>CM049395.1:13325000-13910000 GCA_026929865.2 Hyperoplus lanceolatus
TGACCATATAAAAATGATGTGTAGCCCAAAGCACCAATAAATTATAATGGCGGACGGACACATCTTCCAAGAAGTCTGACAAAACAAATCCAACTCATCCACTTACTAGCTCTTTCTAGAGAGTATGATAATATGTCCTCAAAGAGGAAATATTAGGTCTTAATTGTATCTTAGGGCTTCGTATCTGTGTCTGTGTTCATTTCCATTAGCTGATAATAACAGTAAAAATGGTTAAAGATTTGGATAACGCTATTAACTGTGGGCTGTTATTGTATTAAGGTAAAAAAAAATAGAAAAAATACAATTGAGTAGTTCAAAGGGAAGAGTAATGAAGAAATGTGTGTGAATGTGTGTTTTTATGTGTTTTCAAAAGGCCTTTGAATTCAAAAGACGTAGATGGCTTCATGATGTACAGAATTTGTGAAGCGTATAAAGCATGATGCATGCATAATCGTGGTCTGGTGAAATATCTGAGAAATACCATCATAACCCTTCGATATCAACCCCTGCCATCACCACCACTGTCATCTTTAAAGTATCACATCAAAACGATAACACATCATTTGTCACGCCTTCAGCTGAAAAATAGCGCATTACATCAGAGTTTTTGTTCCTACTCAAAAAGTATTCATCGTCTCGTCTTTGATGACAAAACCGACCGATCAAATAATTTAATCTCAACACATTTCTTGACAGCCCATTGCGAGGTATTGGCCTGATTCCTTTCTTGTGTCTCACTGCGGGATCTTCCAGCTTTTCTTTCTCTCCCGTCTCTGCCTCTAGATATTCAGATGACTTCTGAACAGATTGAACGGAATATTAATTGCCTGCCTAATTTATGCTAATTTATGCTAATCTACACTCTCATCGACTCTCAACGGGCTCGTTATCTAGATCGTTTAGAGCGGCCAGGAAGAGATTCAGTCTGTGTGACCCTGAAGGTTGCCAGTTCAATTCCCAATGAGCTTAGACCTCAGAGCCCCGGCAAGCACATTCAACCCCGTGTGAACTGGCCTAAAGCTCTACTCTTAACCAGGCCCGGTTCTAGAAAGTCAGACTTGGGTGGGCCTGTAGAAATTTTAGGTGGGCACACTTTTCAAGGAGAGCGAAGATGCTCTGCGCGCGCAGAGCGCGCGAGCCAATTTTTTTTGCCCTTGTAAGATCTCTGCGTCTGCTTTTTGGCACATTTACTGTGAATTGTGTAGAACACAATATGCAAATAAACTTTGAGTGCTGCTGTGTGGGAGATTTGATTCTTGCATGTTTTTTTTCCAAAATGTTTATGAATAACATATAATATACATTATATAAAACATAATGTATATATTTTTTTAATCGCAGTATTAACTGTAGGCAGCCTGAGCTGATTGAAGAGAAAGCTTTGGGACTGGGCAACCTGGATGGTGGTAGTCCAGAGCGATATACTATACACACTACTTTCCACAATTGCCTCTGATTTGCTTCAGGTTAAGATAGTAGCCACCCGAGTCACGACCCTGCTAGGGGTCCGGGAGGGGTATGCCCCCGGAGATTTTTTACCTTTTTAAAGTGAAATGCATGAATCTGGTGCACTTTGAGAGGGAAGATTAAGAGTCTAAATCTGAGGAATTTTGTGTGAACAAATAATTTGGAGACACTGGGATGAATTAGAAGCTATTAGAAGAAAAGACACATGGATTTTCCATAGAAATATACATTTGAAATAAAATATTATGCAGGTCCTCTAGGATGGGCTTGGTGCTCTTTCTTTTACGGGACATATTTTTCTGTAATATGATGAATTAATTTAAATGCAGTGAGAGGAACGAAGCAGAATAACGCTGTTGTCCAGTTATCTTTTTTTCCACAGACGAGACTGAAATAGGCTATAGACTACAGTATACACAGTGCATGGGCAACTGAGGGCTGATCCCATTTCCAAATATTTTTAAATAAACTCAATACACACTGTGCACGCCATGGACTTAGGCATTGACCTGATCAGTTAACCTCCGATTACCTCTAGATGAACTGATTCAATTATTAAGCTAATAACTATCTACAAAACATTGTATTCCTTTTATTGTATGATAATTTACATTTACATAATATGATATTGATATCAAACACACCGGGCAAAAAAAAAAACTTGGCAGTCGGGACCCTAAGCAACCGCTCATTTTAAAACATGCCTCCGGGCCGGCTCTGCTGAGAAGTGACCACTATAAGCGGGTGGGTAACTTGGAGGCAGGCTATCCTGCCCACCCAATAATACAATTAGAAGCAATGCATGGTAATGGTATATTCTTTAGTATTAATTAATTAGAATTTTATTTGACATTTTCTTGGACAGCGAATGAACAGGTCCGTCCGATAGTGGGTCTGGACTTCCACCTAAAAAAAAAAAAAAAAAAAAAATAAATTGTGATTGGGTGGGCACAGCCCACATTTGGGTGGGCACGGCCCACCCTGGCCCCTGGCTACCGCCGGCCCTGCTCTTAAATGGGTAATGCAGAGACACAAATATCCAACCTATGGGTGGACACGTACGCCATGACCACATGTAGGGCAAAACTCCCTCTATTATCTGTGACACACACACACAGTTAAATGGATGTACACATGTAAGAAGTGACAAAGCTATTATTACAAATCTATCTGAAACCTGACTGTTGTGCAATTTACGAAAATAATGTTGGACATGTTTTTGTAGTGCCCTTCAAACGGTTAAAGTGCTTGTTTTCCTGCTGAGACATGCCAGGCTTTGTTTGAAAGAAATGAATCAAAACAACAAAATGATGCAATAGAGCACGTCATGCCATCATGTTTTCGAGATATCTGTTTTTTTTACGCAGTAAGTGCTTCACTTGAAAGGCTTAGGGCTAGAGACACCAGGACAGGAGGGAAATACAGCTTCAGGAATCACATGTAAATACAGGACCTAATGGGTTGGAGTGACGCTTATAGTAAGGATATTACACTTTTATAATGCTGTTAACCATGGAAGAAACTATGAATGCCACGGTGCTATTTCAGGCCTAGCAATTTCTTCCGGCCCGATAATCGCCGTCGGAGAGTCTGGAAGGGGCGGGGACACAAATCTGTTTGGTGTGTGCCATGAAATCGGTCGTTGTAGATGTCGTCGGGCTTCTTTTGAGCGGGCAGTCTTTCAGTTGGAGCAATTTGATTGGTGGAGGGCTAGCGAATCAGTGAAGCCCGGACTTGAGGCAGGTAGCACAAACAGCTAACAACAGTTAGCCATTGTTTTAATGTGTTTGTTTGTTTCGTTCAGCGAGTACTCACATGCATCAACCCTTGTTGACTGCTCGACACCATGCTTGACACTCTCTGCTAAAAATGGTGCTCTTTATGGTCCATAAATATAAATACGTATTTCTATCTATGTTTATGATCTAGACAGCTGTCCCATCATTTCCGGCTTCCCTATTTTTCTGGGCCACAATACAGATTAGCGCCGCCTGCTGTTATGGAGACATTACGTCCCGCGCAAGCGCAGAGCGTACGGAAAGTCAGTAGTCGGCTTGGTGTGGTCTTGGCACTTTTTTGGCCGCGACGGGCAGACTCCATTTTTGGGTAGTCGGACCAGTGTGTCCTAGCCTTATAAGTCATATCTTAGCTTTACGGATTTGATCTTGTAAGGCTAAACAGCTGGAGAACCCCTATCAAAACAAACTGTACACTAGATCATGTATGGAGTAAACACACTGCTGCGCTTAACATCCATGGGCCTGCTGAAATTGTGACCACAGCCACTATACACAGCTTTGTGTGGTCTGCTGTACATTTGTGCTAAACTAGATCATAGCTGTGCAATGTTGGGAAATAGCATGTTGTGACTAGTAAGCAGCACAAACAAAATGATTTTGCTGGGTGTATTAAGCAACCCATATTGTCTATCACCTTTCCAGCCGGCACAGTATACTTACATCTTTCTGTAAATTGACATCTGAACACACTTATTATGTTCCCTGTTATTTTTCTTAATGTTTCAATTCCTATCGCTTTATTGCTGGGGTTGGCCACACTCACATGTGTCTGTCTCTCCGCTTTTCGCAGCCGTGATGACCTAATTTCCGTGCTCACTTTATTAAAGTTTGGTCTTATCTTATCTTGTCCAGTCGTCTCCTGCCAAGGGTGCAACACAATAAAGATGTTTAATTAAAATTTTCCCGTAGCTAGTGTGACCGGCGGACTCATGTATGACACATACACACTCTGTTGAAAGCCACTGGCAAAAAAACAAACCACCGATGTTTTTCAATTTCTGATCTGATCCAGCCCTGAGCGATGCAGAAACACAGACACCTACACACACACACACACACACACACACACACACACACACACACACACACACACACACACACACACCTACACACACACACGGCACCATGGACTGAAAACACCTCATGTATTCATGAAAAATGTATAAGCTGCTAACCGTTGGCTCACGTCTGCGTGTTTATCAGTGTGTGTGTGCGTGTGTGTGTGTCTGTCTATGTGGCTAATGCGCGTGTGGCTGTGTAGATGTGTGTCAGCGCATTGGGCCTCGATAAGATCGAGCTTAGTTGAAACAGAGGGAAGCACTGAAGCGTGACAGTGTTTGTGGGGTTTTGTGTACGATGGAGGATTTGAAGCTATTTTCTTGCTCTGTTCTTAATAAGAGCGACAGCACCTTTCTGTCTGCCACCAGAGCCAAGAAATCATGGATAAAGCATCTTTCCACCTTAAGGTTTCAAGGTCTGTAGGGTAGTACTAGTGGTTTCGGCAACAACCCAAATACAAAACATATACATTATAATGTGACAGATTAGATGAAAGAATAACCAATTGTGTTGGTTACGGATGCTGACCAGAGTTACGGTTCTGCCCTGATTTGACCGCTCATACCACAAGACCAGCAAATACAAATTGTCAAGAATCTTTCATAACAATGGGGACGTCCTGCTAGAGGTCAGGAGTAATTGGAGAGCAATTAAACAGAGGCATGCTGACTCCAACACAGCAGGAATGAGACCATGCTTCATAATTACCATGCCGACATGACGATCCTGTAAACTCATCTCTTGTTACAGGTGTAAAGATGCTCTTTGCTGCCAAGCACAACACCATCCCACATTTCAAACAGCCTCCTATTGGTTGGTTTTGACTTTCTTTACATATACAGCATATACAGTATATGTATTTATTGTTCATGTGTGTGAGAATAGGGTGGACAGTCTTCATGTGTGTTTATTTCAACACCATTTCAACAGGAAAGCAAGATCCGAAAGCATGGGACAATGTTGTTAAGGTAAAAACTTAAATCAGCAAAAACCTAAAATGAAGCCGCCTCCAGGCCCAGGATCAGGGTAAATAGTGGATACTGTATATATAAAGGTATAGAGAGGTAAAGAGATTTCACGTATAGAGATTTTCAAGTAAGCAAGCAACAATTGGGTAAGGATCAATTCTCTATCACCTGGAAGCTTCATGGTTGTAGCATCAACAATTAGCTATTTAAATAAAGTCTCATGAAGTGTTTATCTTAACTATAACAGTATTGTGAACTGGGCTCATTTACAGTACTTATTAAATATGAACTGTCGGATTAAGAATCCAAAACAAAAGTAAAAATATTGCATCTCATTATCAGGATTTTATATCTCTCGTTATTATAATATATTTATATCAAATGCACACAAGGTTATTGTTACATTGTTGTGAACTACTGATAAAGGAACTAAGAACTTGATATACATCGTTTTATTCGCTTCAGTGAAAGATATGCCACTTGAGAGGATTCCTGAGTGTAATTCTTAGAAGTTTGATAAATATGGAGTCACATCTCAACCTCTTCAGCTGTACAGCTTAGTTAGCAAATTCAAACGTGTCCTATTCTTATTATGTTTTCATAGGATTGAATATGATAGCAACCTCTAGCATGGAGAACATGAAGTCTGAATTTAGTTGAGGAAAAAACATAGTAAATGGTTAGAACACAAACCCCAATACAAACTCAAAGGCATTTTTGTGAACACATACTTAATATTCGTGTTTCCCTCTCACTTTTTTGCCTTTCTGCCCTTCACTGTCCTTCTGTCTGTCCATCTGTCTGTCTGTCACAAGCTCTCTCTGAGACACACACACACACAAAGGTTTGCCCTGTCGTGTTAGCTTAAGCCGAGATTGTCATGGAGTCATGCAAAGTTTCAACTAAAGAATGTCAACCAAGCACGACAGATTAACACAGGCTGGCTCCACTAGATAGAGCACACACACACACACACACACACACACACACACACACACACACACACACACACACACACACACACACACACACACACACACACACACACACACACACACACTCACGTTAAACACATGCACGTTCTCAAGGACACGCACACTCTGATTTGCTAAGACTGACTGACTGACACATCAGACATGAGTGGATGGCAGAGAGAGAGAGGGAAATGTCTCGTAAGTAAAAAGCAGTAATTTCAGATAAAAAAGAAACGTAGCTGGGACCACAATTACAATAATAAAAGTGAGCTAACACTGACAGGAAGACAGAATTGGCATTAAAGTACATACTGTTCAAATGTTTGGAACTGCCTGACACAAAAGCTTGATTCGGAGCAGTCAGAGGGCTGAGAAGAATAATATATTTTAGTAAAAAAGGGTATGAAGGGTTTGCAAAGAAACAGTAAGGTTTTGGATTTGGAGAATAAAGCATTGAACAATCATCCCTTCGAACAACAGTTAGATGAGAATATAAGAAATCTCTGGTCATTGGTAAAATAAACCAGGCGAGCTTGTTCTGCAAAGCTATTTGTTAAACCAACTTAATTTACACTAGACTGACACATCACTGTTTAAACCAATTTAATCTAACCACTGAGCATACTGCCGAAGGGCCCAGAGAAAAACACTGCGGTTCAATACTGATCAAGGATCCCTAACGCTTTTCGGGACTGGAAAACATATTCAAAATCAAAGGGTGTTTTGGTGAAAGATGCTAACAACACTATGCAGCACTGAAATAACAGTAATAATTATTCTCTTGGGGCCCAAAATATTTTCAAATGTAAATGATACATTTGGTGTCTCAATTAGGTTGTCCAAATTTCCATTATTGAAGGAAAGAAAATAGTTTTCAATACAACACAAAATTCCCAACTTTTGAACAGTAGTGTTAATGACTGAGTCATGAACGGCTTTGGACTGGTTGTCCAAGTTCAAACAGGTTCACCCCACCCCCAGCCTCCCCAATGTTCTAAGCTTCAGCTGACTTAGTAACACAACCTTATCATAATAACCATGCATTATTATTTTGCATAATTCATTACCTGAAGTGCTAAGATCAAAGTTTTGCGGACTTTAACCATACACTTTGTTCATAGCTGAGTGGATACTGACATCAAAGACCAGAGCAGAGTATGATAGAATGTAAGATAGCTTTGTGTAGACTTAAATCAAACAATTTCTCAGAGTAGTGTGAGTGCCTTCTCAAAATATATAACCAACAACATAAATATTGCTATCTTAAACAGCCTGCCTTGTCTATCTCCATATCGCTGATGTTACTCCATGTCCCCATTTAAACACTAATTATTACCCATCACTTCCCAAGCTGTCTTTCACGTGTTTGTCTTTTAACTTTTGAACTCAATTCCTACTGGTCTGTGCCTTAGAGTGATCCAAAAGCTGTGCAGACACTTACACATACATTCTTTTTCGCAGGCCAGCATATGGTTGTGTGTAAATGTCACAAAATGAGTGTGGTAAAGATCAAATGAAGGAAAATATGGCATGTTACATGTTTAGCATGAAGTGTTTTGATAGAGCGCAGTTTCACTTAGCAGTGATTTTTTTATACACAGTGCTTGACCTATTCCGCCCTCTACTCTCTCTGTCTTTCAATCCCTGAATATTAAAGAGCTGACAGCAACTTGGCCATAAATATTAACACTCTCCATGCATATGTAATAGCATTTAGTCATCATGGATTCAGCACTCCCTCTGAAGGGATACCGTGACTCGGTGAACAGTGAAAATATGTTTTACCCACTATGCTGATAGTTTTGTTAGCATCACCAGCTAGATGAGTCACTGCGACTCAGACTCTTTACTTGTTGTCTCTCTCCTCTTCCCTGTCTCGCTCTCCAAATAATTTTTTTTGTGGTGGTGTAGTTAAATAATTGAGGCGGTTGGGTACGTTGAGTCTCAGTTAAAATAGAGGCGACATTCGCAGTGGAGTACTTGATAGCTGACCTCTTCAACCTTGCAGATTCAAGTCTGGATAAATCTTCTGCACTGCACTGCACTGCACTGCACTGCACTGCACTGTCAAGCCGACACCACCACAGGGTCATTAATATTGCCAGCAGCCATTTACACCGTGGCAGGTGGGTTTGCCTGGTATTATTTCTCAGAGTGGGAGACAATGACATGTTGAATTTGTTACTTTTTCTTACAGGTGCACTTGACACATTGGAAATGGAGCACTGACATGTTTGTTGCGAGCACATTTTCAAACCCTATCCTCACTCACCTCTCTCGTTTATTTTTTTCTCTCTCTCTCTCTCTCTCTCTCTCTCTCTCTCTCTTTCACCATGCCTCTACCAACCAATCTTTTTCACACAGTGAAGAGAAATGCAGTTGAACAAGTGAAGCACTGTTACAATCAAGTGTACAGTCAAGAGCCAACAGAGGCAGTGGAGTGGTAAGTGGCGACCCGGAGAGCAAAGCACTACCTGGCCGATGCTGGCTGGTGTGTCTGGACCCCTGTTATGAAAAACAGTACCCCTGTGATGTGCTCATATATATATATATATATATATATATATATATATTATGTTATGTGTATATATATATATATATATTATGTTATATATATATAACATAACATAACATAACAAAACATGGAACCAAAGTAACATGTCTAGCCCCAATTTAGGCAGTGTGGAATAGCAGGGAGGTGTTGGGGTAGAGCTACTGTAAGTCTTAATACAAAACACTATCAACAAATGCTACTATGTTAAACAGTAGGGGGAGGGGTCAGAAGTGATCATGGAGAGGGATTATTTTTGGGTGACTGTAATTTATTTTTTCATTAAAAAGTTGCATAGTGTGCTTTTAACCTCATGAAGTCATCTACCAGAGTTGGGTTTTTTTGTTAGGCATTTTAAGCCCTGCTGTTTGAATTTGTTATACTTTTCTTTAAGTTTAAACTCTGTTGTAAGGAACAATAGCTACAGCTTTGCTTCAGGCTGAAATTGTATTTTGGCCTCAGTGACTTTGGTGGCAAAACTCTTTTTCGATAGACATCTCTGCTTTGCTGACTGCCCGGAATTGGATTTGTTGCATGAGCACACAGAAAACAACCACACAACTGCTAGCAATCTGCTGGTTTGGTTACCACACGCCAAGATGCAGACACACACACACACACACACACACACACACACACACACACACACACACACACACATGCGCAAAGCAGAATAATCCGTTACTGATTTCAGTTCTCGCAGTAATGGCTGTCAACACAGGCCACAACATCCTAACCAGCGGGAGAGTGTTAGTGGATTGTGTATGTATGATTGTGAGTTTGTTGTGGTCAATGATCTTTTTATTCAACTCCAGTTGTGGAATGCTGTAATGCTCATTGCAGGGCAAGATGAGCGAGTGTGTGTGTGTGTGTGTGTGTGTGTGTGTGTGTGTGTGGGTGTGTGTGTGTGTGCGTGTGTGTGTCAATGAGTCATTGGTGGTAAGAGAAAGCAACATCCAGGTAGGCAGGAAGTGACTTGTGTCTCAGACTGAAAGTGACAACTAGTGACCACACACACACACACCACCACACACACACACACACACACACACACACACACACACACACACACACACACAGTCTTGTCTCACATTGTCCATGCTTGGATGAACTAAAATAAATAAATAATCAGCAGTGAGAGATTGAGAGATAGACAAAGACTAATGTACTACACAGTATTTATAATATCAATTGTTTTCCTTACATACAAATAATGAAACGTACAGTATATAAATGTGCTACATGTGATATTCCAACTACATAGTTGCATACACTTTAAATTGTGAATGCCAAATCTGTTAATTTCTAAGTAAAGGAAATCTAAAAGAAAATGGAAACAGGGCAATGTATGTCACATGTTCAGCTACAGTATACCACACTACACCACTAGATTATTAGCCTAATGTCAGTGTAGATATTTTTAAAACATCAAAAAGGCAACAGCTGTATTGTCTGTCTGTGATGTCAAATGATGCAATATGCCTTATTCATCATATATGGGATGAAATTAAAGAGACAGAGAGAGATACCAGGCATGAGAGAAGAAGAAATGCATAGGTGCCTCTTGCCTAATGTTACCTGGTGAAACACACACAAACCACTCACACCCCTGTGTGTGCGTGTGCGTGTGTGTGTGTGTGTGTGTGTGTGTGTGTGTGTGTGTGTGTGTGTGTGTGTGTGTGTGTATGTGTATGTCTATTTGTATGTGTGTGTGTGTGTGTGTGTGTGTGTGCGCGTGTTTTGATCAATGGGCACTATGTCCACGCAGTCAGTCGCGTTAATGTGTCTGACTGGGAATGACCCTTAAAGCACTGGGAAGGACATATGCATTAGGGATAGAGAGACAGAGAGAGAAATAGAGAGAGAAAGAGATGAAAAAGACAGAGAGAGAGAGGAAAATAGAGAGGCAGTGGGGGTGGCTTCATTGCTGCTGCGTCAACAGTCCTGTTTCGACCTTAAACAGCCATTTTCATGTTGTCACACACTGTGATTCACTGAATGTACAGCCAATTAAGACTGCTGATCAAACCACAGCTCATGATGTGACTGTGTAACAGTGTAAATAATTACTTGTCTTAAATGTTAAATTCCTGTCAAACCTGGGACTGCAACAAAAGTTTTTTTGTGTATTTTATTTTGAAAGTCTATAGCGGAAGTTGGTTTCGCACTTAATGCTGGGCATTTTGCTTTGCGCTCAGAAGGAAAATGCTCTTAACACTGTTGGTGAGTTGCTGCTCTGTTCGCTCGGACATTAAGTCAATAATAAGTGAAAACTACTGTTCATATGATGTGTAAAATATCAGCATTTGTTGTATAACATGCTTGACTAATGAGGCATCTTTAAAACCAATAGTTTCGTTGTTTTGTGACGAATTGTTGTCGTAGTGTTTGAAAACTTTTTGGGTTAGCAGCCAACATGTGTGAGGAATGTATTAGCTAGTTACACGAGGTGCACGTGAACTGTATGCTCATGCCAAGGTCCTCTTTGTATTTGTAGTGCGAGCAAGAAGACTCCGTGACTTTTCAATTAATGCACACTGGTTGTGTTGCTTTTCCATGTGGTTGCAGGTATGTTTATTTGTGTTGTTTTATATGCAATGTTGTTATGTGTAATTGATATTTGGGTGCTCTTTTAGATAGGATATTTTATGTTTTTATACTTTATTTACAAGCATGTTTTTAGAACCAAAATGTTATACCACTATACGATCAATGTCAGAAACAAAATGTCGTCACACTGTTGTGCGAGCAAGAAGACTCCGTGACTTTTCAATTAATGCACACTGGTTGTGTTGCTTTTCCATGTGGTTGCAGAATAAAAACCAGTGCAATACTCCACCCAACCTGTCCTGAGGTCCTGTCATTCAAACAGCAGCAGAAGAGTTATAACAAAGGTCACAACTGCACAACAACAGAACATCTTGTCT
Organism: Hyperoplus lanceolatus; assembly: GCA_026929865.2. Lineage (NCBI taxonomy): Eukaryota > Metazoa > Chordata > Actinopteri > Uranoscopiformes > Ammodytidae > Hyperoplus > Hyperoplus lanceolatus. Next base: position 13,336,746 of record CM049395.1, read on the forward strand.
TGCCTCAAACAGTGTCATTAAGCTTTCTACCAAACAAAGCATCACAGAGAGGTCTGGAACTATTTTTGGCCCTCCAGTTTTAACTTCTAAAATGCTTTTTTCAAACACTGAATACAGTTTGATAGAGTGCTATTGGAGATCATGTTAATTCATCTAGACCAGGGGTATTCAACTAAAATTCAAATAGGTCCAGTTAGAGAAAATGTCCTCAAGCAAAGGTCCGGAACATCATGATGTCTAACTTGCGTTATGATTCAGTATATATAGTGAAGTAGCCTAGTAGTTCTATCAACGTCTGCATGTAATCAACAATTGACTGCCAGATCAATATAGGAAGAACAATTCAAAAACATTTCAACAATATTTATTCTCACTTTTAAACAATTATACAGATATATAATACTGAAGATATATGTATTATTTAAGGAGGTTCAACTGACTCAACTGAAACTAATCTCTTCATAGAAAAGAAGGGCTGCATTTAAAAATAAAATGGTGAAAATAAATATAATTGATGCTTTGCTGACATGTTAATTAATATGCACTGTCCTAATCAAATAAAACTAATAATAATAATCTTAAAATAAAGATAAAATATATAATTCATTTTGAAAAATAAAATAAAGTATAGCAGCAACTGTGTCCCCTTTGTCTTTGTGAATGTTTTAACAGTTTCAACCAAATTCAAAAAAATATATATCTCAACACCAGGCTTGGTTGCAGAACATAATGTCTCGGGGTGCATCTGAGATTAGAAGGGGAGCAAAAAAATAATAATTATGCAATTTGAGAAATATTTAAATGTATAATTTCTAAACTTCACTATACCTACTATGTTTGTTTAACATAGCAATCTCCCACTTTGTCTAATACTGGATTTTTATTTTGCGATTTTGAAAAGCTCTGAAAAAAACTGTCAGAAACTAAACCCCTGTAGGGGGGTCTGGGGGTATGCCCCCCAGAATTTTTTTTGTGTTTTTAAAATGTAATCGGAGCCTTCTGGTGCATTCTGGGGAAAAGAAAAAAACAAAAAGTCAACATTTAATATAGTTAAGATGAATAGAAAAATTAACAAAAAACATAACTTGCTAGCAGCCAGATGCTTAACAACTGGACCGAGGGACGGATGACCACTAGCTTTCGCTAATGTTAGTGGGGCTACTATCCAAATATCTTGCTAAAAAAATTAACCTTTATTTATAAAATTCTGCCATTACTAAGAATATGTAACACTTAAAATATAGATAATTGAAACTACATACAAAATGTATTTTTTTTGTTGTTGTTGCTGTTGTGGGCAGTGCTGCTGGCGATTGGTGATGATGCATGTCAATCTTATGTCTGTGTCATTCACACATAGGTCTACATCAGGGTAATAGAGAGTCCACATGATTGTACCTTGACCGGTTTTCACCAGTCTTACAAAAGAGGAAAAAACTCAGCTGTTGATCGCTCGTTAACTCGCTCACCCACTCGCTCACCCGCTCGCTGACACACGGAGCCGGTGAGCGAGCGGGCGAGCGAGAGAGAAAGCAAGAGAGAGTAGCACCTTAGCAAAAACTACAGCAATTACATATATATTTTTAAAGTATATTTATGAAACAATTCAGTCCGCCCTCTTTCCCTAATTGAGGATGCAGAACTAACATTTCAGTTGAGGGTGCAATGCATGTTTATGCACCCCCGTAGAACCGGGCCTGCTCAACACCATTACAATTGAACAGTTTTAGCTTCTCTTTCCTTCCCTCTTTTATCCCACTCCCCCACTTCCTGTTGTTCAGTGAGAAAACTGAGCTCTAGCTTGTCCTGCCAGGAGTTTAAATCTGGGCTGGAAGGATGTCAGGGCCATTCTCATGCACATGTGCAGGTGCTCATTGGTGAGCCTGGATCGATATTTACTTTTAATTATGTTCATGAGACGGACTGGTTTTGTGTTTCCAGTTGGAAGAATGAACATGAATGGATCTGCCCATTCTGGATTGAAGGCTCTGTTTTTGCTGTCTACTTTTCTCTTCTTAGAGAGCGCCATTTGTAGTTTTTTGTCTGTCTCTGGCTCACTGTCTCTTTTCTGTCTCGCTGTATTTCTCACTCTTCTCTGCCTTCTCCCGCTGTGTAGCCTACTCACTCTCCTCCCGCTGTCTGATCGTTCTTCTCCCGCTGTCTCTCACTCTCCTCCCGCAGTTTTTCTCACCGCTCTACCGCAGTATTTCTCACTCTTATCTGACTTATTTCGCTGTAATTCTCATAATTCTTGCACTTCTCTCTGTCATCTCTCGCATGATCGCTCACTGTCTCATTGTCGGTGAGCAAGCCTGAGCTGGGAATGCACAGATTCGATTGGCTGAGTAGCAGGAGGCAGGATGGCTTAAAGTGCGTATTGGAAGTTAATGTTTTTAAAATATTTATACATAACATTCTCTGAAAATTGCCCTTTGAAATTAAAATGCAGGATTTTATCAGTTTAAAAAAGTATATCGGCAAAAATTCCAGTTTTTTAGTGACTATTTTGAGCAAGGCTTCTAAAACCGTTTTTTTTTATGTGATACGTCAAACGCGTCATATTACGTCAGAAGGGGTCGCTGTTGCTGCCTCAGCTCTATGCGTAGTTGTGAGTAGTTACCGCGGTGAGCGGTCTTGTATTTCCCCCCTCTTGTGGTTTTGGGGTTTTTCTTGGCTTAATCGACGATATGAGGTTTTGTGTATGTGGGGGTTGTTCCAACTCCAAACGCCTGTCCGACCATGTCCGATTTCACAGTTTCCCCGATAGGAGAAAGGAAGGAGCAAGCTTTCGAGCCTGGGTGCATTTTGTACAGGTAAAGAGAAAGGACTTTATTTTCGCCTCTGTCACCAAAAACACGGTCGTTTGCGGGGCTCACTTCAGACCAGAGGACTATGTTTCCGGGGACATGATGGAGTTCAGGATGGGTTTTTGGAGCGAGACACGAGTGAGGCTGAAAGCCGCTGTGGTTCCCTCAATTCATGCCGCTCCAGCTGCAGCTTCTGGCTCAGCCACCGGCGGCAGTGAAGCTCACGGACCGGTCAGAGATTCAACTATTCGGAAACGTGAACTGTAACTGTAAGCACTGTAAGTTTTGTTTTCTGACGTTTACTAACTTCCTACATTAGTTAACATAATGACTTATGGTCAGTATCTTTTATTGTAAAAGAGCTTAAAACTACGCTCGTTTCTTTCAGTTTGCTCGCGCACTCTCGCTCGCTCGCTTGCCCACCCGTCCGTCCGCCCTCCATCCCTCCAGTAGTAGTTATGTAAGAGATAGTGTGGAGTTATACATCCTGTAGATTCATATATAATCTAGTACTAGTAAAGTTATGCCTGTTAAATATTGAAACGTGGCCATCATTTGCTGTCATTAGCTAATATTAACTCAAGCTAATGCCAGTCCCTCACCAAGACACCTGCCCAATTATCCACTGATTCTCCTGACACCACAACTCTATCTCCCTCCTATTGCCATGGTGTCTCCCCCTATTAGGTGGTTGCTGTTCCACCTCACGGCTAGCTGGCTCAACATTGTACGGAAGTGGTCCGTAGCTGTTATCCATTGTTATATTCATAGACCTATGCTAGGCTATATTGCTATGTAGTCTATGGTGATTAGCGTCCGTCGACCCCATACTACGTCACGTTCGAAAACTATTTTTGAGGTGCGGAAGTACAATTTAATCACAAAAACGGCTCAAGATGCCACTTGTAGTGTAGATTTATTAAAAACACAAAACAAATCGTGAATCAGAATGTTTTTCCAATATGCTTCTTCACTGCAGTATCTAACTTCCAATACGCACTTTCACTCGAATGCAATTGGTCGGTGGATTTCCTGATTCGCTAAGCCAGTACCGTAAAGTCTAGAAAAGCTGCGCTGGTCAAAATAGAAGCGCACCGTCAAAATTTTTAATTTTAATAACTTATTGACTACAGGTCCGGGTCCGTATAGGACGGCGTCTGGGTCCGGACCCGGACCGCGGTCCGCCTGTTAGTGACCCCCGATCTAGACTGTCAAACCCCCAAGTGCATTCTATCTGCTTTCTGGCCAAGGAAAAGATGCAGCGAAGAGTTTCCCAATAGATAATTCTATTAAGGTAATCATCAGATAACGTTGCTGGCAGAATAGAATAGAAGGGGCTGCCACTCTGCAACGTTGAAAACACTACACTACACTACACTACACTACCCAGCAATAGGAGTGAATTCAACTTTAGATAGAGTAGATAACTGACTGAGTAACGTTTGAATGTGGTTTTTGTCACATGCTAACTGAACTTTTACCAATGATAATGGTTAAACACCACCCCAAAATATGGAACCAAACAGTGAATCACAAACACTTTAATGATAAAATGTTAAAAATGGTGTGAGGTTTACTTAATTGCATTTTTGCTGAGAATAAGATCACTTTCGTATACAAAATGCACTGGTTCAACATTGTGTTGTTTGTTTCACCCATAAAAAGAAGAGGTGTGAAAGAACAAGTTGTGTTGGAATGGATGTTAAAGCGGCTACGAGTAAAATTTAAATATCTTTTAAACAGCCTCATGTTTCCTCTGATAATCATAAACTACCTTTAACAGCAAATGAGACCATCAGTGCAAAGAAAGACGTTTTTAAATAGTTTTTATTGCTGCTTTTGGTCTGGTCGCACACCCAGTCCGATTTTCGGTTCGCTCGTGCAAGCTCTATGGTCACATATCCGTATTGGTCGCAGATTTCAGTGTGGCGCAGCAACGTGAATTGAGAAGCCTATCCCTCCAGGTGAGGGAAGGGGAGCGGGAGCCTTGTTTGATACAGTTATTTGTCGTCATAATGACTGATAACGGGGCTGAACCATCAAAGAAAAAAAAGAAAATGCAAAAGGGAGAGTGATATAGGCTACGGGGGGACGAGGGCGTTGCCAAGCAACGTGTATACAATTTCATGAGAGCGAAACTAGACTGCAGTGTTTACTCCTAAATGAATGAGCGGTTGGTACTAACACAAAGTTTGCTTTGCTTCACCATCATCAGATAACCATTATCTGAAATAGTAATTATTTACAACAACATAAACACATTACCTCATCGTGATCCATACTAATTGCCGTCTCTCGTTCATTCGCTTTCTGTGAAGACACGTAATCTTTCAGCTCCGTGAGAGAGAGAGTAGTTAGGTGAACCTGCATCAACTCATTGCAATCAGGTGCGTGTGGCAGTGACTGGCATTAGTTCATGCAGTGTCAAAACCACTCTCACGGAGCCAAAAAGAGTCCTCACACTTTCAACACATGGACATGCGCTATATTGCTCCCTTCTCAGTTCACACTCACGCGCCTGGCACGCGCTAGAAAACAGCTTTGCGACAGCGGGCGTCGTAAAAATACTACCGCTTTTGTCCAAAGGGGACGCCAACGTGCCATGTTACTCGTAGTGGCTTTTACCTGCAGAAGAAGAAAAAATAAATATATATATTAGGGGTATAATACATACCAGGGATTTTCAAAGTGTAAGAGAGTGAGCCCCCCCTCAGAGAACACATTTCAGCGGAGCCCCCCCCCCCCCAAAAAAAAAAAAAAAAATCTAAATCCCTGTGTGTTTTGAAAGATCTTTTAATTATTTTACAAATTTAAACATATTTTTGAAACATTCTAAAAAAAAATGTTTTAATGCATCTTAATCCAGTGTTTTAATCCTGCTTCCTTTAAGCATGGATAGTAGTGACTGAGTGTGCAGCAGAGTGAGAAAGATAGGCAGACAGACTTGCCCAAATTATTGACTAGTTAAATGTCATTCACACACCCAGTGTTTCTTTGCTAGAGCATCCAATGTCCTGATAGAGGAAAATAGTAGCCAGTGGAGAACCAGACCCTCCTAGGGTGTCTGGGGGTATGCCCCCCGGGAGATTTTTTTTTCACCTTTTTAACCCCTTGATGCACAACATGGGTCTAAAGTGACCCGACTGAGTTTTTATCTGCTGTATCTTTGCAATCAATTCATTTCATTATTCAGTATTCCAGGTATTCCTCAATTAACTTGTTTTTGATCATAATTCATACTTTTTTTAAATTTTTCTTTTTTACATTTTGAATAAAAACACATTTTGTATCACTACCCCTCTAATGCGCAACATGGGTCTGAAATGACCCACATTCATTTCCTATGTAATTTCATGTATCGCTGAGTGTTTCTTTGCTGAATGTTTTGAATCTATGTATTTTATCATTTACTAAACCAAGTACTCAGTAAATTTCATTTGTTTTGTTTAGCACAAATTATACTATTCATTTTTATTTTCTTCCTTTATGAATAAGCATAGCTTTTGTCAGTCTACATGAAGTTTTCAGACATGGGTCAGAAATGACCCGCATTGAAATTTGTGTTTGCAATTAGGAACATATTTACTGTGGACAATTTGAACATCCAAAACATGTAAGTATTGTTTTAACATTATTATAATCTTACCTGATAAGCAATTTGATGTGATAACTGTGCATAATTATTGATTATGTTTAAGATAATTTAAGAACTAAGTCCATTTCTTGTCAGAAAGGGAAACAATAGGCTACTGTAAGCTAGCTAGCTAGCTGTTGACATTTGATGACTCGTGAAATATAAGTATATTAATTGATTGATTAGGGTTTAAGTTATCTTGAGAATTAGTCATACAGTCTATTGAATAAGTAGGCTACTTATGCCAGAAAGGAAAATAACTATTAGCTAGCTAGTTAGACTTGTGAAAGATACTTGTGAAAGAATTGTGAAAGATACACTTTGGTACACTGTAAGGTTTGTTGTAAAGGGCTATATAAATAAATAAATAATAATAATAATAAAGATAACTGCTAGCTAGCTAGACTTGTGAAAGATGCTAGCTAGCTAGCTAGATGTAGGGGAAGCTAGCTAGCTAGCTAGATGTAGGGGAAATACTTTTAAACTAAAAGATACCAAACACTGGCAGGTTTAACATCTTTTATGTTCCCTCTGTGGCATTGTTGACAGAACTTGTGGAAAAACACCTATAAATACACTGCTATTTATTCATAAAAAATGTATTTAGGTTGATCAAACTTTTGAATTGATTAGGCTAACTAACTTTGAGTAGTAATCATTAGCCTACTTAACTGCTTATTAATATGCTACATTCCTAATATGTTAACTAACCCTAAGTAATACTAATGATTGTTAATATATCTGTCTGTAAACAGTTAATTAATGCTTAGTAATGTACTAACTAACATTAATTAAGGGACCCTTAATACATTTAAACCCTGGCTGCCCCACTATCAAGCTTGCCTCTGTATACTAATGAGAACTTTGTTCTTTTGCTTGTCTATATTCAGATCATGGCTGTTCATCGACTAACTGCTGAAATGGTTATAGAGATGCTGCATGAGGGACTAGATCAGGAAGATGAGGATGGAATTGGTCCTGATTCTGAGTCTGAAATCTCTGATGATGATGACCCAGTCTATGTGCCTCAGGGTCAAGCTGGAGTTGTGGGTGTGTCTCTCCTGAATGAAGGAGCCTCTTCTGATGACATAGAGGACTCATTTGATGAGTCCTCTGAAGAGGAAACTCAGACCCAGTCAAATAGATTGAGTAAAAATGGTTCTTACTGGAATGAAAATCCCCCCACTCACAGCAGAACTAGAAGTTGCAACATTCTGAGGAGCTGCCCAGGACCTACACCTGGATCAGCAGTAGCTGTTTCACCAAAGGATGCCTGGGATATGTTCATCAGTGACAACATCATTGAGGAGGTTCTCAAATGCACCAACTTAGAGGGTCGCAGAGCAGCTACAGCAAAAGGGAAAGAATGGAGAAGCCTCAACAAAGAAGAGTTCCTGGCCTTTATTGGTTTGACCCTCCTTGCAGGGGGGACAAGAGCTGGGATGTTGCCTTGCGGGAGCTGTTTCTTGACCCCCTGCAAAATCCAGTTTACAAGGCCACCATGGGTGTCAGAAGATATGAAAATATCCGCCGCTTCATACGGTTTGACGACAGGAGGACCAGGGCTTTGCGACTGGAAACCGACCACATGGCGGCATTTAGGTACGTGTGGGACTGCTTCCTGGACAACTGCAGAAGACGGTTCATCCCTAGTGACTGTGTCACCATAGATGAGCAGCTGGTGCCGTTCCGGGGCAGGTGCAGGTTTCTGCAATACATGCCCAGCAAGCCTGCCAAATATGGGCTAAAAATCTTTTGGATGTGCGATGCAAGGGTGCCTTATGCAATAGACGGAACTGTCTACACAGGGAGGCAGCCAGGAGAGGAGATTAAGAAGAAGCTTGGGGAGACTGTTGTCCAACAATTGTGCAGTGGGATCAGAGGGACAGGTGAATATACAATGCAGAGTATCAGTTCTAGCACAATATCTATGTTTCTAGTCTTTCAGTGTGTAATTTGTTTTATATGATTTCTGTGTAAGCAAAAAAAAAAAAAAAAGAATAAATGTGAGGTCTTTGAATTTAATAATCATATACTTATAAAGTGCAATCTTTTCTTTTCCTCCCATAGGCCGGAACATCACGATGGACAACTTTTTCACTAGTGTCCCTCTGGCTGAGAAGCTCCTTGAGAAGGACCTAACAGTTGTAGGCACTCTCCGCCAGAACAAGGCAGATATCCCACCTGTGATGAAGCCATCCAAACTGCGTGAGATCTACAGCTCAGAGTTTGGATTCAGAGGCAACATGACCATGGTGAGCTACGTCCAGAAAAAAGGCAAGTCTGTTATCCTTTTGAGTACAATGCACGACGACAAAGCAGTGGATCAGAGCAACCAAAAGAAGAAGCCAGAGGTGATCCAGTTCTACAACAAAACAAAAGGAGGAGTGGACACAACGGATCAAATGGTTGGCACCTACACATGTAAGCGGAGAACAAGGAGGTGGCCGATGGTCCTTTGGTATAACATGCTGGATGTTGCGACCCTCAACGCATACACCACCTTCACTACACAACATCCAGAGTACATGAGTGGCCAGAGCAGTGCACGCCGCCTGTTCATAAAGGAGCTGGGCAAGGAGTTAGTCATACCACATATGAGGAGGCGCATGGAGGGCACACCCAGACTCCAAAAGCCCATCCTTGATGCAATGGGAAGATGCGGGATCAAAAAACAAAACCCAGGCATCACACAGCCACAGGACGACATCAGGCAGGAGGGCCCAGGGAAGAGGAAGAGGTGTGCAATCTGCACAACTAGCAAGGACAGAAAAGCCAGCAGCTGGTGTTCCCAGTGCACCAGGCCTGTGTGTAAGGAGCACAGACATGTCATGGTCATTTGTGAGGCATGCAAGAATTGAGATGGCTTTTAGCGGTCTACTGTGATCAGATGTGTTATGTTATGTGTTATGTGGTCACAAATCAGATTACATAGTTAAATTATCAGTTCAATGTTATCTACTGTACTGTGATCATATGTTTTTTATTTTATTAGGTCACAAATAAGTTTACAATTTTTAAACTATTTATTCAATGATATCTACTGTGATCAGTTGTTATTATTTGGTCACAAATAATCAGATGGCAAAATGGTTGAAATATCAGTTCAATAAGATCCGTTATCAGAGGTATGTGTCTATGTTATGTCTTTACCTATGCCCATGTGTGTATAATAAATAAACACATTTCAAATATAAAATGTATGATTATTTGGCCCAGAGCACTGCTAAAGTGATTATTTTAAGCAAATTATTGGTATTGTATATAGTCATTTAATTCAAAATCACACTTGAATAAATGGGTCATTTTTGACCCGTGTGTGTAAACTTGGTGTACTAATTCAAAATCTATTTTTATTCGTAAAATAAGAAAGGGACAATGGAATGATTGACCTTGTACTAATCTAAAACAAGATATTAAAAGAATAATTGGGACATTTAATAGTAAAATAAATTGATTTCAAAAGATACAACAAAGAAACACTCACCCAGCATGAAAACACATGGAAAATGAATGTGGGTCTATTTTGACCCATGTTGCGCATTAGAAGGGGTGTGCATATGTTGTGCATCAAAGGGTTAAAGTGAAATGCATGAATCTGGTAGCCTGGAAACCCATCCCCGGATTTTTGGACGGATAGGGGGTGGGCCCCCCACCAAAAATATTTCCCCCCCCAGGCGGCTCCTCCTCGTGCGTTTCATCTACCACCCCCCGCGGTGGGTTGGAACAACCACCACCCAAAAGAGGGGACAAGGGGGGCCGGGCCCCTTTGTTTGGGGGGAAGCGGTTGTTAAGTTGATTAATTATTGGTTTTTTTTTTGTGGGCCGAACAAAAAACTTCCCCTTTTTTGCTAGTGAAGGAGGGGGGTGGGGTTTCCCCATATGTAAGGGGGGGGGGGAAGAACACTCCCCCCCCCCCCCCACCTCCCCCCCCCCTCCTTTTTTGTTTTTTTCTTTCGCGCCTCGGTGTTGTCCGCCCCGTCGTTCCTCCCCGTCGTCCCCCTCCCCCCCGCTCCATGGGGCGGGGGGGGCCCTCGCCCATATGAACTAGTAAAAAGTGGAAAGTGGGACTTCGGGTCTTCTTTTGGTTGCGTGGGGGGCGGGCCGCGCGCGAATTGTGGGGGGGTGGGGGGGGTCAAGATGCCATAGATACCACAAGCATTGAGGGAGCGTGCAATTGGCATGCTGACAGCAGGAATGTCAACCAGATCTGTTGCTTGTGCATTGAATGTTCATTTCTCCACCATAAGCCGTCTCCAAAGGCGTTTCAGAGAATATGGCAGTACATCCAACCGGCATCACAACCGCAGACCACGTGTAACCACACCAGCCCAGGACCTCCACATCCAGCAGGTTCACCTCCAAGATCGTCTGAGACCAGCCACTGAGACAGCTGCTGAAACAATTGGTTTGCATAACCAAACATTGTCTGCACAAACTGTCAGAAACCGTCTCAGGGAAGCTCAACTGCATGCTCGTCGTCCTCATCGGGGTCTTGACCTGACTCCAGCTCGTCGCCGTAACAGACTTGAGTGGGCAAATGCTCACATTTGATGGCGTCTGGCACGTTGGAGAGGTGTTCTCTTCACGGATGAATCTCGGTTTACATTGTTCAGGGCAGATGGCAGACAGCGTGTGTGGCGTTGTGTGGGTGAGCGCTTTGCTGATGTCAATGTTGTGGATCGAGTGGCCCATGGTGGTGGTGGGGTTATGGTATGGGCAGGCATCTGTTATGGACGAAGAACACAGGTGCATTTTATTGATGGCATTTTGAATGCACAGAGATACCGTGATGAGATCCTGAGGCCCATTGTTGTGCCATACATCCATGAACATCACCTCACGTTTCAGCAAGATAATGCACGGCCCCATGTTGCAAGGATCTGTACACAATTCTTGGAAGCTGAAAATGTCCCAGTTCTTGCATGGCCAGCGTGCACCACTTCCCACTAATATCCAGCAACTTCGCACAGCCATTGAAGAGGAGTGGACCAACATGCCACAGGCCACAATTGACAATCTGATAAACTCTATGCGAAGAAGATGTGTTGCACTGCATGAGGCAAATGGTGGTCACACCAGATACTGACTGGTTCTGAGTCCCCAGACCCCCAATAAAGCAAAAAAAATGCACATTTCAGAGTGGCCTTTTATTGTGGACAGTCTAAGGCACACCTGTGCACTAATCATGATGTCAGATCAGCATCTTGATGTGGCACACCTGTGAGGTGGGATGGATTATCTCAGCAAAGCAGAAGTGCTCACTATCACACATTTAGACAGATTTGTGAACAATGTTTGAGAGAAATGGTAATATTGTGTATCTGGAATGAATTTTAGATCTTTAAGTCCATCTCATGAAAAATGGGAGCAAAAACAAAAGTGTTGCGTTTATATTTTTGTTGAGTGTAATTTGGAGACACTGGGTCTGATGAATTAGAAGCTATTGAAGAAAGACACATGGATTTTCCATAAAAATATTAATTTAAAATAAAAAAAATTATGCAGGGTCCTCTGGGTTGGGCTTGGTGCTCTTTTTCTTTAACGAGACCTATTTCTCTGTAATATAATGAATGCATTTAAATGCATTGAGAGGAACAAAGCAGAATAACTATTGTCCAGCTATGCCGTGATATTAATAGGCCTATAAAAAACACAAACTAGAATTTTTTATTATTTTTTTTCACATATTCATCCACGTCCCCCCTGCCATAACAACCCCCCCCCTCCCCACACACACACACAGTTTGAAAACCACTAATATATACAATTACACTTTTGATATTACTGGTAAAAATTAAACCTTCAAACACAAATTTTAAATGTGGGACAATCCTTTGCTGATGTGGAACCCTAATTGATATTAGGGATGATGAGGGGTCTACTGAACCTGTACTTACTCATCTGAAGTTGGCCATCATAAAGATGATGCAAGCTTGGAATCACACTTTTATTGATTTTTTTTCATATTGCCTTTAATACTAGATATTTTCAGATGCATAAAAAAGAGTATAATGAACACATCAATATGATTTGGTAGGTGGCGTACCCAATAAGTGACATATGATTCATCCTTCTTTTGTGTTAGTCTGCGGTTCTAGGCTAGATAAAGTAATTATTTTTACTTCTGTAGTTTTTAATAATAATGGATCGGATTTATATAGCGCTTTTAATCACACTCAAAGCGCTTTACAGGGTTTCAGGTTCCATTCAGTCACACACCGGTGGGGGTAAACTACGATAACAGCTACAGCTGCCCTGGGGCAGACTGACAGAAGCATGGCTGCCATTCCACGCCAATGCCCCCTCCGACCACCACCTCAAACATACAGCACAATTTCATTGGTAGCTCCGAATTTTCCGATATAGTTTATCCAATGGTTCGTGCCCATGCAGTATGTGGAGCAAATTTAAATTTGCTAGCTGCGACTCTGGATTTCCATGGGACATATACAGTTCATAGTATATTAAAGATATCCTATTATACTACTTTTCTGGTCTTAATTTCTTGTTAAAAACTGCTATAGAGCAACCTGACACGAATCACATCACAAAAAACTATGTAGATTTTCGGGACACTCTTCCTCTTACCCTAGCGACCTAGCCCTCCCCCCCCCTGCTGCAAACCCCACTCCATTGTGATTGGTTACCTTCCTTCCAGCAGCGGGAAATTTTCAGGAAGGTGGGGGCATGCAGCCGGAGCTTGCCTGAGCAGCATTACCATACATGGAAACATGACAGAAACTACCCGAGCGTGACAGAAACTACCCTGAAATTTGAACAAGTTCGGCTCGACCGGCTGCCATAGTTTTTAGTGCTCTGCACAGACACCCCAGACGGTCAGCAGGGAATACGTCGAAATCCATGTACGTAATTATTTGATACTCTAGTATGGTTAAACATGACTATAAATCATTATAACAATGTTTATAGGTCATAAAAGTTGAAAAGTATCATAGGTCCTCTTTAAGGAAAATGTTGGTTGCCCAGATTCAAAAGGTTAAATGAAGATAATGCTTATAGTTGTATAACTGCATGCACAGGAATTTGACACCGAAGATGCTTATACTACTTATACAGGTTGTTCAGCCAAAAATCCATCTGGACATTACTCAACTCAATTGTCCAACTCTGGAGCTGGCTGTGTTTCCCAAATCCATCCGTGCTTGGTAAGTGACAGGACACATTGAGAGCTGGAAGTGACTCCTGGCTGACTGGCTGGCTGACTTGTTGTCCAAAGCAGCTCTAAAGGGAATTGTTCAAATGTAACGAGGGAATGATGGCCAGGGGTTTTGCTCGTTTTTCATAAAATGTTGTCTTGACAGTTTATAATCTGCGTAAATGCCACGATCCAATATTTATTTATTTAACAGAAAAGCTTATGTAACTTTTACTTGTTTTTTTTAAATGTAATGATTCAGCATAACAAGCATGTCTGATTGTTTTGTTCTTGATACAGGCCATGCAGATAACATCTAGTTCCATATAAATATGTCTCTCATAAACATAATTGGATGAGTATGTACTGAGACATAAACAAGGTAGGAGTTATTTAATCTTCAGCCAAAGAAACTCCTTCCCACGTCTTGCTCCTAGGTCCATAAAACCTGTCACACTGAAAAGTAGCACATGATGTGGGTTTAAAGTAAGGTGGTGAAAGTGCCAAATCTGTGAGAGAAAGGTTTAATATGGCACATCCTCAATTAATGAAATGCCACCATCAAAGCCACAGTGAGAATACCTTCAACGTTTGTAACCAAATGTCAGGTTGTTATAATGTGCCATAACGGGAATGTCATGTTTTAAAATCCCATTGACAAGGTTAAGGCAACTTTTCAAAAAAACATCTGTCCTTGATATCAGCTGGAGTCCACAGAATGGCCCACTGGCAGTGACAGAGATACTATAGATGAAACTGTTAAATAGCAGAACTTGCTGACATTGAAAGGGCAACCTCCCAGCGCTACCTCTTCAGAAGCGAGTGTAATGGTGAGAATGTTGACAAAGCACACTTATGATAGAGGTTTGAAAGCAGAGCTTCAGTTGACTTCCACATTAGAACTACCTGCTCTGACAGGGTTGGCTCAACCTCCCATGATGATTCATCTTTTGCTGTTCAATTTAACTTTGAATGGCATCATAAGATAAGATAAGATAAGATAATCCTTTATTAGTCCCTCAGTGGGGAAATTGCGGGAATACAGCAGCCTTGCATACAATAGAGACACATAGTAAAAAAGTAATATAAATAAAATACGATAAACAGTAGTAAAACAGTAAGAAGGTTTCCAATTAAATATACAGACGGAATAAGAGTATATATACATATAAAGTACTTCAACGTATTTATATTGCACCAGCTGAGTACAATTAAAATGTCCACAGTGAATAAAGTGACCATGTGCCAAAAGTGATGAAGTGATCATGGTTTACTGAGAGTGTGTTGTGCAGCCTGACAGCAGCAGGGAGAAAGGACTTTCGGTACCTCTCCCTCAGACACCGGGGATGAATCAGCCGGTGACTGAAGGAGCTGTGCAGCGCTGCCAGAGTGTCCTGCATTGGGTGGGAGGCGTGGCTTAACATGGACGAGATCTTAGTCATCATCCTCCTGTCCCCCACCACCTCCACGGTATCCAGAGAACGTCCCAGCACGCTGCTGGCCTTCCTCACGAGCTTGTTTAGTCTCCTCCTGTCAGCTGCAGTGATGCCGCTGCACCAGAAGACCACTCCATAAAAGATGGCTGATGCCACCACGGAGTCAAAGAAGGTCTTCAGGAGTGCTCCCTGCACCTCAAAAGACCTCAGTCTCCTCAGCAGAAAGAGTCTGCTCTGACCCTTTTTATATAGTGCGTGTATGTGGTCAGACCAGTCCAGTTTGTTGTTCAAGTGAACACCCAGGTACTTATAAGATTTGACGATCTCAATGTCCAGTCCCTGGATGCTCACCGGTACCGGAGGAGGGCGTTTACCCCGGCGGAAGTCCACCACCAGCTCCTTGGTTTTACTGGAGTTTATCTGGAGGTGGTTTCGCTGGCACCATCCTAAAAAGTCCTGGTTCAGCTCTCTGTATTCCCTGTCGTCATCGGCGGAAATGAGGCCGACGATTGCAGAGTCGTCAGAGAACTTTTGCAGGTGGCAGTTAGCAGAGTTGTGGTTGAAGTCCGATGTGTATATGGAGAAGAGGAATGGAGCCAGAACGGTTCCTTGTGGGACTCCCGTGCTGCAGGACACCCGATCTGACTCACACTCCCGTATCCGCACATACTGTGGACGGTTGGTGAGGTAGTCCAGGATCCATGCAGTCAGGTGGTGGTCCACCCCGATCTGCTCCAGCTTGTCCCTCAGAAGTAAAGGCTGGATGGTGTTGAAGGCGCTGGAGAAATCGTAGAACATGATTCTCACAGTGCTTCCAGCCTTTTCCAGGTGAGAGAGGCATCTCTGCAGCAGGAAGATGACGGCGTCATCCACCCCCATGCCAGACTGGTAGGCGAACTGAAGTGGGTCCAGGGATGAGCTCACCAGGGGGCGGAGATGGGCAAGGACCAGCCTCTCCAGGGTCTTCATTAGGTGGGCTGTCAACGCCACCGGCCGGTAGCTGTTGAGGTCCTTGGGCCGCGGAGTCTTTGGTACCGGTACCACGCAGGACGTCTTCCACATCTCTGGTACTTTCCCCAGCCTCAAGCTCAAGTTGAAGATGAGCTCCGCTATCCCGCACAGCTGGTCTGCGCAGGATTTGAGGAGCCTTGAGCTGATGCCGTCTGGACCCGTGGCCTTCCTCACCTTGATCCTCCTCATTTCCTTCCTCACCTGGTGGAGGGACACTCGGGGGGGTGGGGTGCTGTGAGGTGTTGGAGTGGGGGCGGGTTGCTGGTTGAAGAATGCTGAATATGAGAGGTGTGAAGGGGAGCCGAGTGCTGTGGAAGGGGGGGAGGTAGAGGGGGGGCAGTAGTCCACAGGGGGTGCAGATGATGGGGGGGGGTTGTCTTAGTCATCATGTCTTAGTTTTTTTTTTTTTTTTTTGACGGCAGCATGATGCCGCTTATCCTACTTTATCTGGTGGTTGCATACGTTTTAGCAGTAGTAGCAGCAAAGATGTCAATCGGTACACCAAACATATCTAATGAAGGATGGCGTTGTAATTTACTATGGATTTTTATGGTGCCTTTAAGATAAATCTTAATTATACTAGTACTTACAGTACATTTCCTTTATCACCAATATGAGGTTGATACTTGTAATTATGACTGAAAAGTCTCAAGAGCTACTGTGTTAAATGGATTGCTATGCTGTTGTGGATAGTCTTTGTGCCCCTTTGGTTTATGACCCAAAACCCACATTAATGACATTCCTATCAGCCTCAGTTGTGCTTGGTGGTAAGTGTTAATTAGCTGACATTAGCATGCTAACACAATCAATAAAGATAGGAGACATGGTAAACATTATGTCTGCTTAACATCACAAGTGAGACTGTTACCATGCCGACATTAGCATTGTGCTTATTATACCGCTGTTCCAAAATACCATACAGCCTCACAGAGCCGCTACGGTTGTACTAGTATGGTTGTATACTCTTAATCTCGTTTTCATGTGTGTGTTATGTACACAAAATATATTGCATAAATGCACATAACTCATGCATGTCATGTAACCCTAACCCTCATTTTGGAATGAGAGAATATTGCCAATACTAAATCACAATGAAATCAAACCCAATCAGGTTTCACAGAGTATATGTCACACATTACTCTTTGCCTACCTACTTGCCAGCTCACCTTCCCACCTACCTTTGTAAACTAAATGCAGTTCATGAGCTGAGTCATGGTTTGTGAAAATAAATAGCACACGGTGTGCCAGCATGGAGACAGTTATCTCCAACTCATATGAGCCCCTTGTGAAAAGAAAGGTGGAGAAGAGTGAAGGAAAGATTGAGTGGGGTGGAGAGAGAGAGGGATGACGAGAAAGGGCAAAGAAAGAGCTAGAAGGCTGCAAGCAGACACAAGCAAACTTTCTTTGCACCATATCTCCCTTCTCCCTATCATCACCTCTCATGTACAATCACATAACTATTATTAATGAGATAGTGAGTGCAATTAAGACATTTTCATAGCTCTATCAATTAAAGGAAATCTATTAGGAGTGAAACAGAAATACAATTGTCCCTGACACAGCCACATGGGCTACACAAAGAACACATGAACAATGTTTTGTAATCACAATAATGTCCTGAAGATTGGTATCTGTTTGGCTGTGATCACGTGCAACACTTTCTTCTGTACCTGTAGTTGTGCACTACTTACAGACACAGCAAGAATTCCAATGGTACCAGTTTACTCCAACAGCATTAAAGGCCAGCTAACCCGAAATAATTACAGTATAATGGATAATATTGTTGAGGGGGGTGGGGGGGTTAAAGAGCTCAGAGGATTTAGCTATTGTTCAAGACGTACAGTGTGTCATGGTGGTGTCCATTTTTAAACATTGTACCAATTAAATAATATTAAGTACTAAAAGCAAAGCAAATAACTAAAACATATACAGTACAACATTGAGCACCATGAAATACTCCATATAAGGTTTGGAGAGTATGTACATATGTCATGATCAAACTATTGAAAACAACTAGGAAAGCAAAAATGTTAAAGAAGTGTCAGTGATAGCCTTGATTAAAAAATTGCATGCACAAACTACTGTGAGTGTACCGTAATTAAGATCAAAATGAAAGTAAAGCTGCATCTGTGTAAATGCCAGGCAGTGATTATGCTGCGCAATTATGCTCTCCTTTGGAGTAAACATAATCACGGCACCATATGACTGCTGGCAGGTGAAACCCACATAGTACCTCTAAGTAAAAAACAATCTTGTACACTGGATGACTTTACAGTTAGGGTAAAATGCTAAATATTGTTTGTGGCTGACAGCCTGACAACCTATGGAGGAGAAATGTATCACGTGATTAATTCAAAAGCATCACCTTCAACTCAAGATTGTAATCCAACAGTCAGACAATTAATGTGATCAAAATTCGCTTCTATAGTTTGTGCACTCTATGCATTACACGGTACTGTATGCTGATCTAGGTGTGTATGGCGCAGCCCTGCTGGTATTGTATCAATCATTCCTCTGCAGCTCATTATGTTGTGTCCGTATGGCCCATGTCTGTCTCCTTATTTTCCTATTTTTGCTCCCCATCTCACCTGCTCTTACTCCTTCTCCATAAAAATGTTATCTACTTGTGGTGAGTAGTTAAGGTGAGACAACATCATGTCTTGAGCCTGGTTGTGTGTGTGTGTGTGTGTGTGTGTGTGTGTGTGTGTGTGTGTGTGTGTGTGTGTGTGTGTGTGTGTGTGTGTGTGTGTGTGTGTGTGTGTGAACAGCTCGTCTGCAGTGTATACTTTACATCTCAGTGAGCACCCCAGGGAGAGTCTCTAAACGTGGGTGTGTTTGTGTGTGTGTGTGTGTCCTCGCTCTATTTTTAGGCACAACTCAAACAGAATGCATCACGGGAAAAGGTATGAGTTCATCCAAGCGAGCATGATTCTTGGCGTCAGGTTTCTCTCTTTCCTCTTCTTTAATATCAAGTTTTTTTTTTCTCATTTTCCCTCGTAATTCATCTTATCACCACCTCCCTCTGCTATTCTGCAACAGTTCTGAATAGGTACTCACAAATTATTTGTAAAAATAACTATGACTTGGGAGTACATATGTTTGCAGTATTGTCATCAAATCAAAGGGAAAGCACTTACTACTACAAGGTATACCACTAACACAATTCAAGTATGTGTGTCTATTTATAACTACTAGCAAATACTTTGGAATTAATGTGAATGAGACTTGAAAGCCTCCGAGCATTTATTCTCTGTTTGGTATTCTGTGGTCGCTCTCCATCGTTCACTGCAACCTCTCCCCTCTCTACTTTCTCTATCGGCCAGAGAAGTGCTTGGTATTCTAGGGATTGTTTGCTCTTCTTTCCTCTCAAGTATACTCTCCTGCTCTTCTCTTACTTCTCACTCGTCCTGTCTTCTCCCTCTACTCTTTTCATCTCTCTTCCTTCTTGCTGCACCTCCTCTGTTTCTCTGCTCGCCTCTCTTCCATATATTTACATCCTCCCTCATCCTGTCCTAATTTCTCTTGCAAAAAGATATGCAGATTTTTCTCCCACTGTTTCTGTCAGTGACTAGGTGGTCTCCGGGTATTAAATGACACATCCCCTGAATCTATTGTGTCATCAGTTGAAAGCACCATACCATACACATACTGTATACTGTTGAACTGCAGACCCAAATACAGCTAAACAAATGTGATCAGTGGTAAATGGCACAAAATACAATAAGAAAACACACAGAAATGATCCCTGACAAACCTACAATTAACACTGATAATATAATTGTAAAGTGCATTATTTGAGCTATAGTATCTATGGAATATTTTAAAATGTTCTTATTTAAACAATGGATTTATTGTAAGCATGTTCTGTTTATTGTTGTCCTGTCTGTCCAAAAGCTCATCAAGACAAGTTACTTAAGTTGTGTTCAAAACAGAAAAGGAATGTCAACCCAACCCCCGTCATTCATGCAAATTTGACCGCTGGACCGCTTGTGTTTATTCACTCGACACAGCCAATGTACCAATTGTAAGCTAGCTAATGACGGACGCACCGACCCTGTTTGTAGGACTGTGCCTGTGTGTGTTTGTGTTCAGCTCAGCCCCTGACAAAATTCAAAACATACCTGAAACATTACCCCCACACTTTGTGTAAAAATCAGGTTACATCTACTCACCATCTGCACCCTGTCCATTAAAAAAAGGTGAGTGTTTACACAGATCAGCTTCTCCACTAACGGCAATCTAAAAAGCTGGCTCAGAGCCAGCAGACGCCGAGAACGTCGCAGAACAACGTTTCGTGAAAGTGCCCGGCCACTCAAATTGCCACGTTAGTATAAACAATAAAAAATATTCGGCAAATGTTTGCTGGAGACCGCGCAGTATAACTTTAAGCCCTGATGAAAATAAAGTAGTCTGTAACTTCTGAACTCTAATGACCTCTGTAGAAGAAATTTAGTACAAGGGAAATGTGTTATAACAAGGCAACATATCTCATTTAAAATCTGTGGGGAAACTCTTGCAGATCTCCAATGAAGGATCTGTAGGTTTGCCTTCATCAGTAAATGTTGGAAGCAATTAAAACCACGCATAACTATTTAACAGTATCTGCACACGGAAGATGGAGTGGATCTGGACTATTGTTACTATAGTGGTAATTTATGTGACAGTATGGATGAAACTGTTGTAAATGTTATAATAACATGAAGCCAGAAGCACAAAACCTAACATCAGGGTCCAACACAAAGCACAAAGCAGTTTTGGACGGATGTCCAGTTCAGCTTCAGATGAGAGGGCATTTCATTTTGGTAAAATATGCAGACTTTGAAATGTCTAAACCAAAAACCTCTCTGATCTCCATTCAGGGTTTCATTCTGCATTCAGGAGAACCTGCTATTTGAATTTAAATTTGGCATCCACACTTTTGCATGACTTTATAATAAGTACAGCAGGATTGTTATTAAAGGCTGAACATTATATAATAATTTCAATGTTGTTCAAGTATCACCAGTGTTCCTCTTTCATCACCGTTTTTGCAAAATTTGAGAATTTAAGTTTATAAAAGGCACTTCACATAAATACAAGGTCTTGTTTTTTGAGAGGAGAACACTACCTTTTAATGAAATGCTGCATCTGTGTGTTGTCCACTAAACCGTATCTGGAACTGCACTTAAAAAAACAGAGCAGGTATTTCCTTAAAGAAAGGTACAATAGTGCTGTACAGTCACATTCTCTAGTTTACAACATCACCCTCAGTTACCAGGTTTATTAAGTGTATCATTAGACACACCTAGGTACCTTTTGGTTGTGTTTTGTTGAACCTGCTATACAGAGGTGTTCAATATTTGATCCTGTAGATGCTATTGAATAGTACTACATTATACTCACAGTTGTTTCTATGATTTTGTCCACCTCACTCGGTGTCAGATTGCAGATGCAGCTGCTTCAGCAGGGGACCTCAAGGTTCCCTTTCCCTGGCCACATTGATCAGCTCTGATTGGGGGATCCCGAGACGTTCCAAGGCCAGTGTTGAGATAGAACCTTTCCACTTAATCTTCCCCAGGGCCTCCTCCAAACTGGACGTGCCTGGAACATCTCCCTAGGGAGATGCCCAGGGGGTTTCCTCACTATATGCCCAAACCACCTCAACTAGCTCTTTTTTATGCAAAGTAACAGATGCTCTGAGACTCTCAGAGATGACTGAACTTCTCATCCCTTTTCTAAGGGAGACGCCATCCACCCTCCTGAGCAAACCCATTCCTGTTGCTTGTGACCGCAATCTAGTTCTTACAGTCATGCCTTACTTGGTCATGCCTTCATGACCACAGGTGAGAGTAGGAATGACGAATGAGCCCACTTTTTTCACTAATGTGGGGTTAAGCGAGTGTTATATGACTTTCAGTCAAATAAATACAAGGACTTTTTTAATGAACATGAATCATGGTTTAAGGAAGCCACAACCAGAATTTGACAGTAATAAGCTGCCTCTTTTCCATGTATGGTATT
Source organism: Hyperoplus lanceolatus (assembly GCA_026929865.2). Lineage (NCBI taxonomy): Eukaryota > Metazoa > Chordata > Actinopteri > Uranoscopiformes > Ammodytidae > Hyperoplus > Hyperoplus lanceolatus. The sequence continues at coordinate 13,358,793 of CM049395.1, forward strand.
AATTTGTTAAAGATTGTACGTATGAGACAAAGCCACAAATGCTAGAAAGTAAAAGCCAGAGAGAAACTAAATGCATGATTGAAGAGAGTTTATCTTAAATGACAGTAAGTGAGCAGCACTTTCTGTCTCAAAGATTTTCACACAGATTTTACAAGCAGTGCTTATCATCAGAGAGGGACACAGAGGATAAAACAGGGGCACAAAGATAGGAAAATGCTACAGAAATCTTTTATCTCTGTCCTCCAATTCCCATTAGGCTATTAAAGCACAATTGAGCTGCATTGAATTGGTGGGGCATAACAGATAAGAGATGCTCATAAGAAAACCTTAACTTGGGGGTCCCATGTCACATAATCTGATACAACCCATACGTTATGAATTCCCAAGTGTATATATGTCTGAAGGTCTATTATGGACAGTGAAAATGTTGAGTAAATACCAATTTAACATTAAAGCTAGTGTGTGTCTGTCTGACAAGGAACATTCAATTTCTGGTGGAATATTGAACAGGAAAATCAATGCCACTACAGCATTTGTCGGTTCATACCATCCCACCTATCCAAGTGGATTAGGATCATGAAGCAATTTAGAGTTGTAAGGCCAACTAATGGTGACACTAGGCCAATGGTTAGAGAAGCTTGCCATGTTGGAAACCTGAATGCAGGGCCATTTCCATTGTGAAAATGGTAGGTGAATCAGGACAAACAATGATTGTGTCCTGATTGAAAGACCGGGTCTTCTGAAAGGTTCAGCCCATTGCAGTGGCCATGTTTAAATGCAAAGCATATTTCAATTGAGGTCCATATTCCAGTTAAGAGAATATTCCAAATAAGGTGTTAACATGCGCAGCAGCTACGGGAATATTCCTGTTTACATGTCAATCAGCATATTCTGAATAAACCAGCAATGAAGCCATGGATGACTGATGGCATATAACAGTGGTTCTTTGCTTGGTTTGTCATAAAACTGACAGTATGAGCTTTCACTAGTCTTGAAGCATTTGAAATGCCAAATTATATTTATACATTTCCCATTAATTCAGGATGTTTCCTAGAAATGGGCATTAGCAGAATTGTTTCAAGACAAAGGGCAGTGAAAATATGATTGTTTTAAAAAAAGTTGTCATGTGGCTCACTTTACCCCAGCTGTGGGGTGAACTGAGACAGACCAGAAAAATCAAGGGGGTAAAGTGAGCCACTTACTTTCTCCACTCTGAAACTACCATAACAACACATATAATATAACAGTTAGAATCCTGAAAGCTAGCCATACATTCCTATGCTTTGACTGGGGGTCAAAGCATAGGAAAATCAGAACCAGCGAGAACAGCCTGGGACTCAGAACACAGGAGAATACCCATCTTTATTATAACATCAGCCTGTCATACTCTACAACTAGGCCTACTCTACATTCCAGCCCTGAAGGTTACAGGGAAAGATGAGAAGGTGCTCTTTCCGTGTGGTTGCCCCAGGTCGTCTTCCTGGTGTATTTCCTTGGCATGATGGCTTTTCTACAATGTGTATGACATTAAAATAAAACATATGACATTAAAATAGTTTTAAGACTAAACTTAACTTATGCCTTATGCCACCACAATTTGAGAAAAAAACTACCTCTCTTAGCATTTCAGGCTAATCTTTAGCTAATATCATCACATGGTTTTTATATGTTGGTAGTTCATCAACACGTATGATAGAAGTTTTTCTATGTGAATACATTTGCTTTGGCACAAGAGTTGATTAAGTTGACAGCAAGACAATTTACTTTTACATGCAAAATACCTATTTTGGTGAAAAAAAACATGCTTACTACAGCACCATGAGGTCCTCTCTTTCAGGGCCATGGGGAAATGAGAGGGGCTTGAAAACATATATCTCACATGACCACAAATGTTTTTCGTTGCCTAGATACAGGGGGTGGCTCACATTAACCGATGCATCAGATTCCCCCGTTCTCCCCTATATATGATATAACTATATAATGTAATATTTAACTGTAATGTATGTTATTTAAATTGTTTTATTTAAGTTTTTAATTATGTTTTTACATTGTGTACAAGAACTGGTCATTTAGGGTAAAATACTTGATGTGCTCCCAACATGGAAAAGGCAAGAATCCAGGAAAATGTAGAGATCAAGGCCTTATTTTTAAATCAGATTTAAATAATGATTGCATATATACATCCATTAGAGGGGTAAAAGTGATTCCCCTCATCCAGATATATTCTCCTGCATACTGGACGGAGAGCTACATATTGATTGGACACACCACAGATATGAGTTAGAGGTTAGTAGGTTTGTATTGCAAATACTAATTTCCATAGTTAACGGCCTACTGTGATGTTGAAGATGTTTTGAGTGTCATTCCATTGTGCACCAGGTATAGCAATAAACACAATTGCAAAAACAGGAGTCTAGTGAGTGAAATGCTCTATACCATAACCACCCCCTTACATTGTGTTCTTACTTAATTACTGTGTTGATAATCCATAATCCAGTTAGCCCAAACACACTGATAATAGAACGTAAAGTGTACTAAGTTCAAACCACTTACTGTAGCTGCCATATTGACTTTCCACATGGTGGGAAGTTGATGACACACTCACTACACTGACTACACGTATGTGTGTGAAAGAGAGGGACATTGTGTGTGTGTCTTGGCTGCAACAGCAACACCACTTGATAACAGTGGTATCAGCCTTGAAAACTCCTCTCTTACCCCACCATCGGCAGAAAAACACACACACACCACACAAACACACCCAACAGGATGGTTGACATTGCTGCTTCAATCGATGTAGCTGACTACTGCTGGAGTGAATACCGACAGCGTTATATGACACACTCCCACAGTGAAGAGCTTCCCACAGTGTTCAAGTCAATATGGGTTAATAGTGTAACGGACTGCTTCTCCCTTTCTTCTCTCACTGTCACTTTGTCACTCTCTTCATTTCTCCATTGCACATGCATGCACGACACACACACACACACACACACACACACGTAGCAGAACCTGGCTATCTAAGTTAAGAAATCCTTCCTTCCGTTAATGATTTGCTGTGTTTGTTCTGAGCAGCTTCCCTGCTGAATCCATTGGCTTTGACTAAACTCGCCAACCTATTATTCTCAATGAAGGGCACACAAATACTGACCGGAGCAAAGGGATAACAGGTCGATAGCAAGGTAAAACGGCAATGTTAGTAACATAGAACCGCTGGATAGCTCAGTACAGGGCAAAGCAGGGTTCGATTACCACCCAGGTTGGGGAAAGTCCAGTGAGGGTCCTTGGTCAAGAAGAACCTTAATTCAGTCAGTCGTAATAATCATTGATATCACATAAAAAATATGTATATTTTAGAAAGGTAGGAAATTACAATTTCTCATTCCCCTTAAAGTATGAAGAGATTTGCACGGTTATATATTTACAAACCTAACATGCATACGATAAACACCTGCAATGAAAATCAAAGCCGCATCACCGCCATTTGATGAATGTGTTTATGTATTTATGTAGGTGTGTAAGTGTGTGTGCTAAGACATCTTATTATATACATCAAAGCAATTTTCATAATCATATTTTATGTAAGCAAAGCGCATTCATTTCAGTCAGCTCAACCATTTCCACTTTAAACAGCTAATATTTTATATACATGCGCAAAACCCATTTCATCAGGATACACATAACCTATTTCCTCAACGGGCTAATCAAAAGGAAATCCAAATGAATTTATTTTCCTTCGGCATGACTGAGTCTCGTTTACCCTCTAGAATGGAGTCTTTGTTGCAGTAGCCAAATCTACAAGTTCAGTAATTCTCTGACCTGTTATTATAGTGAATCTATAAATGCTTACCATTGAACACAGGAATTTTCCTACATCAGCATCTACAGTGTGTGCAGAGAAGCGCATGCCGACAGAAATGCAGCTGATCATTAAAGGTGATTAAACTAACCACATGGTTTCAAAAAAGTATAATAACAAGTGTGATAAGTTTAGGAAAATCGGATTTTCATCACACAAATCAACCTTGCGTTTAGCCACTGGTAATGTGAGCAGATGGTAAAAGTGTATTTTAGATTCTTTATGGATACAAAAAAACAGCTTGCGCACATTGTATCATGATCTCTGAACCTTGATAAGTGAATCTACTGAAGCGTTCCTGCAAGCTGGCCAACTGGATTTACTGTTGGACCCAACCGACTGGACGACTGTCATTCAAACTGGGAACTTGGAACTGACAAGTCAAGTCAAGTCAAATTTATTTATAAAGCACATTTACAAATAGCGGGTACTGCCCCAAAGTGCTGTACAGGTTAAATAATAATAAAATAATCCACATGTATTACAAATAAGAAACCAAAAGAAAAACACATAAGAAAATACTCAGCTCAGCTGGTTCCGAAGGCCAGTGCAAAAAAATGTGTCTTCAGCAGACATTTAAAATTTTCCAAAGAAGTGGCAGATCTGATGTATAAAGGAAGAGAATTCCACAACTTGGGTCCAGCTACAGCGAAGGCTCTGTCTCCCCTGCTCTTCAGCTTAGACCTGGGACAGTCTAGAATACATTGGTCAGAGGACCTCAGTGCTCTGACAGGACTGTGCAGAGAGATCATCTCTGACAGATAAGGTGGCGCTAGACCATTTAGACATTTAAAAACAAACAAAAGGATTGTAAAATCTATTCTAAAAACAACAGGCAGCCAATGAAGAGATGCCAGGACAGGAGTGATGTGATCATATCGTGATGCTCCTGAGAGCAAGCGTGCAGCTGCACTCTGAACCATCTGGAGGCGCTGAATTGAGGACTGGCTCAAACCAAAATAAAGTGAATTACAGTAGTCCAAGCGACTAATTACAAGAGCAAGGACTACTGTCTGGAATTGGTCAGAGGGCAAGTAACGCTTCACCTTCCCAAGAAGCCTAAGATGAAAAAAGCCAGCTCTAACCACTGCGCTTAGCTGCTTTTCCAACTTAAAAGAGCTGTCAATAAAAACACCAAGGGTTTTTCCACAGGACTGAGAACGAGATGCTAGTGGACCAAGGGCACTACTGTAGAGACCGGGCTTGCCAAAAACAACAATCTCTGTTTTGTCTTCGTTCAAATTTAGAAAATTAAAAGACATCCAGTCCTTCACTTCCTGAAGACATTGATGTAACTTGTTTGGTGAATTGACACTGAGGGTGTATTCACACTGGGAAAGTCCGCTAGTTCACTTGCTTTGGTCCAGACCAAATAGAGTTTTGATTTTTTTTGTTTGGTGTGGTCCACTTTCATATTGCCCCTTTTGCAAGTGAACCAGCATTACGAAACAAAACCACACGTGATCTGAGGTCATTCATTCATTGGACAGACATTCTGGGGTGGAGAGAAACAGGAAGTACGAAGTAAAAACTACGAAATATGTATCATTGATATAATATGGGGTTAAAAATTAAAAAATGGCCTACATCTAACCTATAAATAAAGAGGAAAAACATCAAATTATTGTTGTTTCATATGGTTATAATATGTAGCCCTATGTCAATGCCACGTTATGTGGCTTGTAGCCTATAATGTGAAACATAATTTTTACTGGATTTTTGGTGCTGGACGCGGGTCACGCGAGAAGAATAGGCTCAAGCTGACACTCAGCTGATTAAACTGTGTATCAGCTGGGTCGGCGCAGTTAAGCTCCAAACTGACACGGGGATAGTATTCACGGTCCCGTACATGGGAAGCAAAATAAAAACACACATTTCTTGGCAGCGTGAACCTGTTGGCACTGTGCAGAGCGCTCCCCTCTCCTTCATCTGATCGCTGAACACATTCAGCATGTTAATGCGTCCTCTCGATCAAATGTAATATATCATTCTGGGCTCCCAGTCAAACCACAACTTATCGTCCTAACAATGGCGACAACAACACTTTCCCATAATGTGAAGTTGACGGCTATTTATTAAAAAAGAAAAGGCACCGTGCCTCCTGCATTTGGGTCGGATCGAGTCCGGACAAATTCACACCACAAACGAACTGCAGCAGAGTGCGTTTGGAAACGCACCGAGACTACCTCTTCAGCTGGGTCTCGGAGCGTTTGTTTGGTCCGCCCCCGAGTGCGATTGCTGTATTCACACCTGCCTGAAAGATGCGCACCGAAGGCAGAAGTGCATCTGAGTTCGTTTCAACCGAACTAAACACGGCATGTGTGAATACACCCTAAGGGGAAGATAAATTTGCACATCGTCTGCGAAACAATGGAACTGAATGCCATATTTTTTAAATATGGAACCCAAAGGCAGCAAGTACAACGCAAAAAGAATTGGTCCTAAAATTGAGCCCTGTGGCACACCGCAAGATAGGGGGGCACTTTTTGAACTGAAGGAATCAACGTTCACAACAAAAGACCGATCTGACAGATAAGATTTGAACCAATTGAGCACTGTACCTCGTAATCCCACACAAGACGGGAAATTAAAATCCTGTGGTCGACAGTGTCGAAGGCTGCAGTAAGATCTAAAAGCACAAGCACAGCTGAGCTGCCAGAGTCTGTTATTAAAAGAAGATCGTTAAAAACTTTTAAAAGAGCCGTTTCAGTGCTGTGCAACAATTTAAAACCAGATTGGAATTTTTCACCAATATCAAATAATTTAAGGTGCGACTGCAATTGAGTATACACCAATTTTTCTAAAATTTTTGATAAAAATGGCAGCTTGGCCTGTAGTTCGATAAAAACAGTGGGATCCAAGTTATGCTTCTTCAAAAGTGGTTGCACTAAAGCTTGTTTAAAAACAGTGGGCACACAACCTGACAACAGAGAGACATTTATCAGATGTACAATGCAAGGCCCAACAGAGTCAAAGGCAGCTTTAAGAAGTTTTGCTGGGATACAATCCAGGGGACAAACTGAGGATTTTAAACTGTCTACAATTTTAGATACATCAGACAGAAGAACACAGTCAAAATCACAAAAGACTGCTGAGCACACGGGTGTAACACTAGGATCTGTGGCTGGAGCAGACAAAGATGACCGTAGGTTTGAAATTTTGAAATTTTGAAATCAGTAAAAAACCTACAGAAATCTTCACACAAAGATACACTCGGAACAATTCCAGTGGGTTTTGGGGGGTTAATAATCCCATTCAAAACATTAAAAAGGACCTGGGGTCTGTGGCTGTTGTTGGACACAACGCTAGACAGATACTGAGCCTTGGCAGTCTTCACAGCATTCTGATATATAGAAAGGCAGTCTCTTAGAATACCCAGGAAAACATAAAGGTTGTCTTTCTTGAATTTTCTCTCAGCTTTGCGACAGTCTCGTCTGAGCGCGCGAGTAGTGTCATTGAGCCAAGGCTCTGCTGAGTCGAGAATGTTTGTGCACAAAGTATCAAACATGCTAACCAGTTCATTAATGTCCATAGTTCCAGCGGAGAGAATTTTCACACTTATATCGGCCGCATCAAAAGCAGTGGAAAACGTCAATGCCGTGGAAGGGCAGGGATAAGTGGTTTGTTTGTGGAGCAGGACAGCGAGAGAGTAAAAAGCACGGGGAAATGATCCGATACGCCCGCATCACAGATCTCTCCAAGATTCACATTCAAGCCACAATACAGTACAAGGTCCAATATATGACCCTTTTCATGGGTGGGGGAATCCACCAGCTGTGAAAGACTAAACGAATCCACAATGTTTAAAAAGTCATGGACAAGATGTGAGCACAAACAAATAAAGTGCAGCATGTAATGAAACATGTATTCACACATGCAGTGTGCAGTATGGGATGGAGCATGCCATTAGAAATAGATTCAGGTTGTGATTTAAGCCAGGGAATTCCATACCTTTTTAATGTATCCATCTCATTAAACAAATAGATTTCCTCAAATGTAAGTGTCAACATATTCCTAATCAACAAACAACAGTGTATCCCACTGTGGTGTATGCGGCTCTGGGTCTATCTTTTTATTTCTGGCATACGTTGTTAAGAGAAGTCCTTTCAAACCCTTTTTGTTTTGTTTCAAACTTCTTTTGGAACAATTTGGACAATTCGTTAACATGTCATGAAGTGTTATTACACTGTCTAATGCCTTTATAACATGCTCATGAATGATTACTTTGGCCTAAAGTAAAGTGAAACAATTTGTACATTTCATTAACATGTCATCAAGTGTTATTACACTGTCTAATGTTGACATTGACTGTCATGAAACCTTTATTAAACTGTCATGAAGTATTGACTTTACCTCAAAGTGAAACAATTTGGACTTTTCAGTAAATATTATTACACTTAATTATACACACAACAGTGTTAACTGCAGTAGTATCCCCTTTATAGATGTAACATGAAGCATATCAGAATTACATGTGGAAAATACCTTAACAATAGCAATATAAGTCAAGACAGTCTGTTTTATTTGCATTGAGACACTAAACAAAAAATATATACATACACTTAAAACAGAAATAAGAACTACTAAAATCAAATGCACTTTCCAGTCCTTAAATTAACAATCCAGTGATTGTATGTTATATAATATATGTTATAATGGCTGCAGTAAAATCACCTTCAAATAAAGTGTTACCAAAAATTCTACTAACCAACCAACCAGCTAAAAGCCGATCAAATAACTAGAACCCTAGTAAACTAATTCACGAACCAAATGTATTTAATAACAAATAAGGAATAGATACAAGTCTGACATATTGTCAATGTAAGTAATGTCAAAATTAAAATTGTATCTATAATTAACATTTTAATGTAGTATTAAGAACAACCTTATATTTGAAAGTCCCTCCTCCAAATCAGCCAACATCCCATGTTTCATATTTATATTATGTCACAACTCCCATCTACAGTAGTGCAATTTTCTGCAATGGCTATGTGCAGCCCTCTGAGACTTACTAAGGCGAAACTCTGAAATAAAGGCACCACTAAGAAAACTATCTGGCTAGAGGCTTCGGAAAAAACTCTGGATGAATAAATCTTTTTTATGTGTAACATCATGTCTAAGGACCCCAAATCCCCGAGCAGGGGGCTGCGATCTGCTTGCATTCCGTCCAATGTTTGGTGGCTACAGGGCTCTCGCCACAGTCTGTGCAAAGCCTTACATCAAGTCAGCAAGATTTGGAAGCTCCTAGAAGTGTTCCTAATGGATTCTACACCAGTCTGCACAGCAAAGGGAGGGAGAGAGACACTGTGGAAATGCTAACACCGCAGGGGATGAACTTCCTGCAATTTTACAGATACAGCACAGATTCAGGCACGGGCACTCACACATTACATGTTGTAATGCTGTCTAAAAGTGATACACCATAATAACATGGACAGTTTTCACCATGACAAAATAAAAACAAAAATACCCGTGACCTGTAAGACATGCCCTGGAACACGCATGCACGCACGCAAGCACACACGCCTGCATACACATGCACAGACACAGGGGCACACACACACACACACACACACGTTTGTACGGTTATACTTCTGAGGACTTTCATTGACAAAATGCATTCCCTAGCCCTTTACCCTCAAAACTACATGCCTAAAAATAACCCTAACCTAAACACAATTCTAACCTTAATCGTAATACCTAACCCTCAAGCAGCCCTTAAAAAGCCTGTCCCAAAGTGAGAACTAGCAACATATCCTCACTCTTAAGGTCTTTAACTCAAATTGGTTCTCAAAAAGGTAGTTGTACCAGTACACGCACACCCATACACTGACATGCCCCTCTATTTCTTCCCTCTTGTGTTCTGTATTCACATAATCCTATCGTTATTCTCCCTCTATTTTTTCCATAGTTAGTCCTATGTAATCTCCAACAGTGATGTATGGATGTGTGCACTTGTGTGTGCCTGGGTGTATGAGCATTCATGTGTATGTGTGTGTGTGTGTGTGTGTTTGCGCGCACTTCTGTTTAATGTGTAAAGTCCCTTCAAAGGCTTTCCAAGTGTCTTTTTTTTCTTGCATATAAGTCCCTGAACAGTAGAGAAAACTATGCAGCCGAGGGATTTATAAAACATACATACAGCCTCTTTGTGTGTGTGTGTGCGTGTGCGTGCGTCTGGCTGGCATGCATGCAGATTCAATAATCTGTCCCCTATCTCTTTCTTTCTGACAGCCATCCTGGCCTCAAATTGTATTTACCCATTAAAATGAAATGAGATTACCAGTTGGTACACTTTTACTATTCATTATCATTTAGTTTTTTTTATTGTATTATGCAATAAAATTATTCTGTAACTTATATATAAGGTTGTACCCTTGGACCCTGACGCTGCACCATTCTACGTTTCCCAACGTGCCAAAATAACTGATTCAAACGAAAAAATTGTTCTTGCAAAACATTAATCTAAGCCCAAAGAACTACATTTCAACCCATCATGTTCATAGAATTTTCCTTTGTTTCAGTTCAGTCGTAGGGAACAATAAATAAAGTGAGACCTTGTACCCACAGGCTTCATTCTAATAGGTGGCACTGACAGCAAGGAATGATCAGGGGAAGTGTTGGGAGTGCTTTTTGTTGCTAAGTGACAATTAAAACACATTTAAGGCAAACTTTGACTAAGAGTTTAAATATTTAATGGTATGGTGGTAAATGGACTTGTATAGCGCTCTATCTCCGTTTATCACAGACCCAAAGCACTTTACATTGTTTTTGTACACATTCACCCAGTCACACACACATTCATACACCGACAGCAGCAGCTACCACGCAGGGTAGGCTTAGCACTAGGGTGCTAAGCTAACTAAGCTAACTATCGGGAGCAATTCGGGGTTCAGTGTCTTGCCCAAGGACACTTCGACATGTGGCGGGGAGACGGGGGATCGAACCTCCGACCCTGCACACCAGAGGCGAACTCCCTACCCACTTCGCCACTGCCGCCCCAAACATTATTTATTATTTATTTAAACATTAGACATTTGGTATCATCACTGCTAAACACCATACATCTCACAGCTCCAGCAGAAATGTGAACCAAGGCATATAGTTTACATTTGATAAACACCAACAGTGTGGAGAGAGGTTCCTAGAAGATACTAAACCCAGTGCCCTAATCAATATTGTTTCCAACAAAACCACAACTCCTAATGATTGCATCAAACCAAAGATGATGTTCATGTTCATTCTGATGATTTTCACAATTGAGAGAGATCTTCCATTCAGGGGCATGTTGCATCTGAATACAAAGTACCATCAAAGCAACATCACTGCTAATAAAAGATGAATTAACCATACAAATTCCTCTGATTTTAATTTGATGGGGATGTTATTTCCTTTTTTCATCTGGATAACATGTTTTGATCACTACTGTGGTCTCTCTCTCTCTCTCTCTCTCTCTCTCTCTCTCTCTCTCTCTCTCTCTCTCTCTCTCTCTCTCTCTCTCCTCTCCCAGGGGAAATTAATTGATGTTATCTTGTCTTCCAGAGAGCTGGTTTGCAAAAAAATGTTTTGTTCATCACCAGCAAGGCCTTGCTTTCCACCACTCACAGCTTATTTGACCTATGCTCAATCTCCATCTCTATCTAAGACGACTGAAGTCTTATCAGTAATCTTTGTGTTCAGACTCATACTTCAATTTGGCTTCCTTTAACGAAAGGATGGAACACAATGGATTTGTTAACTGAACTGGCTGTGTTTACAGAGAGGGGCTGGCAGACAGGCAGGGGAGACGTAAATTGTGTGTGTGTGTGTGTGTGTGTGTGTGTGTGTGTGTGTGTGTGTGTGTGTGTGTGTGTGGGTGTGTGTGTGTGTTTGACTGAATCCAAATATCCATCTGCTGCACATGGTGTGAGATCACATCTTGTCAAAACTGCGAGGGCTTAAAATGCTCAATAGCTCTTTTGAACTATCTGTACTTAAGTATTTTCACGATCAGTTCTTGAGAAGAGTACATACACTCATTAGAAATGCATGGCAGATATGAGTAAGGTCTCCTGCTTTACATAGCATACCAGAAATAGAGGTTAAAAGATCAATAAAAGACCATACACACAGTCGAAATGGCTTCACTCAACCTGGAGACCAAGGAAATGACATTCAAATCAAACATTCAACTCAGGATCCTCACACATTCTCACAAGTGGTCCCGCTTTTTTTCTTGGATGGGAGAACACAAAGTTTAGCCTGCATAACTGTGCAAATTCTGACAAGTTTCTAAATGACTGTCAGTTGCTGCATCTGCTTTGGAATCATCCAAACTGATGACAGTCATGTGCTCTTCTTATAACAAGTCAAAAAGTCCCCGAGTTGGCAACAGGGTGATTTGAGTGTTATCTTTAAAGTTGCTGTGTCAATTGCACTCCCTCAAATTATCTCTGAAATTGTCCGGCAATAACAGATATGCAACTGATTAGTATCTGAATTCTCAACGTGTTCCATATAATTGTTAGATTCAATTACATGTGCCAAAGGATATGGTGTGTGATACATTTGTTTCTAATTTGAGATACACAATCATTTGAACAACTGCAGTATACACAGAAAGAGTCAGATAAAGGTGAAACACTCACAAACCACTCACACCTCTGTGTGTGTGTGCGCGCGCGTGCGCGTGTGTGCACAAGCACACACACTTTGATATTAAGAGTTCATGATTCATAAATGAAATGAACTGTTACGCAAGTGTGTGTGTGTGTGTGTGTGTGTGTGTGTGTGTGTGTGTGTGTGTGTGTGTGTGTGTGTGTGTGTGTGTGTGTTAAACTTAAAAAGGTCAGGATAAGCACTTGTGTCGCATCCCAACAGGCACACTGACATGGAGTCTTATATGTCTTATCCATTACACACGCAGCGAAACAACACGCAGCCACAAAGTCACTGCATCAAGCACAGAAGTGAATCCATGTCAAGGTCAGAAAAACAAAAGGAACTGATTTTGGAGCGACAGTGAGAGGATATGCCACCAGCATCATCGATGGGAGGACTGTCCAGAGAGTCATAAGCTTAAGGTTCCTCTTGTTTCACATCACTTAGGACCTAGTCTTGCTAACCGGATAAAGACAACTAGTATAGCACTCACGTCAAACTCTTGCCCTTCCCATAGCCTACAGTTTATTCTCTGCTCAGAATGGTATACAACAGAAAGTACGCATGTGTTTAATACGGTTTGATAGTATCCAGCTCATAATGTTGCTGTATCATTAATGCTGTCGTTCGGCGCCTTTCATAATAGGTCTATGGTCGGCACCAAATTGCAGTATTTTGAAAGGACACTTTGCCGCTTCCTTGGCTTAGCGTCGCCCATGACGAATCTGATTGGTTTATAGAGATTAAAACAGGCCAGCCCAGCTTTCCCCCCCTAATACTCAATCAATCAATCAATCAATATCCTTTATTTAACCAGGTAAAATTCATTGAGATTAAAATCTCTTTTTCAAGAATGACCTGGCCAAGAAGGCAGCAACATGATAAAATAAGAACAATCAATCACAATTCTCATACACCACATTCAACGTCAGGTAAAGTACAATACGATCAGGGACAAGACTATATGAAGATTGAAATGAGTACAGTTAAAAATTAAATAAATAAACTGGTGACAGATGAATGAATAAACCCGGCCGTTATCAGAAAATAGCTTTACAAACAATTGCATTGACCAAGAGAACTATCTTCTCTGTCCTTCAGGATTCCTTTGAATTCTCCCAAGGTGACCAGCTCCGGCAGCTCCAGCTGCTTTTGTACAGTGTTCCAGGCAGAAGGCGCAGCATATTTAAAGGCCTTTTTCCCTAACTCAGTTCTAGCTCTGGGTACCAACATCTGTAACACATCCCTAGAACGCAAACCATAGCTACATTTGTTTGTGGACATGTAAACACATAGATATGAAGGGACCAGCCCAATAAGACACTTATAAACAAAAAACAACCAATGTGAGAGTCTGCGTACAGATAGCGATGGACATTTTGCAGTGGCATACAGGGTACAATGGTGGACACGATTTCCACAGCCAGTTAAAAATCGCAGAGCACAGTGGTAGACGGTATCCAATTTCTTGAGGTACTGGTCAGGGGCGTTTATGAACAGCAGGTCACCGTAATCAAACGCAATAGCCTGGTTCCAGACCATGCCACTACTAGCTGTAGTTTGGTCTGGCTGTGTGAGATAACAGCAAGACAGCGGCTCTTTTAGCTTGGCAGGCTGCAGAGGTTCAACATGGATACTCCATGATTCTCTGCATCTTCTACAGGTGCACCATGGAGAGTATCCTGACTGGCTGCATCTCCGCTTGGTGTGTCACTAACACCCTTGAAGCATACAACTCTACAGAGGATGGTGAAAACTGCACAGCACATCACCAGGACGATGCTGCCAGCCATGGGGGAGCTTTACACCCAGCAGTGTAGGAGGAAGGCAAACAGGATTATGAAAGACCCTATTCACCCCAGCAACAAACTGTTCTGTCTGCTGCTGTCTGGCAGATGGTACCGCACCACCACCAGACTCAGGAACATAGTTTCATCCCATGGGCCATAATACTGCTGCACTGTTCAGCTTCCAAGCTCATCACTTTACATGGCATGTACCTTTCACTATGTGTACTTAAAGTTGCAAACTGTTTTACATGTGCTTTTTATTTAAATCTGCTCATGTACATAATGCATTCATACTACCCGTTCATACATACAGTATGAATACCATAGTAGTCTATTACAGTTTAGAGTGTTGTGTTGTATCGTATTTTATTTTTCTTTATTTTACATAAATATATTTTTCTTGTATTTGTACTTGCAAAATCAACGTCTTAGAATCAATTTTTTCATATATGTGTAGTTTAGCTTGTTGGAGGGAGCCTGAGAACTCAGAGTTTCACTGCCAACTACTGCTTCAGAAATTGCTGTGCAAATGAAAAATACAAAGACCTTCAACTCTGAAGTGTACATTAACCTCTCAAAAATAAGAAAATAGATACATAAATGCATGACTATGGAGAATGCATCCATATACAGTGTATACATTACTGAATGACCAAGACAACAGCTCTGGGCTGGGAACCAAGAGTCGCCCGCACAGAACTATTAACATGAACAGTCATTTTAATAAATACAAAGTAGGTATCAACCATACAGTTGTGTCAAGGAAAAGTTTCTGCATGTACAGTATTCACTGCTTGTTTAACAAATTATAATCAGTCACAGAGTTCCGTCAGTTTTTTTCTGTGCTACACATTCAGTCCATTAAAAACTAACTTCTTTCTCATTTCTGATCCCAAACAAGCACCATCTTATTTATATTAACCAACAACGCTGACTTAAAAAGTTAGGCAATAATAAAATTAATGTCATGAATCATCTTCCAATCTAATAATAACAGAATCTGCATCCAAAGAATGGAACATTGCCATCAACTCCACCCATGCCATTGAAGTCACGCCAAGCAACTGTGACACTCATTGCATTTGGATACTCTCCAATGAAGAAAATAATATTTCTGAATACAACACCTGTTGTGAATACTTTTTGACCAGTTAGTTATTACCAGTATTATATTTTTTTCCAGTAGCATTTTGCGGTACTTGTTTGTTAAAGCTTACTGTTCAATCACTTTGCAGGAGAAATGTCTGCTCGTTATTGCATATCATGACCAGCATTCAACATCCCTATGCACACTCACGCATTGTCTTACCTTCGTATACAGCTTTAAAGCCCTGTGCACTGACGGCAAAGTCTGTGGTGAACCACAAGGCCAATATAGATCCACTGCTGACTAGCGGGGAGGGCAGCATGAATCCTGACAACCTGAAAAATAGAAAGAAAATGTTAGAAAAACAACATCTCTGAAACGCAGCATGACAATTTGCCGTCAACTTCTGCCAGCAAACGATAAGGAACTTCAATACTGAAAACCTAAAATACAGAAGAAAAAAATAAATAAGTAAGGGACAGAAAAAAATACAATTGTGTTCAGTCAATGTTGATCCTGTTGATGTAGTGGCCTGAGCCCTCAAGCCAAGAAGATCCCTGCTGGCCTGAGATCAAGACCCTCCAAGACCTCCTCGGGTGTGTTTTCCAGACTGTGTGCTACTCTCAGATTAGCTAACTTATTGATGGAGGAGAAGAGAAAATGGAGTGACTTTCCCATCACTTCCATCACAGAGCTACATTAGCAAGATGTACTATTCAGGGACAACAAATCATGTCATGAGCCCAGCATATAAAATTACACAGCATATATATTACACACAACAATATAAATAACATGGCATGTGTTGTGTGGCTCTGATACGGCAAAGTTAACTCTTGATAACACTAGAGGATGTACTGAAACAGACCAATCCAACTTAATTGAGAGGTGATGGTTAAATCATTTAGGGAAGAAAATATAGAGAGCTGGAATAAAATGAAAATAGAAAGTGTGTTTTTTTCTTTATAATCATGCCAAAATAATACATAGATAAAACATATTTGTATAGTGAAGAAACATTTACTTTTTAAAATAATTTCTGACACTACCCACTTCGCCACATGGGCGGCAGTGGCGAAGTGGGTAGGGAGATCGCCTCTGGAGTGCAGGGTTGGAGGTTCGATCCCCCGTCTCCCCGCCACATGTCGAAGTGTCCCTGAGCAAGACACTGAACCCCAAATTGCTCCCGATGGTTCAGAGAGCGCCTTGCATGGCAGCTACTGCCATCGGTGTATGAGTTTGTATGAATGGGTGAATGTGGTAAGATATGTAAAGTGCTTTGGGGCTGAGAAAATCGGCTAGAAGGCGCTATATAAGTCAAGTCCATTTACCATACGTATGACTGGAAGTGCTGGAATATAATCAAATAATTTTAAGGTGACGCCAGGTTATCTTAATGACTAAACTTATTGCATATTTGATACAAGCATATAACAATGCAGTATACACAGATGCGCCAGAGCTGTGCCCTGTCTGGCCATTGTCCAGTTTGTTGTCCTCAGGGGCCGAATTATGTGCTATTTCAGATGATTCAGTTCTTCTTGTAGTATCAGACTAGCCTGGTCCAACCAGACCATCGTACTTCATTTCATTTGTACAGAAGGTCTGGAAGTGCTGTAATTGGCAAACGTTAACTCACTTGGAGGCGGGTGTCTGTCGAAGTTTAAAACTATTGGATCTGCCCAGTGCCACTCTGGATTAGCCAACCAATCGCATCACATTTGGTCATCACGTGTGTCATGAGCCGGCTTTTGATAGTGCCTTCCAGTTGGACAGGGAACTCGGAAATTTCCGACTTCACTACATATTGTAGTCTATGAATCTACCGGTACCTGGCAACAGTAACTTGTTAGAGCCTAACGTTTAGTTATTTGGACGAGAAAGGTTTTAGGCGTCCATACTTTCGTGAGCAGATGCACTGGAACACAGACAGGTCGGAACTCGGAACTACCAAGTCGGAAATCTCCTTCTTCCGAGTATAAAGGAACGCAGCATTCAACTGAAACTGGAGCGTTCTCAGCCACTCGCTCTGTTCGCTGATTGGACGATCGTAGATTGTCCGGAGAATCTGGGAAATGCGCTGTACACCCAGACTGACTACTGAAGGGAAAATGAAATTTGGCCAGAAGTAGGCGGGCGGGCGGAGCCAGGCTAGTATCAGACAGCACAAATAAGGATAACACAAATAATGACTCACTAGGTTGGGATTGCAGCCGTAGGTATGTTGTTAAGATGAGAATAAACACAGAGCCTGTTGCTGCCCCAGATGACGCACTTCAAGTATCTTTGGGTCTTGACATCCAATCTCTCTATTTACTAGTGGATGCATGTCTCAATCCTTATTGGAGTTCCGTATAAGTTCTGAGAGACAATAAAAACACCAAGATGCCTATACAAATCGTTTGTGCATCCATCTGCACAACTGGTACACTAAACACACAAAAGTTAGCCGTGTATATTTCTTTCGCACCCTTAGACACAGCATACTAAAATGGTCATTATCTTCAGTTGCGCGAACGCTCCAAATCAAGTGTTGTTTTACTAAATAAAATGAATTGCTTGTGGAAGACTGAATGAGCTGCTTGTAATAGTGTTTTTTTTCTCCAAATAGATACACAAACAACAACTACAATAACAATGTGGAAATGAGTTGTTTGTTTGCATGTTGGTCTCTTCCTTTCTTTATATGTCCATGGTCTCTGCCAAGGTTGTACTCTGTGCTCTGTCACCTTTTAGTTTGTATTTTTCATTGGGAGAATGTTTTGGTGATCATTTGCAAATTGATGCTGCTGTTTTTCCCTGTATCAAACCTCCATGGGCTCAAACACACACTGGGCTGGTTGGCAGCTGAGGCTGAATGGTTGTATAAGGATAAGCACTGCCAAATCTGAGGTCATGGTGAGATGCTTGATGCTTTAGATTTCCCCGTCTGGGATGAGATCAAGTAGGTGTCCCAAATAAAGGGCTTCAAGTATCCAGTTAGAGCGAGGGCGAGGGAACATACAATAGGCCAATAACTTCAGTGAATGTCTGTGCTCACTCTTAAGGATAGGAGTGAGGGGATCAGATATTTAGAAGCAGCTCGGAGTAAAACCACTTATTCTTTTTGTTAAAGAGTCAATGGAGGTTGACTAGGAGAAACCTTTGGGCAAACCTAGATCTTACTGGAGGAAGTGTACTTTCCATGTGTCCTGGAGATACCTTGGTTATTCCCCAGGAAGAGCTGCAGAAGCCTGGCTGAAGGGTAGGCCGCATCAGCTAAATGTATTTTCCTGCTATATATACTATACTAGAAATTATTTAATTCAATTGATTTACTTAGGGCTTCATTATATTTTTCTATAGTTATTTGTTTTGATTTGTGCATTGCATGATTTCCCATTTACATTTCATTTTGTTCAGGCAGAGCAGGAAATTATTAAGTGTGTCCATTAAAGCGAGCAAACTGAAGCGCAGAGTTTAAATGGCTCTTGTTATATCCAAATCAGAAGAACAAAGATTGTAGGACAAACTTGGACACAGTTCATTTTCCTTGGTTCACCAGGCACAAAAGTGTGAAACAATGAAAGGGCAGGAGAGACTTAATGAAAGGGAACAAAAGAAGTCAGTGAAATAAAGTGAAAAGAAAGACAGACTCAAGAGCTAACATAATGGAAGCAAGGATTGAGAGTGAGTCTGTTTTTTGTATTATTTCATATAATTTTAACATCATTTCAAAGGTCAACTGAGAGGTGGGCTGGGGTGACACACACAAATTGAGACAATGAAAGTGAGACAGTGGGAAAGAAGCAGAGAAAAGGACAGGTTAGGAGTACAAGAAAGAAATTTGAATAGGCACAAAAAAATGTAAAAGAGTAAGACCATTGAACAACACAGGATGAGTGAACACAGAACGGGGACATTTTTCTATTATTATTTATTTGGCCACAAAGCAAGGACACAAAGGACAGACAAGAATGGATGAAATAAGCACCTGGAAAGATAGAGATAGAGAGAATACAGGAGACAGAAGAAAATGAGAAGAAAAAATGGAGAGGGGAGTGAGGTGTGTGGTGAGATAAGACAAGAAGAAAAGAGAGAAGAGACAAAGAAGAGAAAGGATCCTTATAATTTCAAATCATACACATATTCATCCTGGTCCTGCTCATCAACTCATTCCCAGCAACCAGCTTTCCCTTCCCATTCCCCCACTAGCAACTCATTTTGAAATGTACCTCTCAATACTTATACCTGTTCAGTTGCACTCATACCCTGCCAGGTTGTCTTGTCACAATACTCTTGTGTCTATTCCAACTTTCCAGCCATCCTCATGCTGTGCTGCCCGACCTGCCTGTACTTGGACCCTCACATGATATTCCTGGCTTGGGATTCCCTTTTCAGATCTACAGTATTCTCCTGTTGGACTGATTCCCTGCTATTGACCTCTGCCTGCCTCTAAATCAAGTAGTTAATTTAATCTAACCAACCTTCTCCCTGCCATGCTGTTGGGTTCAAAACCTTCCACCTAATAAAAAAAAATGCTGTATTCTTCTAAGGGCAGAATATATAAGGTGATATAGTATTTCACTAATATTAATTTCTGGTGCACCGATCCCTTCAAATACAGGTAATGCTATAGCTAAATTATTCTCTGCTATTTCTGTTATTTATGTATATGGATACATTTAAAATTATTGACCAAGCAACACAATAGCAATGCGATATAACAAGGGTAAAATTAATGTTTTATGTTCTACTCTCACCATTTGCTTATTTTACCTTCCTTATCCCATGAGAACCGAGACCCATTTCTACTTATAGAAAAAATATGAGGGATATAACACAGACTAAGTGGACCACATAGAACACATTTCTGATGTTTTCTTATTTATTTATTTATAATCCTAAATATTATCCGAACTTTTTTTTGGAACACTACTATTAGAATGTGTTGTCATTATTTTTGTTTACATATGTTTAAATGTACTTTGAATTTAGGAAAATAACATATAGTAATTCAAAATAAATGAAACACTAATTGATAAGCTTATTACCATTCATGTTATTGTGACATAATATGTCACATCAGGATTTCCATTACTATTCTATGGCTAACGGCCCGATGTGACGTATACATCACAGCGATATTTTCCTAACTTGTTCTATATACATTTGTTCATGAAATATGGTCAGACTAGGTTAGATGTATTACAGGACACCTTAACATTATAATTGTTAAATGGGTTTTAACTCACCTTTAGTAACAAAAAACAAGCTTTTAAAATAGCTAATTTCTCCAATGGTGTGCACCTGTTACACTGCAATTGTTGGGAAGTCCGCTTCCTGTCACAGTCACATGACTGTTGAGTATATGTCTCTTAGGGACTTAATTAGTGAAAATCTAGTATAAACCTGTATGAGGAAAATTTTAGGACATTCAAAGTGTGTGTGACGTGGGTGTCACCATGGGTCCTTATACAGACTATCTTATGTCATATTAAGGTTATGTGGATTGCATGCATGTAATTGAAATTAGCTTTGTTGGTAGTGTGACTTTTTCAGGCTTTGTCCTGTATTTTTTTTGGCTCACCTTCTAACTTTCTCGACCAGAAAGAGAACTACTAGTTCATAGACTATTTTAAATCACCTTGGTAGCCCAAAGGGGAAAGCAGCTGCATTGACACATGAACATTTGCCCACTCAACAAATAAAAAGTGAACAGTGAAGTTAAATGGGAATATAACTAATTTCTGGGAGCAGGTTTTGTTCCTTCATTTTTGATTCTATGGGCACAAGAACCCTCGAGGGCGTTTTTTTGTTCGGACCAAGGTTCAATTTTGACATTGATCCGAGATTTAGAAAAAGGGTTGTCCGGTAAGGATGGGATTCCTATTGATTAAAGAGATACTGGCCATTATGGAAAATGCAGCAGGGAAACTGTTTGTGAAAGGCTTTTAAGAAGCCGTGGTATTGATGAATACTAAGCTCAAACAAATGTTATTGATTAGAAAAACATTCCATATACACTAGGGCTGGCCCGAATTATTCGAATATTCGAATACTCGTTCGGAAAATTAGTATTCGGAGCTTAAATTTGTATGGGTTTTTTTTTTTTTTTTAATTGAGAAAATGTAATGAATGGTGTGCTTGTTGTTGTAACTGGGCGACTTGATTGTCCAGTAGGTCTCGCATTATACAATGGTGCCATCTACTGGATCCATTTGGAACGGCAGAACCACCTTTGAACTTTGACCTAGTTGGCTGCTGAACTTTTCAAAGCCGGTGATACACCAGCTGTATGCTACGTGACGTTACCAGAGCAAGAGATGCAAACTATAAGCGACACCAAGCAGAGAAGCGAGAGAGGTGGAGGAAGAATAGATAACTTGTTTTCATTAACTTTATAACACAACATTAGCGGGATCTCGGGAGGAAAAGTAATGCTTAGCTAAATGCTAACCTTAGCTTAGCTGTATGTTTACGTACAGCACCGCACCCATAAGCTGTGACTGGCTTGCTGCAGAGCGTGAACGTCTTGGCAATACCCGGTCAATATAATGGATATAATATGGACACATAAGACAATCAATAATTCGGTACTTGTTATGGATTTATTGTATAAATTCCCTGAAAACAAAGATGCACATTCCAGGATTAATTGAAAAGCTCCCGTTACGTAAGAGAGGACAGCTGATTTGGACAGCTGTTCGCGTCCACGGGGAAAGGTAAGGAACTCCAACTTACTTAGGCCTATTAATTAACGTTCAAAAGCTATTAAATCTTCAACAAAATAATATGCAGATATTGTCAAAATCGGTTCCAGGGAGTATAGGGATTATTAACGTTTTTTTTTTATTTATTTTTTTATTAATGTTGTTTTTGATGGTGTTTTTCTGGACCGAATATCCGGATATTCGCTCGGAAAAACCAACGAATATTCGGAGCCTGAAAAATGGTATTCGGGCCAGCCCTAATATACACACATAATAAAATATAAGAATGCATCGTAAGCAGTACAAATGTACTGTTAGGGAGGTGCTATAATTTGGTAAAGATTTTTGGGATTAAAGTGTTTTAGCTCAAAAGAAGGATTGACTGGCAGGCTAACTGGAAATAATTCACAGACACAGACACAGACACACACAGACGCCTGTCAATCAGTCAGTCAGGTAATGAGCTGTAATCGTCTAGCAGTAACTGTATTGATGGACCAACATGATTTATCTCTATTCTCTCTCTGCCTCTTCACTCTAACTCGGCTCCTTTCCATCTCACTTTACCTCCCAATCAGGCCAGCACACTGATCCTAACAGCTGTGACATTTATTGCAAAATAAGTAGGCGGGTTTGGACTATCCCTCTAATATTTATTAGAGTTTTTTATTCAGTTGTATTGGTCAAATGTTACAACCAGTCACCCAGCTCATGTAATCAGAAAGCCAATCAGTGGGGGCGCCCTTAGCTCAGTTGGTAGGGTGTCCCCCCCATGGGCCTCGGTCAGCAGCGGACCCGGGTTCGATTCCAGCCCGCGGTCGTTCTCTGCATGTCACTCCCCTCTCTGCCCCATTTCAACTCTGTCTCTACACACTATCAATAAAAGCATAACAATGCCAAAAAGTATATATATAAAAAAAAAAGCCAATCAGTGATTCCAGCCGGCCTTTACGGTCAACCTACCAAACAGCCATATTGCCTGATCTGCCTAATTTCTCCATCTGTCTGACTGCCCATATTTGTACAGTATGTGCCCTCTCGCCCTGCCTGCCACTCTATCAAACTGTCGGCATGCCTGATGTTCACATACTCTTATAATGCTATGATATGGTTTAAATCAGATGGTTGTAAAGTAACAAGTCGTATTGTAAAATAGCATCAGTGTTACTTGGCATTCACTCAAAATAATGCAAGTGATGTGGTTTGGCAGCATTTTAGATTTAAACTAAATGAAAAGGGACAGCCAACACATCTAGGTAAAGCTGTATGTAGGATTGCCACGACTAAAGTGACAGCAAATGATGGGAATACTTCAAAAAAAAAAATTTTTTTTTACTCAGAGCAGAAATGTATGTCTCTGGTTTTTAAGATATCTACTGGTTCTGACATCTAGAAGACATAAACCAGAGTCAACACCAATGTAAACCCATTAAACAAATAATACTATTTTCCATCTTGAAGATAGTTTTTTGTCTTTTTTCTAGCCCAACACTAAATACACCTTACACTTGCACAGTGGATATATGTCCCTGGCTGAAACTATTTGTTCCAACCTGTCATTTTGGGAGTGTAATCCATCTTTTCAGTCCATCTGCTGGAACACTAGTTTATCAGTGACATAACACAGCTCGGAGTAAATAGATAGACCAGAAGTTTGATGTGGATAACACAGAGACTGAGAGAGAAATGGACCCAGAAAACACTGAGAAGAATGACCAACTCAAATGTTAGTTTGGGAAGATTTTTTTTTTTACCATTAACATGTGACAGTGTTGTTATGTAAAGTTGGACATAGTATGTGTGAGTAAGCAGTGTTTTCTCTACAGTTGTAGACCATGGTGGTACAAATTTGGAAATGTGTGAAGCCAGATAGAAGTATACTAACAAAAAAAAAGTTAAAAAAAGACAGAGGTTATTTTCCCTTTTTGTGCTGCTGAAGTAAAAAAGAATGGCCTTAGGCAAGATGGATATTTTTCCCTTGTTTAGTTTATTTATTTGACCCCCGAATACATATCACTGGAGAAATTTGGATTCCTTGTAACTTTACCTGTAAGTCCCGATGGATGTTTTTTTTGCAAATGCATGGGGCAGTAACATCACAAGGCTGTTTTGCAGATAGAAGATTTAAACCCAACAATGACAATATAACAACGAAACAAAAACTGTGAATGTGTTATTATTCAACCACTTACTGTATAATGTGCACCACTTTTAAAAATATATGTTGTATGTATGGATAATTAGTTTTCTGGCATAGTTGAACACCCTTGGCCGTGGAACAATTATGCCAGTATACCAAAAGCTAGCCCTTAAGCTCACTTAAGAACCCTTTCAAAGACTATCTTAAGAAGTATTATTGAAATGTCAAAGATGTTTTTGTTTGTGGAAGAGATGCAAAGACAAGAGAAGATGAAGAATATATTTAGATTATATTACAGGTTTGAGTACACTTCATGTTGACAAATAAAGAGACAGACACACAAATCAGAACTTATTCTGAAGAGGCATTGCCGTTATTTTGCCTCAGGGAGTGTCTACCCAGTGAGATACACAAACTCATTCACACATGGCACACACACAAGCACACAAACAGGTGGAAACACAGCTAGTAGGAGGTGCAAGCTGAATCACACAGATCTACCTCGCAGCACTGCTGCAGTGATGTTGTGATGAGGTGAGTGCCTTGCTCAAGGGCACGTCTGAAGGTGGTGGCATTTGATTTGTACGATAAGAAGGTAAGAACCCTGCTGATTCCCTGGTGTTCTCAAACAACAACCACGGTGCAAACCCCTTACATTTAAACTAGGAAACCCCCAGAGCATTGTTCAAGCTGTCTATCTACAGAGGCCTGTTTGTGTTGGATGTGTTCAGGTGCAAAACAGAAGCATACAGTACCTAGTCATTGTGATAATATATATAAAGTGTGTGTGTATGTGTGTGTGTGTGTGTGTGTGTGTATATATATACTCAACAAAATATAAACGCAACACTTTTGTTTTTGCTCCCATTTTTCATGAGATGGACTTAAAGATCTAAAATTCATTCCAGATACACAATTGTACCATTTTTCTCAAACATTGTTCACAAATCTGTCTAAATGTGTGATAGTGAGCACTTCTGCTTTGCTGAGATAATCCATCCCACCTCACAGGTGTGCCACATCAAGATGCTGATCTGACATCATGATTAGTGCACCGGTGTGCCTTAGACTGTCCACAATAAAAGGCCACTCAACCAGTCTGCCTATCCTCCACTGACCTCTGACTTTAACAAGGCATTTTGGTCCACACAAATGCCGCTCACTGGATATTTTTCCTTTTTCTGACCATTCTCTGTAAACCCTAGAGATTGTTGTGCATGAAAATCCAGTAGATCAGCAGTTTCTGAAATACTCAGACCAGCCCTTCTGGCACCCTCAACATTGCCATGTTCAAAGTCACTTAAAACCCCTTTCGTCCCCATGCTGTTGCTCGGTTTTAACTTCAACAAGTTGTCCTGTCCAGGTCTACATGCCTTAATGCATTGAGTTTCTGCCATGTGATTGGCTGAAGATATTGAACTGCTGTACTTAATAAAGTGGCCGGTGAGTATATATACTTTATATGAATGTACAGTATATATGTATACAAAAGTATAAACGGTTTGTGTTATTTTGCAAAATTCCACAAGACTTTCTTTCCACTTTTTTGCCTGAAAAGGATAATAAGAAACAATATACAGTATGTTTACTTAGACCATAACAAAGTAACGCTTTTGATAATATGGAAGCGGAGGTTGATTAAAAGGAGAACAAGCTTCATTTTGCTGTGCTTTGTATTCAGCACAACACAAATGGGGAAACTAAAGCACTTTGGTTTCATTCAGCCTGCATTTACACACAAAACAGAAAGCTTAGGTCAAACAATCTTGAAAAGTGTTCCACAAACAGCATTTTATTGATGTTTGTTGGGCTGACAATGAGTTGAAGGCATGTGTATCTAGAATGACTGGAGCCAGCATTTCCTTTGCTTTGAACATTCTTGTCGGAAATTAATTGCAGCTAACAAACACCAGCAAGTATCAGAGTATTTCTGTGATTTGCTAATTATCGTGTGAAATTGGTATATCAATGACTAATAGGTAGTGTTGGTATGAATCCCATTGAAGTCGAATAAACTCAATGCTGTCTCAGTATCTTTCAGTGTCCTGATTTCAATTTGCACCAATTGTTACAATTATATTTTGCAAATATGCGTGACATTTCTTTTTAATTTTTTTTTTTATTCAACATCATTTTAAGGAGCCTGCCCAGGAGCAGGGCAAACGGACATTGTGAGTAGGCAGCTGGCCCTGAGCCACATCTCACTGGGTTGTAGACCAGTGTTTTCTTACTGTGAATCCGGCTCTAACATTGGTCACTGGTTGCTTTAAGAGGGTCCTCACAGGAGGATGTTTTATTGAATGGGAAGCTCAGGTTGAAAGAATGAGGTTTTGAAAGGGGATCTAATGTGATAAAAGAGCTGATTTTCTCCTAAATTGTAAAATAACGGACTGTATTTAGCCACTGAACCAAAATAGGGCAACTCTGTTTCTGAATTGGCTTGTATGAAGCCTTGATGTTGAGGAAGACTTTTTCTTATGTCCCCGCAACAGAGAGATTTAAAGGGGACATAGTATGCTAAATCTCGGTTTTAAATGTGTATTTCCAAGGTCTACTAGGAGAGGTATTCATGGTTTATTTTTCAAAAAAACCATTAGTTTTCTACCATTTCCCATTTCTTCATCACCTTTTCCAGCCTTTTCTGCCCTCTATCTCAAAAGGTTGGTTTTGACATCTACCCCCCTTCGCAAAAATCCTAGTATGCTCTGACTGGTCAGATCTACATGGGCGTGCATGCACCTCCCTGCTCATTTACTCTATACCTACCTACATGGGCATGGCACACACCCAGCTGTCAGTTTTGTTTACTTTTGGTCAATGCAGCATGGAGATCGATGTTACCATGTTTAGCTTCATTTCTACTGCAAATGTCAGCACACTTACCACTTCTAAACCAAAAGCTTTACAACTGAACCTGGTCAGCCAGGAGTCTGAGCTGAAAACTGTGAAAATTGCATCAAGATTTCTGGTTTCCCTGACATTATCCTCAGGTAAATACAGTTTAAATATGTCACAGTCAGTAACAGAATATGAGCTAAGTATTTATGCATAAACTCTCTAAAATTGTAACATACAACGTTTTATGTATGTCTCTACAGCTTAAACTGGGGAATGATCTACAACCCAGTGGAGTGAAAGCTTTGGTTGTGAAGCCATGCTGAGGTAACATGTAAATGTACAGTAACGCGGCAGGAAAGGAATGTATCATGTCAAGATTCACTGGAAAGGCATTATCTTTTGTAAAAAAAGTATAGAAATAATAACTGTCAGAGCTGCAAATTATCTGACACCCTTTCAATATCTAGTAGATAATGTATAATTTGTATTGTGATCACTCATTTATAATAAAGTTTTACTGTTAAAACATGTATTGTGTTGCTTACTGTCACTGTTTGCTTCGTGTAGTAAAGGATTACTTGAAACTCACATTTTCATAGTCAGGATGTTGGTTAGTTTTCTGATCGATCTACATGCATTGACTTGTACATTTTTTAATTCAACCCTTTATCTCTCTGAAGATTTTTTCTTTGAAACAGTATCATTACATTTTAAAAAGACCAAAACCATCCTTAAACATAAAGCAGTTTATTCATAGCCAGTGAAATGGAAATATAAAGTGTACACACAGTCTCCTCCACACTCCAGTATAACGGCAGATACTCTTTGCCGCTGTCTCTCATATATGCAAACATTTACAAATTATCCTTTGTTGTCAAGTCTATAGAGGCCTAATGCATGTCACACACATACAGTATCTCACAAAAGTGAGTACACCCCTAACATTTCTTCAAATATTTCATTATATCTTTCCATGGGACAACACTGAATAAATGACACTTTGATACAATGTAAAGTAGTCAGTGTACAGCTTGTATAACAGTGTAAATTTACTGTCCCCTCAAAATAACTCGACACACAGCCATTAATGTCTAAACTGCTGGCAACAAAAGTGAGTACACCCCTAAGAAAAAATGTCCAAATTGGGCCCAAAGTGTCAATATTTTGTTTTGCCATCATTATTTTCCAGCACTACCTTAACCCTCTTGGGCATGTAGTTCACTAGAGCTTCACAGGTTGCAACTGGAACCCTCTTCTACCCATTCATGACGACATCAAGGAGCTGGTGGATATTAGAGTCCTTGCGCTCCTCCATCTCCCGTTTTAGGATGCCCCAAAGATGCTCAATAGGGTTTAAGACTGGAGACATGCTTGGCCAGTCCATAACCTTTACCCTCAGCTTCTTTAGCAAGCCAGTGGTCGTTCGGAGGGGTGTTTGGGGTCGTTATCATGTTGCAGTACTGCCCTGCGGCCCAGTTTATGAAGGGAGGGGATCATGCTCTGCTTCAGTATGTCACAGTACATGTTAGAATTCAATGAACTGTAGATCCCCAGTGCTGGCAGCACTCATGCAGCCCCAGACCATGACACTCCAACCGCCATGCTTGACTCTAGGCAAGACACACTTGTCTTTGTACTCCTCACCTGGTTGCCGCCTCCACACTCTTAACACCATCTGAACCAAATACATGTATTTTGGTCTCATCAGACCACAGGACATGGTTGCAGTAATCCATGTCCGTAGTCTGTTTGTCTTCAGCAAACTTTTTGTGGGGTTTCTTGTGCATCATCTTTAGAATAGGCTTCCTTCTGGTTTGACAGCCATGCAGACCAGTATGATGCAGAGTGCGGCGTATGGTCTGAGCACTGACAGGTTGACCCCCCACCCCTTCAAGCCCTTCAGCAATGCTGGCAGCACTCATACGTCTATTTTCCAAAGCCAACCTCTGTGTACGACGCTGACCATGTGCACTCAACCTTCGTAAACTGGGCCGCAGGGTGGTATTGCAACATGATAACGACCCCAAACACACCTCCAAGACGACCAGTGGCTTGCTAAAAAGCTGAGGGTAAAGGTTATGGCCTGGCCAAGCATGTCTCCAGACCTAAACCATATTGAGCATCTTTGGGGCTTCTTAAAACGGAAGGTGGAGGAGCGCAAGGTCTTTAATATCCACCAGCTCTGTGATGCAGTCATAAATGGGTGGAAGAGGGTTCCAGTTGCAACCTGTGAAGCTCTAGTGAACTCCATGCCCAAGAGGGGTAAGGCAGTGCTGGAAAATAATGGTGGCCACACAAAATATTTACACTTTGGGCCCAATTTTTTAATTTTTTTAAGGGGTGTACTCACTTTTGTTGCCAGCAGTTTAGACATTAATGGCTGTGTGTCGAGTTATTTTGAGGGGACAGTAAATTTACACTGTTATACAAGCTGTACACTGTCTACTTTACATTGTATCAAAGTGTCATTTCTTCAGTGTTGTCCCATGGAAAGATATAAAGAAAAATGTGAAGAAATGTGAGGGGTGTACTCACTTTTGTGAGATACTGTAGCACCTCCTGCACTTTATATTCTGTAGGCTTGCAATGTCACAAACAACTAGATAATCTGACATGAATCTGTCAGTAAACATAAAGACAGTACACTCAGTTGAGTTGCACTAGGGCAGCAGCTGATTGGGGCCCCTGGAGGGAGCACGCTCCTATTCGGGCCGCATGCCCCTACCAGTCAAACGGATGGTCACCACGGGTCAAAGAAGAATGCATGTCCTTTAAATAAAACACCATTTGAAATACATTTAAAGTATCAAACCTATCTCTAGTATTCTTTCATACATTGTTAGTCACAATGTATAAACAGTTATATTCATAATCTACAAATTATTGACAAAACTCTTAAAAACAATTCAATAATATAATTTCAAATTTGTAATACTATGGAACAAAAAGCAGCATATCAACTTTCTGAGGACCAAACTTTGCAGAGATAATGGTCACACCTTGTGCTATGCTTAGATGTAGAGTTTTAGCTCCATCAGCATAATTTCAAAGAGATATTCATTGAAACAGTGTGATTTTTTTAGGCGAAAATTAAATATGTCATTTATGCTTGTGTGCAAACTTAATTTACTCTGAGCCAGTGACATAACTACTGATACTTACACATCTGAACACATTTCACAAGTGTTCCCTTCATAATGACACCACAATTATTCAAATAGACCTTATAGATGCAGAGATATACTCTATTCATTTTGGGTATGTCATTTTCGAGCAGAAACCTAAAAAATAGGCTAGAGATTAAGATGTTAAAGTAGCAAACTTATCTCTAGCATTCTTTCATACATTGTTATTCACAATGTATAAACAATTATATTCTTAATCTACAAGTTATTGACAAACTCTTAAAAACAATTCAATCACATTTATAATTTCAAATTTGTAATACTATGGAACAAAAAGCAGCATTTCAACTTGTGAGAAAGAAGGTAATGGAAATTGAATCGTGATAATTATCAATATTGATGTGTTTTCACTAAAATCTTTACTCAATACAGAATTGAATTTGTGCATCCTGGTAACATTGGATATAAATTGCTGTCTATTTAATCCTAATGTATCCCAATCAAGTCAGGGAGCTTTTTTGTATTTAATTTCCTCTTTTTCCCTTCGTCAGCTCTCTACAGTATGCTAATTAAGGCCATACAATGGCCAAATTACATCTAAAAGTTTTTCTGGGTGTCAAACTCCAACACTCATACACAAGTCACTGGTGCACGTGGAAGTGGTAGAAAACGAAAGAAAAACTGGCCCGAAGCCTGACATTGGCTCTTTTCCACCAGTAATGTGGGACACTTGGAACAAAAACAGATAAGAAGCTAAAAGTTGTGAATGCGAGTTATGGATATGTGCCAAACACAAAGGCTCTTGGCAACTCTGCTTTTACATTCCATTGAACAACAAAACAAAACAAACACAGAAAGACTGGGATCATGGAAACGCATCTTCCATTGTAGATCAAACAGTGAACGCTCCTTGTAATTTGCAAACTAAAACACAGAATTTGTTTAACTAAACTGAAAAAAAAAAACGTTTTCAAGGTTGTTTTTGGACAAAATACAATCAAATACAGGATGGTAAGAGACAGGCATTTCTACCTCTCTCTTTTAACACTTTTCTTTGTCCTTTTTGTCTTTCATTATCCCTCTATCTTCCTCTGTTTCTCTACCTCCACCATGCTCTGTCTATAACTCGCATTTCTAAGTACAGTCTGTCAAGTCATATGGAAGCGCCTATCAGCGTGCTTACAGGAGAACAACCATTACTGTACACTCCCACAAACACACACACACACACACACACACACTCCCTAACACCACATATAGAACACACATATAGCTGCTATACTTGAGATATATTGCTATATCCATCACACACATAAACACACACAGGTGCATTAACCTTGACTCTAGACAAACAACTACATCAATTTAAAATGTTTGGTCTCCAGCATATATTGGTCAATACTAGCCTTGAGAGCCAAATGTGCATCTGTGTGTGTGTGTGTGTGTGTGTGTGTGTGTGTGTGTGTGTGTGTGTGTGTGTGTGTGTGTGTGTGTGTGTGTGCGTGTGTGTATGTGTGTGTGTGTGTGTGCACGCGAGTGCGTGTGTGTGTATATGAAGCCTCACAAACAGACCCACTAAGAACATTGTTCAGTTAGAGTGTAAACACAGGTAGGCCTACAGTATAAGGAATTGTTAACCCAGACATACAATGAAACACACACACACACACACACACACACAGACACTGCAAATATTATTTATAGGCAAGAAGCTAAAATAGGCACACACACACACACACACACACACACACACACACACGCACACACACATTAACCCAAAACAGAAACTCCCCTTACAATTAAAAGTAAATTAACATACATCATGTACTCATTTGTTAGTATGTGTCAGCATGCATTTAGTGTGTGTGGTATCTGTCTGCACTTGGTCACTTCTCCACTACCTATATGAATAAATGTTTCCCCTCCAGTTTGTATGTGTGTACATTCTGTGTGTTTGCATTGTTTTTGAATGTGTGAGTCGTGTTTGTGTGCATGCGTGTGCGTGTGTGTGTGTGTGTGTGTGTGTGTGTGTGTGTGTGTGTGTGTGTGTGTGTGTGTGTGTGTGTGTGTGTGTGTGTGTGTGTGTGTGCGTGTGTGTGAGTGTGTGTGTGTTATTGTCTGTATGAGTGTTTGTTTGACCACATTGAAAAGTGTATAATCCGGCGCTGTGGGCAATATCAACAGAGAAAACCACTGGGCTAAAGTAGGGCAAGCTTCCTTTTAAAATACACACACGCACGCACGTAAGCACGCACACATACACACAAATAGGCACACTCACAGCTAACACAAACAGTGCATCACCAATCCACTGTGGGGGAGAAAAAGCATTATTTGACAAACCATTAAAACTGATTTGCTATGCTTCTGAGAGACTGAGGGAGAAAGAGAAGAGGAGAAAAGGAGAGAAGGAGCAGATTAGAGAGAGGAAGCGAGAATTAGGAGACCCCCCCCCACCACCCACCACTTCCACTTCTTCACCCACTCTCCCCCTCCTGTCCCTGTCAGGTTTAGTTTAGAAGCCCATGACATGTGTCCTCTACGTGTGTGCGTGCATGCGTGTGTGCGGGCTTGTGTGTGTGTAAGAGAGATAACTGAAAGACTTCTGACAAGGTGTGAACATTAAAAGGTTCCACAGTCACATACACCCACATGCTTGAGGGAAGGGCACCTTCACGCACACCTCGATGCACATATATAAATACTTGAATGCACACACCATATACATATTGAGCCTCCCGCACACACACACACACACTCATGTATAAAGACCAAGTTGTACTGCAAAGATCAAAACTAACGTGAGAATAAAGCAAATATTCAGTTTAAAAAAGACCATTTCAATCTGAATAATATAACCCGAAATGGCGAAACTTTATATTTTTGACTTGGTTTACTTAATACATTACTATGCACACCATTGGTTTTCATTAGTTTTGCACTCACCATCTGTCTTGTCAAGGCTGGCTTGTTTATGGGTTGCTTATCTGATTCATACTTTTGTTTTTTGGCCATAGTTAACGGGTGCTATTCTTTCTAATACTGTACATGGCAACAGCAGAAGTGAAAGCCTGTGTCTTCCTGGTATCTGTTAGAGGATACGGCCAGTGATATTCTAGATATTTCCTATTGTGAACAGGCCCCCTGTGGCCAAGCCTGGCATATTTTATTCCTTTTGTACCATGACCTTAATTGTTGTCCACACACTTTATGGAAAACATGAACAGGCAACACCAGAGGGTGGCCATGTTCCTTTGATGATGATCACGGACATGGGCACCGTAGACTGTAGAATCAATGCTACAGCTCCTGCTGCTGAAAATAATGAAGGCTTTAAAAAAATTGAAACTATACAATTTTTTTTAGATATATATATTGCCAGCCAGCCTTATAACTAGGCCAAATCACTGTAATGTTTATTTATTTTATTATGCGACAGAAATCAGTCTTTTCGTACAAGGCACATTATGTTTCCAGCTACATATTTTGGTTAAATAATATACTGTATGTATGAAAACAACAATAAAAGATAAATAATTAATAACAACACACCTCATCCTGTTGAATAACCTACTGTATTGTTTTCTCCTCTAATCATAGTCAAGGGATAGGGGATAACGGTTGAATCTGACATCTTCACGTACAGTAATGTCTGGCCACAGCTAGCGTGTCTCTGTGTCCACGCCTGTCATAAAATCTTTACTACAGCTTCAGGAAATTAAACTGAAATTATTTAATTAGGAATAAGTCACTAGCAACAAATAGAAAATAACAAAAAGTCTAGAGCCAAGCTCTAAAAGGTTAATCAGAGTATGGTTTACACCATTATGTATTTGTTTTCCTTCTTACATGTGCGGTGGTTCTCTTGTAATGTGAAATGTAAGTAAAGAAAGTAGAAATTAAAGCTCCCATATTATACACTTTTCGGTACTATTATACACCATATTATATGGTCTTAGTGGTCCCTAAAACGTTTTTCTTTAATTGTTTGCTGAAAAAAACTTTCAGATAATTTATTGTACTATGCTGATGTTCAGCTAATCTCACAATGGCCTATTTTTTAAAAAAAAGAGCTGCAGCTCCCCTCGTAAATATACAATCTTTGAGCTGCCCCCGCCCCCTGTCCGGAAGCAAAGCCAGATACGCCTCGCCCACTGTCTGTCAGGGCCATGGACCAATAAGAAATAGGGGTGTGGGCTGCACAGTGGAAGCTTCTGGCTTTCCAGTTTGTGAGGTCAGAAAGGGGGAAAATTCTGACTGGAGTATATTGGGGGGAGGGGTGGGGGTTTCAGAAAGGGGGAGAGTGAGAACAGGAGAGATTGTTATTTTTTTAATATGTTGGCAGTCTCTAGGCACACCGTGGACCCATGGATATGTTAGAACACATTTAAAAAGTGCATTTAGCATAATATGTGTATATGAGAGAGAGATTAAGTAAGAGAGAGAGAGAGAGGATGGGAAAAGAGAGAGTGAGTAAAAAAAGTGACAAACAAATTGGTTATCACCCAAGACAAGGACTGGGAAATGGAATATGCACACACACGTTTCCTTTGTTGATAGAGAAGAGAAAAGTGAGAGCATTGGACAATTACTATCCTACAAACGTAATGACACTAATACCCACACACCTTTGCACTGTCTGCATTTCCTTACTTTGATCTCTAACTTTAACCCTCACTACAAAGCTACCAGCTGAATTTCTACATAAAAAAGGGCTTAGGCTACCAAGTTACCCTGTAGGCTATGACTATATAGCCGCAATTTGACTGGACCGTTGGGTGGGGTAGAAATGGGGCATCGGGTGCAGATTGTGTAATTGTTGCACTGGTAGGTGGGCACTGCGATGTTTTTAATCGTTAGAGGCGGGTTGCTTTTGACCGCCTCGGGTGATACTAGATTGTCTTGGGGCGGTTAGAAGCAATCTATGCAATTTGCGTTTTAACTGTTTTTAATTGCTTTTAAACAGTTTTTAACTGTTTTTAAACTGTTTTAATCATTTGTCCCTGCCTGGCGGTCCGCTCTGTGGCGTCACTGTTGGCGTCTGTGTTTCGCTGCCCGGCGTCGGTGCTCCTCCGGCCGGTCCTGCTGGCTCTGGGTGTGCCGATGGCGGCGGCGGATGCGTCGCGCCCTTTGTGCTTGGCGCCTCTGGCCTTGTCTCATGGGCTGGGCATGACCGGTCCGGCGGGCCCGAGCGGGCTGTACGGGCCGCCCCTCCGGGGGTTTCGGTTGTGGTTGCTCCTCGTGGCAGCGGGGCATTTGGCTATTTTCCCTATTCTATACTCTATTCTCCATCTATGGCCCCAGTCCTCCTTGGGACTAGTGCCGCACTGGGGCGTGCTCTCTGGGGGTGGGGTGCTGGGGGGCAGGCTCTGGGTCTGGGGGGCTGGCGCCGATTGTGTGTCGGTGGGGAACGGTAGAGTGTAAATCAATGTAATTTAATGTTAATTGTTTTCATATTGTTTACCATTGTTATAGCGTTATTATTAACAGCCTGAGGAGCTGCCTCGGTCTCGGTTTGTCTGGGCCTGAGTAGGGGAGAACGGGGTAAGTAGGCACACTTTTTACTCTAGTGAGAATTGCTCATCACCAAAACATCTGTCAATAGCCATTCCTACATTAAATTGAAGCTTAAGGTGTTGGCTAGAAATGTGTGTCTCTCTTTTTTTCCAACTTATTGTAATGAAGAAGTAATTTACCATCAAAGACACTCTGACACATTGTGACAACCAACCCCATCAAGGGGTCGGTTGTCACACACTAAGGGGTTGTTTGTCACAATGTTATCTTAATGGGAAAAATCTTAAAAAGAAGGCAAGGAGGCAGAACCAAATTTGAATGTTTAATTGCATTGTCAAGTTGACAAATAGGCCTACATAATGTTCTGTAGCCTTGGCAGCTGGTCTAGTTTGGGATGCACTGGGTTGTTTTGATTTTGTTGCCCTTTTTTCTTTTGCTTGCTAGCTGCCTTTTCCTGCTCTATTCTTTCCTTCTCTGGGGTGTCAGTGAGGATACAGCTTGACAATTTATTTCGTTATTGGGTTCCTTTTCTGGCTGCAGCCTTGAGATAACATGTGACAACCAACCCCCCAAAAAATTTGACGACCAACCCCAACTTGAATTTCTTGCTAGCATCAAGGCCAACAACCATCTGACAACTAATTAGCTTGCTAACCACAATCTAAACTATAGTTTACCCTTCACACTTTCTGAGGGTAACAAGTGTTTTGTTATAAACCCATTGTGTAAAAGCCTAGAAGAAAAATACTGAGAAGCAAAATATTTTGAATTTGACATGAAAAACACAAAACATCCTCTCACCTGAAATGCAGCAGTCTAACTCCAAGGAAGTCTATGTATGTGACCTCTGATCCCAATTCTGGACCTTTTTTATATCAACATTTCAGAGCTAGCGCGCTCTGGTGGCGAGATATAACGAATGTGACATCCAACCCATGTGACAAATTACCCCGTTCTCCCCTACCGGTTGTCCTCCCACTGAAAAATTGTCTTGCCGACGCTAATTGCATAACTGATACCATTTCTCTGACATTTGTTCTCCTCTGTCTATCTTCCATGATTGGCTGAGCGTTGCCCCGGGGGTTCTCTCCCTCTGTCTACCAAGCACTCTCCATGCTACTCGACTGACTCCGAGTTCTGTGCGGAATCAGCTGTCCTAGGACCGGATGCTCCCCGCCTGCTATCGCCTCACATCAGCACTGACTCATCGTCCATCAGGATAGTACTCTTTCTACTCGCTTGCTTGTTCAATCTTTAAATTCATTTTGCTTTGCTCACTGGTTGCATGTCTGTCCTCTTCCAGTTTTCCCTGGTCGTGACGAGACGGTGTGGATCTGGTCCCCCCTCCGGTACCATCTGAGAAAATGGACCATCAACGCGAAAGATGTTGCAGTGGTTAAGGATGCCACCTGGAGACGTGGGATGTAATCCCGGCAATGGAAACCTTAGTTTTCCCTGGTGGAGACGTGACGGTGTGGATCCTCTGGCAGCATCTGAAGTCTTCCTGCATCCACACTATTCACACTTTACTTAGTATTACCATGTAATCACCTGGCCAATGATCAAATTCCTTCGTGATTTCTCTACTTATGACATCTATTGTAGCATGTCCGTCCTGGGAGAGGGATCCCTTACTCTTTCGACTCTCCCTGAGATTTCTTAAAAAATTTTTTATTCCCGGTAAAGGGTTTTTACTGGGAGTTTTTCTCAGCCGAGCTAAGGGTGTAAGGGCAGGGTGTCATATTGTTTCATATATCATATTGTATGAAATGTAAAGCCCACTGAGACAAATGTGTTTGTGATTTTGGGCTATACAAATAAAACTGATTTGATTTGATTTGAACGCTCCTCCTAAGGAAATGACACTCTGGAAGTACAGTGGCGCTACTAAGAGAGGACCGCAAGCAGCTGCTTAATTTTTCTCTTCTACAATTGTTTGATGCCATGGTACAGATTGTTGACAGAGTTTGTCAAACATAGTCTTGAAATAAAACTTAGGTCTCTTCTCCTCTTTTTGTAAAACAAATCCAGCACAGGCTTTCCTCAATGCAAACCATTCTCCCATCGACACACCTGCTCTCTAGTAACACAGCGACTGCAAGGTTTAGTCCTCCACTCAGTTATGAAACGAGGCAGCACTAAAATATAAATCAAAACCTACATTAATCCAGCTTTACTTCAAAGCTTGATCCTAAACTATCCTTTAAAATATCCCTCACGATGTAATGAAAGGACTTGAGGCTTGAAATTTGCCTAGTTCATAATTTCAATTCATGTCCTTGTGTCAGACGCTGTCGACAGACCTGCAGTCCTGCTTGAGAGCTAATCTGCTATGCTTACTGCCAGCTGAGTTTTCCTTTGGGGCAATATTACAATTTCAGTATGAATTGACTGTTTAAAATTACATTGATGTTATTTTTTTTTACAAAAAAGGGGACAGTGAGCTTTTAATCTTGACTATTCAGATATAAAACCAAACATAACTGCTGAAAGGCATTCGTTGGGCCAGCACATTTCTTGAATTTATGTAATGCATAGATGGGAAAGTCGCTTACTATACTGTATATCAAAAACTGATAAAGGGGAAGTTATATGGCATGCATATTCAGGAAAGTTCATATTTTGGAGAGGTGTCTGCGTTAATCCTCATTTTTGTTTTTGGGATTTTTTGCATTGATGCTATAGACATCAGAATCACAGGTTTCAACTGATTTCATTGAACCAATAATTTGTTTGCTCTTTACCTCACTAATTATATAACAATACAATAGTGCGTGCTTTGCATGTTGTAGTTTTCCGTCGATAGTCTCCTGTTTCATCTTGCATCCAGAGACACAAGATATTCCCCTTGTTCAGGAAGCTGCCATTCTTTAATGTCTTTCTGGTGAATGAATAAACTACTGTAGTTCATCACACATCAAAGGCAGACCCTAGGGAGGAGACGGCATCCATACTTGGAGAGTTTCCCTATCTGTTGGCAACAGGAAACGAAAAAAATCTTTTGACATGAAGGTAAACAAACAGCAGCAATGCACTGAGAAGTTGATGATGACTTCTGAGCAAGTTCAGCAGGAATACATGCAAATGTTTTAGTTTACTCCAATATTAGTGCTGATCCTGATCAAAACCTTAACCTAAATAATTATTCTGAACTGTATACGTACATATTTAGTTACGAAGCAATGTGCTGAAAAAGACGTTCAATTGTTAAGCATGTCTTTCAACTTATCCGTGTGGAACAATTACTGAAAAAGATAGAGATTAACCATTTAATATCCACACCAGGAGAAAAGCAATGTACATTTTTTTCTTTGTATTTTTCTTTCCTTTGAGCAATAATAACAACAATCAATGTTTGTGTTGTGGTTGTTTATTTTAACACTCCCAGCGTTTTTATAAATATACAGTAGGCCTTTACCAAATCATCGAAAAGGCCAACTATCGGCATTCCAACCAAGTTTTGATAAAGAGACATTAACAAGTTCATAATTTACAACATTATATTATGAGAAGGAGACTAGTAGAAAGATATAAATTTAAAGTGTTGTCAGGGACAACGCTGCTCTCAAAACATATTTCAAGGCCTTAAAGAAGTATTTGAAACACAGCCAGGGGCCTATTTCAGGTAGCTGGTTTTGAGGCAACCCAGAGTTTGTTCGCTCTGAGTTGGTGGAAACTCTCGGTTTTCCGTTTCAAGAAGCAGGTTCAGCGCAACCGAGAGTCAGTTGCTGCGGCAACATACGCCGTGGGTCTAACCTGCTGGATAGGTGGTTAGACCTACCCTGAGTTTGTTTTCACTTTACGCTGCAGCTCCGACTGAAGAAAGAGTCACTGTCACAACGTAACCCTGTACAGTTTAAAGCAAAATCACTCCATAGAAATCTCCATCGGGATGTTTTTATCATTTCCTGATGATTTTACGTTTGACCGATCATTTGATCAGTAGCCTTGTTCTCAGCCCTCGTTCGTTCATATGCGGCCACCTTACACATTGTGAACATGCTTTACATTCAGATTAATAAACCTATTGTATTGTATGTATCTCGTTATTTATTTTTATCATTATCAGTAGTTTTTTAACATCTGTGCCACTGAACATAGGCTATTTATGTCAGGTTGAAATGTAATTATGCGGCTGCACGCGATCGTTACTGTTCACTTGTGTCATCCCAAAGTCACAGACAAGCCTCGTTAAATAGCCCAATATGAATATAGAAATAATATAATAATTTAAACTGTGATCACTAGAGGACAATGGATCTGGTAATAAAACAATCAGGATCTACAATGGAAACTGTCACCTTATGTGTCAAACGTTAATATCTTTCACTCCCCATTTAAAAGAAGCGACAGTCTGTTTACTGCACAGTAGGCCTATTATAGCTTGCCTACATAATAGGCTACAGCGAATATAAAACACTGTCAGCAGCGCTGTGCAGCGGCAGCTTGATAATTTTGTTGCTGCTGATATGCGTAACTTAATTCTTAAAATAGACTTGCTTCTCATACGGAAGCAATGATGCTCTTGACAAAAAACGTTTGCACCGTTTTTTTCTGAATTGCCGAAGTGATTAGATCAGAGTTATGAGACTATCCCCGTTCATTCTTCGCCATACGCTCATAAGTTAATATTTCTTACTCTAGTGGGAGGAGCGGAGAAGTTTTTTTTTTCTTTTTTGAGAAGTGGAGAAGTGGGAGGATCAAGCATTTGTTTCTTCTGTTTCCATGGTGAATCATGTTTTCAGCGATCCATTGACGATGGCTTTTATGCACACGCTCCACCCAGAGTGAACACGCTCAGAGTTTATTAACCCAACGCTGATCCACTGTTCTGAAACCGAAAACCCAGAGTTTCTCGTCAACCCTGCGCTCTGAGTTGACCAACTCAGAGCGCAGGATTAAACCCAGAGTATGTAAAACCAGCTACCTGAAATAGGCCCCCGATTCTCCTCTAACCTTTTCTAACTTTTTCTGTTTTCATTCTCCTTCTATCCACTATATTTGACATCATCTTCCATCCATCAGCCATCTGTCACTTGCCATTTCTCTACTGCCCATCTACTTCAGTCCACACACACACACACACACACACACACACACACACACACACACACACACACACACACACACACACACACACACACACACACCTGCAGCACTGTCATGCATGACCAGGTTGGAGTAAACCCACTTATGCGCAACCTTTCCATATTCAAATTATTCTGAATCATTTTTACTCGTGAGTGTATTTATGTGACATTTACCTTTTTAAAACCATCAATGCTACTCTGTGTTTAAGACAATGTTACTCTATTTTTTCACCTCTTCATCTTGACACTTCTGTCGTCTGTTCTGAATCCCCCCAGTCTCAATCTTTTTTTCATTATCCTTTTCTCCACTTACAGTGAAGTGAGGAAAAGAGGCAATGAGATATAACCATGAGAGAGATAGAAGAGAGACAAGAGAGAGAGAGAGAGATGCTTTTGAATATTTTGAATTGGAAAGGGAAAAAGTGTGAGGGGAAACTGTGATTATATGTGCAGCTCACATATTCTGTAGCTGTAGCATTATAAATTTAAAGTTAGGCCAGGTGTGTGCTGCAATTGGTCACAGGGCTACAATTAAAATGCTTAGTTTTTAGGAACCCAAAGAGGGGTAACTCAACTAGTTAATATACACGTTTTCCACTGCTGAAGCTTTTCACAGATACATGTAAAAAATACAAACAGTTCCATTGGTATTTTCAGGGTGTTTTTTTGTGGCTGTATGCACATGTGAACAGGCAGCGTATGAGATACAGTATTTGATATGTGTAATAACTATCTATGTGCTCCAGTATAGACATTCCTGGTTATATTGTGCACATTAATGGGATAGTAATGATCGGAAACCTCACAAACTAACAAATGTTAACACCTACAAAACACACGCATGTGCCCCCCCCCCCCCCCCCCCCCCCCCCCCCCCCCCCCCAACACACACACACACACACACACACACACACACACACACACACACACACTAGTAAGAAACACAGAACTGAGCGTTCCAGTTATCCACAATACTTACAACCCACGTGAGTAAATGTGATATTTGAATACTCCCACCATACTGACTTCCAGGGCTCCATAACACTTATATAAATATTAAGAATTATTTAAATATTTATTGGAAACAAAAACCTTAAACTCAGAAAACGGTGAAGAATCAAACTTCATCGTTGGTACATGAACGATTCTGCTTTCGATTTGTGAGGGAAAAAATAAATACCTCCTTAGTGGTTTGTGAAATGCTATGAAATAGGTTGCCTATTCTGAGACTGAAACATCTACATCTGCTTCAGTGAACTTGTAGCTCCACACCATCATTTGAACCCGTGATGTTAGTGGTAAACACCTGATACCCATGTTGAGCAAGTTACTTGAAACCTCAAATCATGTCTCATGAGATATCGCTCAACTAAATATAATCGCACGGAACACATTCTGACATGTTAACTAGCACAGACAAAGGTGTAAATAATAGAAGTCTATTTTTCCTGTGTAAATGCTGTTTTTTATGCTAGATTTCTTTTTCACTTGAATGTGGTGAGTAAAACACTTTGTAGAGTGATCTTACAGATTCAGCAGAAGGTCTAAACGTAAAACAATTTACGATGGTTTAACTTGAAGCCAGCCCACACATTGGACCTTTTCACTGACCATCGACAGCTAGCCCCCATTGGCAGCACACAACTACACAGAAGTCCCATAGTAGTTCTGAAGGCCCACAGCGTTCATACACTGTGCCAACTTTAAACAGCAGACTTGCAAGCTAGCCACAAAGGTAAACCGAATGAAAAAAAGTCACCGGAGACCAAAACACTCATCTTTTGGCAGAAACCAACCACATTCACCCCCTGTGCCAAGCTAGCATGTTCCAGACCAGACTTCCCACTAAAAAAATAACCAATTCTCACATCCAAATCCCAGCAGGGCAACACAGAAGCCGAATCTGTGGAGCAAAGTACATCTCTGACACTATTGTTTGCTGAAAAAGAAAAAACACATCACTGAGTAATGTCTCTTTTCTGAGAATAGCATAATCTGCGCTCTGACTTTGGAATCCAGTTTACCTCTGTAGTGTGGCTTATCGCTTATGTGAGTTTGGTTTGCTTTAAGAAAAGTTTGTTTTTTTAACACATAATAAAGATGGCAAAAATATAGTATTTTTTATTGTTTTTAAAGGTATTTTTTGGCATTTTTATGCTTTATTGATAGTGTAGAGACAGAGGTGAAATGGGGCAGAGAGGGGAGTGACATGCAGAGAACGACCGCGGGCTGGAATCGAACCCGGGTCCGCTGCTGGCCAACGCCCATGGGGGGGACGCTGTACCAACTGAACTAATTGTTCTAATCGCCCCCTAAAATATATCCTTTTGACCTTCCACCATTGTTTCATGAGACCTTTTCTTTAGTTTTTGCACTTTCCAGTTGTTTGTAAATTCTTAGTTTTTCTTCTATAAACCCCTTTCTTCGTAGCTTCTGTCAGCAGCTGTTTGTCTGCATGCTTAGAACAAATAAGAACAAGTTTTCAAATCAGGGAAATATCTGCTTCATCACAGTGGGAGAGAGAAAATAATGGAGACAACAAATAAGAGGTACTAAAAAAGATAATAAAAAAGAGATAAAAATGGTATCGACAAATGGTTGAAATATTGCAAGATTCAAAGTGAAAATAATGCAGTATTTTCATCATTGGCACATGCACAGTGAGGAGAAAGAAAAACCATAGAGAAATACATTGGAGAGGTTAACAGGAGAGTATTGGTGAATAATGCTGTTAGCTGTTCCCTCTTTTTTATCATATTTTGTTTCTGTCTATAGTTCTTCGTCAGCAAACCCCATGCGTCTAGGGTTTATAATGAATAAAAGACTCAAGAACCAAAATATATAGAACGCTTTAAAAATGCGACTATGAATGTACTATGTTGAAAATAAATGACCTTAGCCTAACTTTGTTTTATATTTGAAGAGTGCAAAGAAATTTCTCTTAATTTTCAGATGTGGTGGTACATTTCGGTCAACCATTTAGCTAAAAGTTTATACTATATACTGTGTATATTAGTTACATTATTGAAGTATGAAAAGAGCTAGTTACCAAGTTATTTCCTGGTGTGTATGAATCAAATGGAAAGCACGAAAAGTGAGAGCATCATTTGTTTTTTTCCTCTGATATCATAGAGCTTTCCTCTCAGTACTTTGATGTATCTGTAGGATTTTTTGGAGCCTTTTCAAACTGGCTCTTTACCAGCCAGCCCTTCCACCTTGATGTGTCTGAAACAAACAATTTTTTCATCTGTATTTT
This sequence comes from Hyperoplus lanceolatus, assembly GCA_026929865.2. Lineage (NCBI taxonomy): Eukaryota > Metazoa > Chordata > Actinopteri > Uranoscopiformes > Ammodytidae > Hyperoplus > Hyperoplus lanceolatus. The sequence continues at coordinate 13,402,824 of CM049395.1, forward strand.
CAGGAAGTGTAGATTCCATATTACCACTCAGCAAACGCCCAAAGGGAGAGCGAAAAAAACAACTGTAGATTTTGTGGATAAATGCCAGCTCAGATGTTCTACAAATGACAGCCAGTCATTCAGCCAGCCAGCCGGTTAGTCAGTCAGTCAATCGGTGTGGAAAAGAATGCCAGGGGCCTTGTATCTAAACGCTTGTGCATATAACGCCTTATGATGTATGATGTTTTGAAATGCAAAATATAAATCAACTAAGGGATTGAGCTAAATAAGAGAGAGAGTAAGAAATGGCTGTTACTGTAGATCTGACTGGTGCCTTGTAAGCGCTGTGTCACAATTTGCATGTGTCTGAGAGGATGTTTGAGCACCATCTCCGGTTGAAAATACTTATGTGTAATGGGATCATTTATCCTTCCCTTTAGGAAAGCCATCATGTTGGTTTACTTCAGTACAGGTAGATTAGACTATGGGCCTGCAACAACACAGCAGCCACATGCATATATGTTGATAATGATCAAGATTAGAGTGCAAGCAACGGAAGCAATTATTTTGTTTTGTTTTTCACTGTACCTTTCCCCTCGACATAAGTTTATATTTATACATTTTGATTGTAATTTTTCAATGTCTTGTGCACAGTAAAGAATAAAAAATGGACAAGACATAACGGTCAGTGTGTGCATGTCTACATCTCAACACTTTTGAAGGATTGTAATGGACATTTTGAACTCTAAAGAACAGCTGGAACATCAATAGAGAATGTGGTGCAGCCCATTAAAAGTATTACTGTCAAAAGAAGTACGCCTACATAAGAAAAACTGACTAGGAGCATTGCAATATTTAAGAGTCAGTAAAAATTGACAAATTGCATGAACAAATGTCATGGTGGATTCTTATGAAGGAATGGGGTTTGGGATGTGACAAATCACAAATCTGTAAAAAAAAAAAAAAAAAAAAAAAAAATGAAGTGCAAAATGAAGTGCACCACAATTATTATTTTCCCAGCAGCTCTGGTCTCAATCACACACTGAGGCACTGTTGTTATCAAAAGGTAACCGTTAGCAAGCTACACAATGAACCTTTAATAAGCGGCTACATTCAGGCAATTCAGAAGCATTCAGATGTAACAAGGGCTGGGCATACTAATATTTCTCCACAAAGGCTGATGTTTTTTTTGTTTGGTTATTGTTTATGTTATAGTTTTCTTTCTGTTAGATCAAATACCATAGTGCTATGGTGGTCAGCAACAAGAAATACACTCCACTGCACAACCTTGTTTACTTAGTCTCAGCGTCTTCTTGCTGTTTGTGCCTTTTGTTTGGAGAGACATCCGTTTTAGGAACCCCTGGAGTTGTATTCTTTCTTATTGTTCACTTTCTTTTTCTTCTTGTTGTCACTGTATATTTGAACCCTGTCTTTTCAGCACTTTGCTTTGATGTTGTATCGCTGTGTAAACAAACTAAACTAGAAAGTCATATCATTTACTGAAGTCAGAAACTTCTGTGACAGATTGATTCACAGTAAATTAAACTTTTACAGCAGATGTCTGAATAAATGTGACTGGAATTCAGGTTGGCAGCAATATTACAGAAAGGATCATGAAAGGTGTGTGTGTGTGTGTGTGTGTGTGTGTGTGTGTGTGTGTGTGTGTGTGTGTGTGTGTGTGTGTGTGTGTGTGTGTGTGTGTGTGTGTGTGTGTGTGTGTGTGTGTGTGTGTGTGTGTGTGTGTGTGTGTGTGTGTGTGTGTGTGTGTGTGTGTGTGTGTGTGTGTTTGTGCAAGTGTGTGTGTGGGGGGGTTTGGCCACTGGCTTACGTCTGTCTATTTCACTGTCTCTTCCTTCCTCATATGGTGTCACTGATCTACTCCATCTGTTTCTATCTCTTCGTCTGCCTTTCTACTACTTCATCTCTCCTTCTGTATCCCCTCATCCCCCACCGTGTCTCAGCAGTAACAGGTGTTTGGTGAGGCAGAAGGCCTGCGGATCTAAATGTTCTCATCAGTCCTACAGTCCATTCCAACAGCTAAACTCAGCATCAGTCCACATGCTCCAGAGGCCATTGTTGCTTCTGGTCACTTTGATTCTTGACAACACTAAATTAATTTATTTCTATGCTAGGCATGTAGGGCAGTTTGCCACTGATTGCAGGGTTGGTGGTGCCGATCCCCGCCACCTGCCACATGTCAAAGTGTCCCTGGGCAAGACACTGAACCCAAAATTGCCCCCGATGGTAAGCTTGCAACCGACCTACTGCTATGTGTGTGTGTGTGTGTGTGTGTGTGTGTGTGTGTGTGTGTGTGTGTGTGTGTGTGTGTGTGTGTGTGTGTGTGTGTGTGTGTGTGTGTGTGTGTGTGTGTGTGTGTGTGTGTGTGTGTGTGTGTGTGTGTGTGTGTGTGTGTGTGTGTGTGTTGTGTGATGTGTGTGTGTGTGTGTGTGTGTGTGTGTGTGTGTGTGTGTGTGTGCCTGCAAGAATGAGACAAACTATGTCAAGTATTCAAGTGCAGTCCATTTGGGTTATAAACTAAAGTATGTGAATCACACAGAGAGTCATAAGACTCCAGAAATGTTGACAGTGTTAAACACCTTGAGTGGGCTGCACATATCTGAAATGAATGAGAGAAAAAAGGAAACTCAACAAAATAAGAATAGAGGTTGATTTAAAAGTTTTTCAGTCAGTGACCATTAATCAACAACAATTTTGACCATCGATTAAGCGATAAGCTCATTCATAGAAAAAGATGCCGTCTTCAGGATTTGTCAACAGTACAGTCTGGATTATATGACAAGAGTAGTTTTGGAAGCTTTAATGCAGATTTTGATGGGCTTTTTTTCCCTCTGTAAAATGGGTCGGAATAAATCGTAACTGCTGTGACTCCATGCTGATTGCAGCAGCCATCCTCCAAAGAGGAGGAAGCAACAGACTTTTAAAAAGGACCCTTAAAAGCTACAGGAGGAGGAATGTTTTCAAACTGTACATCATGAATCCACAAGTCTTCAACAGGGTATTTTTTTAAGCTATCATGGAGAAATACATCTGGAGATGTTACTGTGTGGCTTGAGCGCTCAGTTGAACAAATGCATACACATCTAAATTCGTATTTGGCATAACTCACACACATTCTTTCAGTTTCCATCTTTGTTCAACTTTTTATCGTAATGTGAAAAGTGCACTCAACTTTCTGATGTGCTGGTGACAAGTGGAAGCAGCTTACAGAATTATCAAGAATACAGTAAGACACAGACAGAACTACCAACCACAGAGACTTAGTTCTACTAGCTTTGGCATCCAGTGTGCGTGTGTGTCGCCTTCTCTGGTCCTACGCTTTTTGCTTTGTATGTTTGTATGTCTCTCTCTCTCTCTCTCTCTCTCTCTCTCTCTCTCTCTCTCTCTCTCTCTCTCTCTCTCTCTCTCTCCTTCCCTAGCGGTAGTCCTGGATTAGTTCCATTGCCTGGTTATCTAGTGTTGGCCTATTTTTCTCAGAAAGTGTGTTTTTTTTTTACTTTGCAGTTACCGGGGGTAGTCTAACTTTGTGTGAGCACAATATGTTGCCTGATAATGGTTTTCGTGACAAGAGTTGTAAAGCTTACTTGAAAATGTAATCCATTACATGATTCTCATTAGATGAAGTTGAAGTCAGTATCTAAACTCCACTGGGCTTCCTTGTTCTTCTGTTCTTATCACGGTGCAGTAAGATTTATTTTTAGGTCTTTGCTAGCAGCTGCAACTGTAGCAAGTGTGTGTGTGTGTGTGTGTGTGTGTGTGTCCAAACCAGCAGATTGCCAGCAGTTGTGTGGTTGTTTTCTGTTGTTTGCAATTGATTAGATTAAAATGTAAAAATGTATTGGACAAACTCAGCTGACATGTACCTTGATAAAGTGGTGTATGTTTATTAACATGGTATTCACTAATTTTTACATTAGCTGCCTACAAAAGCAATATGATTAGACAATAATTCAGTTTGTACAGTACAGCTTTTAGCCGTAAATGTACGCTTGCAGAGGTATTGTGGACTTGCCATGAAAAATCATCGACTCGGCGTGCAAGCCAGTCGCTGCGCGGCATGGTCTGGGTGTGGCTGGTCAGATTTTTTCAGAGTCGAAGTGAAACTGCCTATGCTTCCAGGTGCTTTAGTGTGCCACACACACACTTTTCTCCTCGCTATTGCCAAGCAGCAAATAAATACATTTGCAAAAATATGACTAGCAAAACTGAGCTACTAGGAGAAGACATAAAAAAGCGAACCAGGAAGTGGGTTAGTGACCAATGAGGCAAAAATTACTGACAATTGGCTGCAGTAGAGTGAGTGTGTGTGTGTGTGTGTGTGTGTGTGTGTGTGTGTGTGTGTGTAAATGGTGCAAGTCTGCTGAAAAAAGGTAGCTGACCTCTTTCTTTCTCTCTCTATCACACACACACACACACACACACTGTATGAACCTTTTGCCTCTCCATCTCTTTCAATCTCTTTGTCTCAAGAATGTCTCTTTATTGCTCTCTTGATTTTGCTCTGTCTCCATCCATCTACAAACACATAATACCTCATTGAAAACCCTTCCTCTGTTGTGTGTAGGCACAAACACAGCTCTGTGTACCTTTGCCTCCTCTACTCACATACCCAAACCAGTTCCTGAATCTTCTGTCCTCCCACCGTGCTTGGTACCTTTATTTTGTTTCTCCTGTGATCACTAATTTAACCAATACCACCATCAACAGTAAATAAAAAAAAACTAGCTACACAAACAAACACCGTTACTTGTAAAAGGATGTACTGAAGTGTATTTGGTTAACTGATTTGAGTTGCTGAAAATGTCTATTCACGTGTTTTCATTTGGCAATACTATAGATATATTTTGATTGGCTAAAACAATGTAATATGTTTCATCCAATTATCTATACATATTTATTGTGATTATTGACCTTTTTTCCTAAGTCACATCAAATTAAAGTTGATGTTAAACAATAATAAAAAAGTGTATACAGAAGGGATTAACGGTATTAGGAAAAGTGGTTTGATCCTATGGAAGACTGTATATGAGTCTTGGTGAGAAACGTAATTTCGGTCATCTTAATTCCATTTCAGTTAAATTTTTCAACATGCTGAGAGCAAAGAAATCCAAAGAGGAAACAGCGTGTTTACCATATAGGAGGTAAAAATCAGAGTTGAACAATACCTAACTAACACCTGAGACACATTTTAGACACATAACTTGAGACTTATGGCTAAATCATGTGTTCATCATGCTCTCATTCAGCTTACCATTAAGTGGGGCAACAATCATCTTTATAAATTTATAATTCTTATAATCCAATAATCCCATTATATTTGTGAATTCAGTAAATCACTGGTTGCCTTAAGACCAACTGCAGCAATATAATACTAGGAACTTAAGAGGGTTTCTTGGAATTAGCTGTAAGGAGCAAAGATGTGATGAGTATTCCGGCAGTGCGAGTAGGGTATTATTAATAGCAGAGGTTTAAACTTAGATACTAGAGGTTTTAAAATGTCACCTATTATGCAAAATGCACTTGCAATGTTTTGTTCAACCTTAATATGGGTCCCCGGTGTGACTTGAGACTCCCCTAAGTATGACAAAAACAACCCTCTCTCTTTCTCTCCTTCTCCACCTTTCTGAAAACCTGTGTTCAAACAAACGGCCAGATTTTTCTCCCCAATGACATCATAAGGGGATAAAACATGTCCCCCCCCCCCATTACCAACCAAACTTAGCACTACCCCAGGTAATAACAATCATCATAGTGACCTTAAAATGCAGTAAGTAAGTAAGTAAGTAAGTAATAATGTATCCATGATCTTTAACTTGCATAACTCAAAATTAAAAAGTGGGTATCGTCCAAAGTTAGTCTGTTTGGGATGCCATTCCTTTTTTCTGTTTCCACGAAAGATGTTGCCTTGCTGAGCCACAGCAGAGGTAGTGTGCCACAGAGAGGTCTCCATTGAATGGTGTGGGGGGTGTGTGTGTGTGTGGGGGGGGGGGGGGGGGGGTGCTGCTGACATTAGCAGTTTCCGAGTGTGTTATGAAGGTGCACCCATGTGTATGTTTTTATGGCTATATAACTTTTCCATAATTACTTTGATTAAATATGGCGATACATAGTGCCATAATCACTGTACTCCATAATTAACTGTATCATCTCACACAGGTGCATGGTTGCACATGGATACACGTCAGCATACACAGGCAGACTTATATGCACACAGTGAACACACTGGAGCATGACACAATGACAGAAATAATTATATGAGATGCAAATTTTTACACATATAAAGTTTATTAGCTGCACCTAAGTAATGCAATGCAGTAAAATAGCAGCTTTGTGTTAAGAGTGCATTGTATCGAAAAGCGTTTCCAATCTATCGTCCACCCCCTCTGTCACAACTCACAAGAGTGATACATTGCTTGCTGGTGAGTTATGAAGCAAACCGTATTAACAGTGCACAATAAACCTATAAATAAATTTCTCTGGCCACCACAACACGTGCCAAAACAACTGTGATGGAACTAGTTAATCAAGTGGAAGGGGCAATTACTTTGTATTTGTTAATTCAATTTATTATTGAAACTGGCACCATGCAAAGCAGTTCTTCGTTTAATAGCATGTACTTCATCAAAATTGTAATTGTCTAGATTATATTCTTAACCTAGATGATTTTGGCAACCTATCAATTCCGTAAAAAAATAGTTTAGCAACCTTGTCTGCATATGCCAGCTTTCTGCCAGGAACTTAAGTTTATTGACATTAGTGTCCTGTTATGTGTACCATGATAGGTTCACCATCTTTAAAGTTGTTCTAAAAATTAAATTAAAGTCCCTATATGAAGATAATGAACCTATCTTGAAATGAAAACGTGGCCACTAGAGCGAAAAAGAAATGTTTGCTATGCTATAATTGGCGAGGAGTGTGTTAGTACAGTATGTATGTTCTGCTTTGCTATGCACCACTACATTCCCTAACTCCAAACTATGCCATAATACTGTTCAGAGACAGTGATTTTTTAGGGAGCAACCATAGATAGTATATTAAATGGATGTAGAGTCCGGGCTGACCTCAGTTACTCACACGGCCTCCAATTCTCCTGGCTTATGTGCATCGCCATCTTGTGAGATTTTTACTCATCCTCACGTCGGGGGGAGGGAGATACGCCCATCTTGTGGATGTATACCTCCGAGGCAAAGTGAGGGACAACGGGCTAGAATGGTTTTGTGGACCAGGCTGTAAATAGGTTTAATAAGACTTTGAAAACGGCCTGTCTAACAAGTGAGTCAAAGAAACATTGCTCAGTCTTGGTACCACGTCACCATGGCCACCGGAAGGTACTGCAATGTTTGTCACTTCCTTATTGGATGCTGGTATAACTCGCTGTGGTTGGGCCTTGGGAGCAACCAATATAATTAAACCTTTTTTCAGGTGACAAATTTGTTTTTTCTAACCTAGGCATGTGTGTAGCGCAGTACCTCATTCACACACCAGTAATTCCAGAAGGACACCACACCAAAATGTGCCACGCAGCAAAAATAAGAAGAAGAAGAACAACAACAACAACAACAACATAAGCTGTCTACAAGAATGACTGAAAGCAATAGCAAAAAATAGCCCACAGAAGACACTTAATTATATTCCTTACATGCCCCAACAGCCATCACATCACATTAGGAAAAAGGAATGGAATTGGCCCAAGCTATAGTGAGACACTGACTGAGTCAAGTTAAAATGCTGAAGCAGTAACTTAATTATTAGGTGTTTCTTTGTATTGTGGTCTTATAGACCAAGAGAAATGTCAAACTTTATTCAGTGGACTTTATTCCACCCAGTGGAGCTGCATCACACACAGCTGAGAGCCACCTGCTGAGGGCATATACCATGCAATGGGCAACTATCTATTCTATGATGATGTATGTCTGCTGTGCATTGTTTGTCATTTGTCTGTTGTTGCTACCATCTGCTTGGCAATAAAATGCGTTACGATACTGATTCTGAGGAAAGACAGTCAGTTGTAGGGCTACAATGAGGGGTCAGAAAAATTAGGGGAAGAGTAGAGGAATAAGTTGCAGAGAAATGAGAGAAACACCCAAAGGAAGCTTTATTCTAGTAGTTGTTAATTATGGTAGACATGGTTGTACATTACAGGCAAAAAAAAACCACAAAAATTATTTATCATATATTTGCATTGTAAAGCCCCTTTGTGTTAGCCACATTAAATTTGCTGCGCCTGTTGGTCTGGACAGTCTCATTTGATACGTCAAGAAATCCTGAACTACCAATCAAATTGTTCTTTCTGATATGGGCGGGCCAGAGCCCTATGTATGGTGCTCTGGGAAGGACGTAACCGGATGAGGACAGCGCGCCACTGAAGCCGTGATAGTAAACAGATATGGCTGTGGTGGGCATGTTCTTCAAGTTTGACATGGCTTTCGCCTTGACACTTAGCGATTTGGAAGACGACACTCAAATCTTTTATTAGCAAGTAAGAGGAATGTTCTGTTTTGCAGATCGACCAAGCGAATAGTTTAATTCAAAAGTTAACCCGCTGTTCGGTAAACGAACGGGGCTTAATATGTCACCTTGTTCATTGCTCTGATTGGTCGTAGTGCTATCCAATTGCGTGCAGTGGCATTTGAAATGCACGCGTAGGTGCCGCCCCTTGGGTTGGAAATGTCTACTGATCATGGCCAGACCCTCTATCGTTCTAGATATGGGTCTGGATTTCCAGGCTACCTTTGTGTAGGATTTAAAACAAAACCGAGGCATGCTACACATGTCAATATTAATACAAAATACATTTTGGCAGCAGATAATGCATGTTGCTATGATAATATTGTCAGGTGTTCATGATAAATATAGATGGCAAGAAGTGTGTGACCTTGTGTGAAATTAACTTATTTGCTGGAATATTGAGAAAAAAAATCCCCCTTCAGGGATCAAAAAGGTATCACTTCTCTGCTACCTGCCTGCATGTCCTGTCCTATGTACTTTCAATGTGATCTTTGTGGCCTATTTTCCCTTGTCTCCTGTGTGTTTGTGTTGTTGTTGCATGAACTGTCTTGATATCTTTACCATCATCTGTGCTTGCCTGTTTGTTCTTGCTCCAACTGTGTGCAATATGTTTGTTTGTCTTTTTCCCCTTCTTGCTCAGGCCTGCTGTAATTATAAATGTAATGTATTTTTTAATTATGTATTGTAGGTTGCCTACTGACAACTGGCCGGGGACTACAGCTGAAAATTAGCCAAATAGGCTAAAGCTGCTCCTTCTCAAAGGGGACTGTCCACGAAACTATAAACAAATAAACTAAATTAAACTTGTGAAATTTCAGGACCAGAGCAGCCTGACAAACCACTTCTGCAATGCCTCATGTGCAGAGGTTTCAGTGGATATGTGGTAAGCTGCTGACACAAGACCCACGGGGTACATGACAGTGAGAACGTCAATGCCCATGCTTGCCCTGCTTAGCCCTCTGACATGACTCAACAATGGCACTATGTCTGGTACTGAGAATCTAACTTGAAGTAAGTGGGGGTCAAAATCAAGATAGTTTGTACATTTCTGAATTATCATTGGCAACAAGTTCTGCATATGAAGTTTTACCAAAAACTTGGCTACCTGAGAAGATCTTTGACATCAAGGTTACACAAAAGCCTTGTCCTGTATCAAAGTCCACTGTTTTGATTAACCAACCTCTTCTCTACTGTGACATTGCCAGATTGTCTACATCAGCAAAGGCCGTTGTTTCTTGACGATAGAGATATGTAGTTTTTGTTCACTGGCTCAACCGACTAATGCTGTCCTTCTTCTTGGGAAGACATTATTTTTTTGCAACCCTTCGTAACATATCTGCATGTCATTTAAAGAACCAGCACCAGCTGATGTTGGTATGTTAGTTGACATTTCCAAAATGCCTTTCTTCTAACATACCCTATTAAAGACCAGCAGCAATGGCAGAATAGCACTTCTTAGCTGGATCTTTGTAACTTACAGCCACCCTACCAAGAAATGGGGATGGGGATAGTAGGAGGTGAGCAAAATAAACTTAAATCAAGCACAACATCATTTAAAACCCCAACAAGAGAACTCATTTTAGAAAAATCTAATTTTGAGGAGATGAATGCCCTAAAACAGTCTTCACTGGTAAAAGATTTCAAAATGTCCAATCAGAAAGTGATTCCATGTCACACTCCTCAAAGAAAACCTTACATCAGGGACAGCCAATACACCAGTACCTCTGCATTAAACTTTGTGTTTCAAGGATACTTTACTAGCATCAAAGTGACAAACAGAGAAACGTTAAAGTTATACTACACCACAAATCTATATTTTGAGTGTCCCTCACTCCAAACCGTATGCTTGAGTGATGGCTGTAAAATGTCTCTGGCGGATGTAAAACAGTGGTCAGCTGGAATGCAGTCAAGCAGCAATGGATTCCATTGGGGACAGGTTTTACTAGCCAAAGGGAATGAAGAAATACACAGAAACATGTTCCGCTACTCCTTCAGCACTGTAAGGCAATGGTGGAAAATGCCTGGAAAGCCACTCATATACCTTTTCTATACATTATAAGACATGTACAGAGACCTAGCAGTGGTAGCTATACGAGAGAAGCATTGAGTTCCACAAATAAATGTTTTCACATTTTTGACATTAGTCATCAGAGCAACTGGGATAGAATAGAGCTGATATTGCGGATACACAGCTGCGGCCGGTAAGATAAGGCCACAAATTCAAGCCCTGCATGTATACATGAGATTGCGGCATTCCCCTCACACAGGGTCTGACATACTGTATATCCTGCCTCTTATGTGCTCCTCTTTGTGAACAAAGACAGGACAGTCAGCTCATTTTGCCTTCATTCCACATTTCAGCAAGTCTTGCACCATTCAGCCAGCAGCGGAGTGGAAGAGAATGTTTCAGGTCAGCTGGTTGACCGCCGCTATGGTGGGGCTCAGGCAGCAGCAGGATAATTGGAATCAGACCCTCCCTTCATGTAGAAACATAAGTTACACTCCTTAGTAAAGTAAAGAGGGGCTGATGGGTGTGAACACAAAGAAGGCTGGACACTGGTCACATTCCAACACCATGCTGTCTGTCCACACCATTCAGAGAAGTGCTAAGATCAACAGAGGAGCTGGGCTAAGAATACACTTCATGGGTAACTCACTTGATCTAAATGACATTGGGAATTGGTTCACTGTGATATCTCACTACTCCCAAGGCAAGCAGCTCCAGGAGCAACTAATACACCACTCTTACACTGATCTTTTACATTTAAAGGTGTGCAGCAGACAAACTGTAACTATAAAATACACCTATTATCTTTGGTTGTCCATAAGTTGGGTACCAAAAAAACCCTCCAGGGGTTATTAACACTAGTGACAGAGCCACCAAGCTGGCAGGGTGTTGGAGGTGCCACGTCTTGCAACTCCAGCCAAGCACTTCTTTTTAAATCGATTAATTAATTGATAGTGTGTGATAAGCAGGAAAAAAAAATCAAAATCCCAACAGAAAATATTATGAATTTGCGGTTCCCGTTTCCTGCATTTCAAAGAGACTTCTCACTTGAACACAGAGCTGGATCTTCGGTGCATTTGTTTTTTATGTGCATTCATGTGTAAGTAAAAAAGTCTAACAACAACAACACATATCAGAGAACAGCAGTGATTTAGCAAGAAAAAAGACAAGAGAAAGGAAAGGAGCAATCAGCAGCAGGTGATGTGAGAATGCCCCGAAGGGGCCAGGCACAGGTGAGTTGCTGGGACACGTTACTTCCCTGTTGTGATTCTGCAGCTGCACTTCTGGAGAGCACTGGATATTGTTGGTGCAGCTGTCATTCCACCTTGTGTAGGGCATGCAGAGAGCACACTTTGGTGTCTCCTCTATCCGAGCAGAAAGCCTGCTTCAGGGCTAAATACTTTGAAAATATTCAGTCAGCAGGGGAAACCAAGGTGCAGTACTTCATAAGCTTGCCTTGGTTACTGTTTTGTGCAGAGGCTTTAGGGAAAAGCCCATACAATGAGTAGACCAGATCCTTAATTTATGAGCATATACAGTACCTTCAAAGGTATATGCAAAAAAAGATAATAAGCTTAAACAAATTAGCTTACAAGCCAAGGCAATTTTGTAATTGAATCTTTATGTATTTTGACATGCAGTTCAACTAAACCACATGTCTGATCTTAAACCGACAACAACAGATGCAATGAATTGGAGGATGAGTTTTGAAAAAATTAAAGGCAGAAGGGAAAAAAGAAAAGAGTAAAATTACAAGAAGGAAAAGTATTTAATCTATTTTAAAATATTTTTTCTCTATATATAATTTATTTGATGACTTTTGATGTTTTTTCAGTAAATATAGTAGCTGTTCAGGCTGCTTCCACGGAAATGTTTGGATATAACTTTTTTAAAGATTTTTGATTTTGACATAGTGAAGGATCCGTCAAATCTGTGTTTTGAAGTAGTCTGTATAGGGCCGGCCTATTTTATGAAATAATTCCACCACAGTTCAGGAAGGCCAATCATGATAAATTAGCCAGAACCAAACTCACATAGTCCTATAAGGAGTTTATTACAAAGCAAGATTAAGGGGCTAGAAAGGAATGTAGAGCGTGACGCCAGAGTTTCCAATGTACCAAATATGGTGCTTTTAACCTGGCTATTCACAAGGGTACAAATACTGCACAACTAACCTGTTCTGAGTTATGTCCAGAAAGTTTTACCAAAAACGGTATAAAAATACCACCCTTTTAAAGGGGACATATTATGCAAAATCTCGGTTTTAAAGGTGTATTTCCAAGGTGTCTACTAGAAAAGGTTTTCATGGTTTATTGTTCAAAAAACCCAATAGTTTTCTACCATTTCCCATTTCTTCATCGCCTTTTCCAGCCTTCTCTGCCCTCTATCTCAAAAGGTAGGTTTTGACAGCTTACCCCCCTTCGCAAAATACTAGTCTGCTCTGACTGGTCAGATCTACATGGGTGTGCATGCACCTCCCTGCTCATTTACTCTATACCTACCTACATGGGCATGGCACACGCCCAGCTGTCAGTTTTGTTTACTTTTGGCCATGGAGACCAATGTATACATGTTTAGCTTCATTTCTACCACAAATATCGGCACACTAACCAGTTCTAAACTAAAAGATGTACAACTGAACCTGTTCAGACAGGAGTCTGAGCTGAACACTGTGAAAATGGCATCAAGATTTCTGATTTCCCTGACATTATCCTCAGGTAAATACTGTTTAATTATGTCACAGTCAATAACATAATTTGAGCTAAGTATTTATGCATAAACTCTCTAAACTGGTAACATACACCCTGGTTTACATTTGTCTTTACAGGTCTGTGGAATGATCTACAGCCCAGTGGAGTGAAAAAGCTTTGGTTCTGAAGCGATACTGAGTTGACATGTAAAAATGTACAGTAACCATAATGGAAAAGAATGTATCCTGAATCATGTCAAGATTCACTGGAAAGGCATTATCTTTTGTAAAATGTATAGTTGAAATAATTATGCTTTAGGTTTGTCAGAGCTGCAAATTATCTGACAACATTTCAATATCTAGTAGATAATGTATAATTTGTATTGTGATCACTCATTCATAATAAAGTTACCTTTAAAACATGCATTGTGTTGCTTACTGTCACTGTTTGCTACCTGTAGTAAAGGATTACTTGAAACTCACATGTTCATCTCGCTGAAGATGTTCTCTGATAAAACAGTATCATTACATTTTAAAAAGACCAAAAACATCCTTAAACATAAAGGAGTTTATTCATTGCCAGTGGAATGAAAATATGAAGTGTACATATCAGACAGAAGCAAAGCCATAACTTTTATGTAACTGTCCAGTTGTTGTTGGGCCCTGAAGAAGACCACCTGTCCCACCCAGTGAACACATCCTCCTCTGAAGGAACGGATAGTGTGACGGTCTTGGTGGCTCCGTCCGGCTCCATCAGGTCACTCAGACACCTGTAAAACATGGCACATTCAATGTTACATCATGTAGCCTAGATGACATGTATAGGCCTACATCATACATCTGTTATGGCAAAGCTACAAAACAATTCAGTATAGCCCTGGCTCGATAAGCAACAAGTTCTGAGTGATACTGTGTGCTTTTTGAAATATAATGGACAGGAAACAAACACCAGCAGAGACAACTTACAGTATTCCTGTCTATGTGTACATTACACTGGAGATCATGTAATAGGCTTACTGCTGCGTGTACTATATGTTTATTTTGCTTAAAAAAACGGCACTTTGTCCCGCATTCTCCCGCACAAACGTAGTCTTTGTCCCACATCTAGTGAATTGGGATCTGGTCACCCTAACTACACACTGTCCGCAGACTTATTGCGGTGTGTACTTGAGCTATACAATCAGACAGCTAGCAGGTAGCAGGATGAAGCTATTAAAAAATACTCTTCAGTTTCCAACACATCCTACAGTTTCACTGTCTGTTTTTCACTCAGGGCTGTCACGGCAGGACTAACGTGAGCTCACAAAAGAGCCAAATAACAGTCACTGCAAAAGACTCACAGCTGCGCTAATGCTAACGACTAAACCCCGCATTCTCTCATTTCAGTCGGTGTTGGTTATTATAGGAGGGATAAAATAAAGCACATTACAGACATTGAACTAACAAACGGACAGAATTATTCTTAAAATAGGACTACTTACATTTCGGACGGATGGTTTCTCTCAGTCTTCCTGGCACAGTCTCCTCCACACTCCAGTAAAAAGGCTTTGATCACACTAACAGGTTGCAAACCTTTGCTGGAGATAGCCTAACAAAAAATTAAGTAAATCCATTCAGCCCCAGTGTGCTTCGAGGCTGGGGTGTGATGGTAGCTTGAGGTTGAGCTCACACTGCAGCTTGCTTCTCCTCTGTTGTTGCATGAGCGAGTGGAGGCTCAGCCAGGTGTGTGTGGTTACCAACGGGGCGTCTTGATTTGCCAATCAATTGCCGAGTTTCTGGTGAGCTTTCCCGTGGGAGTATTTCGTCATCAGTCGGTGTTTTTTGGAAGAAACCTTCAAATCCCCCCTTTTTCGAAAAAAGTGTCCCAGAAGAAACTGACATATTTGTCTTTTTGAAGCTTGTGTGTGCTGGTAGGGACGCCAATAACCTAAACAGTGTGCCCAAACACCGGCAATGTTTGGTTTTTCATAATAGGTCCCCTTTAATCATCTTTTTAGAAATCCAGTGGACCTCAAGATACTCTCTATTAAAATAGTTAAATGATAGATTATTTAGTGGAGGGAATACATTGTATAAGTAAACTACTTGAAACGTAGGATAGTAGTGAACCGAACAGTTGTGGAATTACAGCAGCGCAAACTGAAGCATCACATAATTTTTTTGTTTTGTTTTTTCAACCTACCATACATGCATTTAGTTGGTGAGACATCTGAGTATGAACACTGTATGCACTACCATTGTCAAGGTTGTTCTCACTCTCAGTGAACTAGGCCTACTCAACATGTTTGTGGTGTTCCCTGGCCATTTGCACATAAAAGAAGCCTTGTACAAAATCGCAGGTAGCATAGGCCTACATTAATAGGTCACTATATTATTAATCAGTAGCCTATAGTGTTAATGTGAAATGCATTGTAATTTCCTCTGATTCCCTAGGGCTACGATCCATGGATGCCGTATATTTCACCCACATACCCATCACTGCAGCCTCAGGGAAACTTGAGGCCAACGTTGTACAAATGAATTTTGTCACAGCCTCAATGTTGAGGTAAACTATTTGGTGTTCAGTTTTGCCAGGTGATTTCTGGTAAATATGCACATCATGCACATCACTTAAACTAATTTTACTTTGGTTTCGCCAAAAACTTAAGTAATTTCCATGTATCCTCCATTATTGTAGCGCATCAGATCAAAATGCAGTTCTTTAGTATGTTTTTTTTATATATGATCTGTCAAGTTTAAAGTGTAGGAGCTTTTCACTGTGCAGTTGTTATGGTCTACAAATAGAAGTGTAGACGTGCATTGCGTGGTAAAATAAAATGTATTAATTGACAAATTACACGATTAGCAATATTCTGCAAGCATTCATATCTCGGTTTACTAGCAGCACCAGTTTATTCTACTAGCTGATTTTATTTTCTTAAATTCTTCAGAGCAGTCGATTTTGACGTCCAGTTTCCCTTGACTGAAGTAAGGGCGCACTCACACTAAACCCTATGTTCCGTGCCCGAGCTCATTTGCATACTAAAGTCTAGCGCGTTTGGCTAGTGTGACCACGCCATCCATATTCCAGCACGGAACACTTCCTTGGCCACGGAACACTTGGGAGAGGTGTGCCAGAGAACGGCACAGACGCTAATGTGATGACAATCGCACACGCACAGATACGCAACGTGAGCTGGATGACATAGTTCATGCGCAACCCTTCTTCCCCACAATAATTGTAAACAATGGCGGCAAGAGGTTCACGAGTGGGTTCCGGTGCGATAGCGAAGTGGAGGGTTTGCTAGAAATTTGGGCCGGCAACAGTATTCAGTCGCAGCCATGGTCGCAGCTTGATAAGACCCACAAAAATGTGGAGGTGTTTTGGGCAATCCGCGACTACTGTTGTTCTCCATTGTTGTTCTACTAACTCTGGCAGTGAGTACGCTTGGTGATGACGTATGTATCGTATTACGACGTGATGGCGTATGTATGTGTGAGTGCGCCCTAAGAGGCGCGCAATCGGTCCACTGTGTGCAAAGGAAAAGTCAAATGTCATGCTAAAAGTTCCCCATGCATGGAAACTCACACAGAGGCTAATAAAGAAAACCAGGGTTAACAAATCCAGTCTATGATTTTAGGTTTTGTGGAGCAAGATTACACAAAGTAAGCCTGGCTATGTCAAATTGTGGTACGTGGTACACCCCTCCCCTCTATTGGCTTGTTGTGGACCTACAATATGAGCTAGATCAAGAACAGCAATGTTCTCTTAAAGAGATGCTACAATAATACGTACAATAAAGAAACAACATCTGTCATGACAAGCATCATGCTGAACCGATGAGGGTAAAATTTCAGAGATCAGTCCTGGGATTCAACTTTACCCAAAATATGGCTGTGTTGAATTCACACATCAAACTAGTCTTTCAATAACAAAAGCCAAAGGCAGCTAATGTGCCATAAACAGAAGTATATGTGTATAAGACTAACATACTTGGGAATGCATCTGAATCCTTTTTAAATAAGTTTCTTCTTTTTCACTGCTGAAAAGCAAATTACCCATGTATCAACATACAGAGTTCACTTGTATACAGTGATTCAGTCTAGATCTAGAATAATGGGCTTTCTTTACATCCTTATTGGTCTCATGAATAGTTGTGTTTACTGTGGACTTGGCTTTGAAAAATGTGAAAACAACAGACAGAGAAGAAGAAAAAAAAGTAGAGACATATGATACAGCTATACATTATTTTGAAACCTACTGTACTCTATAACAGGACCACCGACCTCAAACAGTTGATGCATTCCCAGCTCATCCCTCCTACACACAAACAAAGAACTATGAATAAGCCTCCCACTGTTTGCCAGCTCTGAAGATGCTGTTCTATCCGCAAACAATATTACAGTCCTATAACGCACCAAATGCTCATGCTGCCAATTCATCAATGACTTATAGTTTCCTGCACATTCATTGTATTATCAACAGAGAAAATACACAACATTACATTAAATGATGTGATTAACAGCACTTTAAATCTACTCACATTTACCTAAATATGCCATCGACACATTGAAATAACATGTAGAGCCTTCCACGTTTTGTGCCCCAACTTTTTCGTCATCTAAATACTAAGTACACATTCAAAACCTATGAAGTTTATAAGCTTAAATGATGTTGTTGCTGTAGGAATGTGACTGTCTTTTCCCATAAGCAAAATATTTGAAAGAAATATGCTGTTCTCTAAAAGTCAACTTTTTGATCAGAGGAGGAAGAAGAGTAGAGGCGGAACGGGGGTTGGCTCCACTCACACTGTGAGAGTCAGAGGGGTTTTGGAGAGAACGAGGGATGGAGATCAGACTTTGCATAAAATCATTATTTCTAACCTCATTTTTAAGTTGCCAGGCGACGGTTGCCCATCGTAAACTGCTACAATATCGAAGTCTTCCTCCAGCGCCAGCGTGACGAAGGTCAGCTGGATTCGGTTCCTCTCCCCCGTTATTATCAGCCATGTACAGTTGGCGTAGTTGGGATAGCCGTGGGGGAAACCAGGCGACTCTATGGTACCGTTGAGTCCTTGGACTACACCCCCACAAGATTCAGCTGGAAGAGGAAGAGAGAGAGAGAGAGAGAGAGGAAGAGAGAGAGAGAGAGAGAGAGAGAGAGGACAAAATCATATTAGAATATTAGCATTTTAAACTTGCATCTGGCAGTAAAAGTGGAATCAGCAATACTGGAGAAAGCCTGTTATCAAAAGATGTGAATATCTCCTCACGATCCCCTACCTGTCCGTACTGTGTGCGCACTGTAAATAGAAAAATACAGTAATAATACAGCTGAGCCTCTGTAATTGGGCAAGTTGCTAGCTACGGTGGGCCCCCATTGTTTACAGCCTAGGCTGTGTATGTGTATTAACTTCAGATTGTTTTTACAGCACACACACAGTATGGACATGTAGCTGATATTTACTGATTTTTACAAAAAATTATTTTGACAACAAGCGTTCCCGAATCGCTGACTCCACCTTTAAATTATATAATTTAAAGGAAAGTATATGCCTTGCATTCCTGTCTTTCCTACTTCATATTTAAAAGATACAGACTATGTCTATTTCTGTATAGAGTGTAGGCCAATACAATAAAGAGTGAATGTACTAGATTCACCACTGTAATGAAGATTAACCATTAATTTGCACTGCTTGAATAATGTGTTGTGCCAAGCGTTACAAGACTAACAAGCCCCTGTCCTCACACAAAACACATGCTTCACAGACTCCCATGATACTATAGCATATGCCATGTGAAGCTTTCACGCAGTGTCTGAATCAGAGCACACACTGGGTATATTTAGATTTAATTTAATCCTAATGATAATGCTAGCTTTGATCAACTGATATCCGACCAGAAATAACCTCCAATGACATCTACACTCAAACACACTAAAGCATGGACATAATTCTGCATGGCTTCATGTACCGTGTGATCACATTGCTCACTCATAAAAATCCCAGGATATTCAACACTCAAACATTAGAATATGCAAACACAAGGCCTTGAACAACCCTTCACATTGCTTTTTTTTACATTTTCTAGATGGATCTGCACATGCACAAATACGCATATACAGACACAACCAAAACACTTACGTACTACTTAGCACACAAGTAGCGTTTTTGTAAACTCAATTTTAATTAAATGTGTAATAAAATGAAACAACTTCATATCAATGGGAATTAGCAGAGGATAACTATATATATAACGACGGGGCTTTTCGAAGCAGCGCTGCAGCAGACTCAGCAGAGACGCTACCGGTGTGAACAACAATAGCAATAGTGAGCAGTTCAGAGAGGCAGGCGTGATACAGAGGTAGATACAGGACATGTGGCCTAGGCATAACAGTACAGTTATACATGCAAAAGCAGAAACATTAAGTTAGAGAAAACATAAAATAATCAAGGTGTAAGGTTATTTCACTTTAGCCACTCTTTGTCTTAACCCTCTGTGTATCCACTCCCCACCTCTTGCGTCATTTACAAACTCCCCCTGCACTTTGCTCCTCTATTGTTCATCTTCTGCCTCTCTCTCCTCTAGAAACACTTTATACAGTTTACTTCCAAAGCTACTTAAATATACAGGGCACGTAGCACAGTGCGCATGCATGTGTGTGGCGATCATGAAAGCCAGCAGCAGTTGTTTCTCAGGTTGTAATGGCTATAGATGGATTAACTTTATATCACTAAGAGCACTCTCGCTCGCTCGCACACTCGCACACACGCACGCACGCACACACACACACATAAAACCATCTACTAGGTCACAATCTAAGCTAACAAGGTATGTGCCTATTTGAGTGTTTTTGTAATTTTCCATGAAAATGAGATCAGAACTTGCATTGTGTACATACCAGATGTTCTTTTTTGTCTAGGTAACACACAAACACAGCTAAACACCTATACATAGGCCCAACCGGACAAGCTTGCAGCAACATCAACAAACACACGCACTCACACACACACACACACACACACACACACACACACACACACACACACACACACACACACACAAACTGCAAACCATCTGGAGTTTCCAGATTAATTTCAGATTTTTCTCCAGTCTTTCCAACCCAATTCACCTCTACCCCTCAGCTGGCTTTGTGTCTCCAAATATGTCTTTAGATGTCTCTCTGTCTGTCAATGGTCTTTTGCTGCCAGATCCCCCCTGTACCCTTTGAGCAGATGTTATCAATAGAATTCAGTGGCATATTGTAGCACCATACTTTAGGCATGTCTGTAAAAAAGTGATTTGCATCGCCCCTTTGTTGATGTTGCAATGAGTTCTCTCCCACCTTTTTCCTGATTTTCTTAGTAAAGTGTAGTTTGTTCTGCTAAAGAGACCATCCAGTAACTGAACATCATATGGGCACTCCTACCAACAGCTGTCCATGTCAGTAAGACAACAAACACTTACTCATCGTAAGAAATTACTGAATAAAAAAAGAGTAAGAGTCTGCAGATAAGCCTACACTATTTAGTGAGGTTGTAGTGATGTAGTGCTGCGCTGCTCTGAGTTACACGCTAACATCAGCATGCTTACGTACTGATGTTTCGCAGGTATTACATTTGCCAATATTCATCATCGTAATTAAGCGTGTAAGCATGCTAATATTAGCTAATTATTAACAAAGACAATGTACAGCTGGGGCTGATGGGATTTTTTTCCAGGACTTACTCATGAAAAGAGTACAACTTATTCTAAGGGGCACATGAATGTTGGTATCAAAACATCAAAACAAACATTTTACTTAACCACTACACAAGTCCAACTCACTGTGGCCATAGTGCTTCATGCACTGGGGATCATTCATGTTTGTACAATCCATCAAATAGTTGTTAAGATATTTTAGTCTGGAACAAAGAGGTTGACCCTCTGAGCGGCCGTAGAGCCTAGCATGGCTAAACTAGCTTGATGAGTTTATATAAATGTATTCTGGAAAGTTGCATCTGGAAGAAAATATCTAACACCTGATGATGGAGGTGCCTGATGAATGACAACTTTAATGACAGCCTCTTTGTGTTCCCTGAAACACAAAAAAACTTTTCTCCCCTGCCTGGCTCAATATGCAGATACCTATTGCCTATATGCGTTTTATAAAAGGCAATATATACGTCAATTGATGTATTGTTTATCAGAACTTGCCGACTTTATGGGAAAGGGTTAAACAAGATGTTGTTGTATTCGTGTAATTTTAGTCAGTGAGTTGTTCTCATTTTCATGGTAACATATTATAAATAAAGAACATGTATTCACAGCAGGAGTTAGTATTTCACTCAGCAGCAGACATGTGCATGAATGCACATTTCATGAATGAAGACATTTTTATCAGTCTTCATTTAAAACACATAAATCCTTCATGTTTTGTATGTTTTTGTTTTAGCCCACAGGCTTTTAAGGCTTATTCACTGTTAATGAACACAAATATGGACAGGCAATCTGCAGGGAAGCACACTTACAATATTGGAAGACAAGCCTAACAAGAGCTGTGTGCCACATGTTAGCAATCAAACCAAAGTATCTCCACTCGCTGTCTTTTCCACATAGACATATCTTAGATACTGTATTTATAATGCAAGGAAAAAAAATACTTCACAATAATTTAAGTCTGCATTGTTAACTAATGGCTTGGGTCAGTGCATAGATCATCATAACAATCAGACTTATTGTTACACTTTAGGTGGGGAGAAGCAGCAGAAAGGTGGAGTGCTCCAGGAGAACCTGACCACAAGGTCCCTGGCTCATAAATCAAAGGCTGGGCCCCTCTTTCCACGGCGTGCTGAGCCACAAATCAAATGCATCTTTCTGTGTAGAAATATTGACTGCAGTGATTCAATACCAGCTCTGGAAAAAAAAGTAAAGAGAAGAGAAGAGGAAAAAGAGAGGAGAGAAATATGTTGTCTATGTTTCTGGTATCCTCGTTTTATTTCCTTCTTTGCCTCTCCTTTATTCTCATATACCAACCCCCTCCCTCTTTTTCATTATCGCAGTGTCAGAATCACTGTGTCTCTCCCACATTATGTTTGTCTCTCTGTAACCGTCCATCTCTCTCAACCTCTTTCTCTCTCCAACTTTCTGTCCATCCTTGCTCTATTTATTACACAGGTATTATCACCATCCCTGGACCTGTCTCTGTCTCTCTTCTTCCCTCCAGCTTCCCCCCTCTCTCTCTCCACCTTTCTGTAATCATGTCCCTCCTCCATTCCCTCCCTCTACCTCTGTCCTGCCCTTCAATCCCTTCATCCTGTCTCGCTCTATCCCTCTTTCACCACAATTATCTCTGTATTTGTATTGTTGCATCTCTCTGGGAGTGTCGTTGCATCTGTTCCTAGCTTTACCGCTATGGTTATCACTATGTCTCTCTCCTGGTGTCATTATATCTATCTCTCTGTGTTTCCTCTCTTATCCTGCTGGAGTGTTAGCTTGTTTTTATTTCACCCACTCACCTCCTATATTTATCACACAAAAAAAAAATAACTCACTCTCTCTCTCTCTCTCTCTCTCTCTCTCTCTCTCTCTCTCATTCCTCGCACTCTATGTCAGCCCACCGTCAACATGTTTAAGTAAATGGGACTGCAGTTAGGTTCAAGCGTTAAGGCTGTTTAGTTGGTGCTCGGTAGGGATAAAAGCAGGTCTATGGAAAATAAAAAGAAAGTCCATCTTTGTAGTTAACGATGCTGAAAGCAGTTTATAAAATACTTGTAGTGTCCTCTTGCGAAAGGGAGTACACTTAACATAATAATAATAAAAACCAGCTTTAACTTTTAATCGTCATCATGATGTTCACTCTGAATTGTTACTATGAGAGAGGAATTCTGAACGTAAGTGTTAAAGATGGAGTCAGCATTCTGAAGAGTGCCTGTTGTCACTGCCTGTATGTACTGTGTGCGTGTTGAAAGAAAAACTGTTGTTAATACACAGCCTAGGCTCTGTAAATTGGTAGGTAAACAAAGGCTATGCACACATTGATTTATACATACACGTAGTGGACCGTGAGGATATGCTCAATGATTTTGAGAAAAAGTGATTTTGACAACATGCATACTCCAGAATCGCTGACATTTATGTAGATAAACGTATTCCTAAATTAGAAATTGGCTTCAATGTTGCCTCTGTGAGTAGGCCTACTTTTTTGGGTTGCAGTTGCAGGAGGTAAGGGATGGGACATGCCCAGTCACTGGTCGCCATGACAACAATGGAATAGAGCAGAGGCATGCATCATAACCCATGTGACACACACAAACACAAAAATGGACGAACACGCAGACACACGGGGAAAATCAAGGCTACATCCAGAGTAAATCCACAACACTGTCAGCAAGGAACAGGGGTTGCTGTCTGAAGATAGCGGAGATAGGTAGGATGGATGGTTTGTGTGTGCGCGTGTGTGTGCGCGTGTCTGTGTGTGTGTGTGTGTGTGTGTGTGTGTGTGTGTGTGTGTGTGTGTGTGTGTGTGTGTGTGTGTGTGTGTGTGTAAGCAAGACAGAGATAGAGAGAGAGATACAATCAAAGATAAAAAGACCAAATCTAAGGACAAAGGGATGTAGGGAGGGAGGTGCACTGGAGATAATTGCATGTGTAGAGTATTTGCATGTGCGTGAATCTGTGTTTATATCATCACAATTCTTTTTGTTATTCTCCTTTTGAAAAACAAACCAATTTACTTTCTGAGGGGAGCCACCACTCTGCATATGTACAGTAGTCGATCATCCTTCCTCCTTCAACTCAAGAGCTTTATGCTCTGAAGAGAATGAATTGAGATCATTTGAGGCACTCAAATCCAAAAAACAAATTGTGAGAACCAAATACCCAACAAACCTTGAAAAAAACCTTGACCTTTTTGCTTTTGCTTTCCCCCCTGTGAAAACCGTGAAGCTACACATAATACGTCTCTCAAGATATTTTACAAATCGTGATGGATGTATTTTTTATGGCAGATATTCGTGTGTGCTTATAGACCCCGGCTGAAATGCTGTCATTCCATTGTTTGTGTTTGCCTTAACTGTCTCAGTGGAGCAGCCCGTGCTGGTTCATCTGAGGGGTTTGGGAACCAATGTCAGTCGGTTGATGTAAAACCACTGCGGGCCGTTTTATAAAGAGATGACAATAACAGTGACAGCTCATTACCAAATGTGTCGCCACAGTCATGAAATACAAGAGCCTTGCACATTGTCCATATGGGGGTGTAATGTTTAAAATGACATGACTGCAGATTCTAAGACAGTAAAGTGAATGAGACATGTGCTGCTTAGTTATGTGCACTGCTTAGGGACCAGCAATCAAAACAGCTCCCTGTATAGAATAATGATGAGCAAGATTCAGTGCCCATTCCGGCTTAAGATGACTATAGGATACAATATAAGGTATTCTTGTCTGTGAGGACATGGTGTGTGTAACGTTCACAATGGAAACTGTAACATAGACCATGCCAAATAACTTGACACTATAGGAACTTCCTCCTAAAATCATATTATGACTTTTACTCACAAATCTTTAAAACATTGGGGTAGCTCTCATAACATTTAGTTAATGTGTCCAGCTACGTACAAGCTACTATCAGTTTAGGCTTTCTACTATTTCTTGAAGTGTTTGGACCTTTATTTTATCGATCAATGTATTCACCATGTCACTTATATACATATGCATATATTATACAGTAGGGCTGTCAAAGTTAATGCCATGATTTTGTGTTAATGCAAACTCCTTTTAACGCTATTCAGCTGGAGCGGTAACATTGTCCCTGCATTCCAATATCCATACTTCTCTACTACTTAGTATGCCAAAAAAGATTAAGGATGTCCATATACATACACGTTAGTTGTAGTATGCTGAAAATACATACATGTCCCAATAGCTCCAATATCATTTTGGAATATTCATCTGTATTCTTGACATTTCTCGACATAATGAAAAAAAAAACTCTAAGAAACTCTCCTGTACTTTACTATGTAGTGTAGTAAAAAGAACAAGTACGGGATTTGGAATGCAGGGTGTGTATCGCTTAGCCTCTGTGAGAATAAATGGAGAAAAGGGTCTTTTTAATGGCAAGTTGAGCTTCAAAGCCCTGCCAGAATGTTCTTTCCACGACACCAAAGTTATTTGCATTTACTGTCGCGTTACCACCGGCCTAGACTATGTCCCTGTGTGGAGTAGCCTGCCTTTGAGTTTATATATTATAGAATATCCTGGACAGGAGGTGTCATTGTAATGGATTGTTGCAATAATAATAACATACATTTGTTTAAAGCAGCATATTTATCCACTCCCATGTTGCTATCCCATTAAAGCCACTACGAGTAACATTGCACGTTGGCGTCCCCTTTGGACAAAAGCGGTAGTATTTTTACGACGCCCGCTGTCGCGAAGCTGTTTTCTAGCTCGTGCCAGGCGCGCGAGTGTGAACTGAGAAGGTAGCAATATAGTGCATGTCCGTGTGTTGAAAGTGTGAGGACTCTTTTCGGCTCTGTGAGAGTGGTTTTGACACTGCATCAACTAATGCCAGTCTGGCACACACACCTGATTGCAATGAGTTGATGCAGCAGTGTCACCTAACTACTCTCTCTCACGGAGCTGAAAGATTACGTGTCCGACTCCTCACAGAAAGCGAATGAACGAGAGACGGCAGTTAGTATGGATCGCGATGAGGTAATGTGTTTATGTTGTTGTAAATAATGATTATTTCAGATAATGGTTATCTGATGATGGTGAAGCAAAGCAAACTTTGTGTTAGTACCAACCGCTCATTCATTTAGGAGTAAACACTGCAGTCTAGTTTCGCTCTCGTGAAATTGTATACACGTTGCTTGGCAACGCCCTGGTCCCACGTAGCCTATATCACTCTCCCTTTTAGCTTTTCTTCATTGCATTTTTTCTTTGATGGTTCAGCCCCGTTATCAGTCATTATGACGACAAATAACTGTCTCAAACAAGGCTCCCGCTCCCCTTACCTCACCTGGAGGGATAGGCTTCTCAATTCACGTTGCTGCGCCACACTGAAATCTGCGACCAATACGGATATGTGACCATAGAGCCTGCACGAGCGAACAGAAAATCAGACTGGGTGTGCGACCAGACCAAATGCAGTAATAAAAACTATTTAAAAACGTCTTTCTTTGCACTGATGGTCTCGTTTGCTGTTAAAGGTAATTTATGATTATCAGAGGAAACATGAGGCTGTTTAAAAGATATTTAAATGTTACTCGTAGCCGCTTTAAAGGTATCGTGAGTTAGCTATGGACAATCATGCAATTTAATATTGTAATCGATTGACAGCTCTCATATATACACACACCGCTATGACATAGTTGACTTTTCACTACAGAAACTACATGTTTATTCCCTTTTGAGATTAATGCAGTTTAAACTGTCAAATCCTTTGGACCAGAGTTTTCCTCAACACTGTGTAGCACTGCTCCCGAGACAATGAAGGGCTAAATCAGATATACAGCGAGCTATCTAACGAGAAAAGATGTGACAATGAAAATCACTGATGCCTTGCTAGCTTGCAGTGTTATCGCTGAAAAAAAGAGGCAGTGCGTTCAATACATAACTCACGCTTGGGACAAGCTAAAATAGAAAAAAAAGACCATTAATTCCGTTATATTCTTGAAAAGTCAAACTGTCAAGGGTCAGCGAATACATACAACCTACAATTTCCAAAGGAGCTACTGTGGTCAGGGCTAGATGGGAGTATCAAATTCATGAACTCAGCAATCTGCTGAATGCGTGTTAGAGCGCATCAAAGCAAAATGGGTACTGAGAGAAAGCAATGGTAAGCAATCCTCTGTATACATTGTTGAGTGAGTGTGTGTGTGTGTGTGTGTGTGTGTGTGTGTGTGTGTGTGTGTGTGTGTGTGTGTGTGTGTGTGTGTGTGTGTGTGTGTGTGTGTGTGTGTGTGTGTGTGTGTCCCAATCTCAATCCACCCCCTACACCCTATCCACTATCCCTCCGTTCGCGTGGAGGGCCCGCCATATTGAGTGCCATCCCAAACTATCGAGCCTCGTGTGTGGTTGCGTTCCGAATCGCATACTCTTTCTTTTTTCTATTCTTCATACTACATCCGACGATAAAAATAATCTAGTTAGGATGCAGTAGGCATACTATTGGGACATACTTGTACTCTGTTATTTCATCATAACATTACGCCTTGATCTTGCCTCTTGCTTTTATATCCGTCGCATCCCCGTTTGTTTTCATATGGAGGCTTCGTGGATGTAACGTCACTTCACGTGCGCACCGGATTGTGGGTCAGAATCGCCCAAATAGGATGCAGTTTTCAACACTAACAATCTTGGCCGGATCCATCCTAACCATCCTAAATCTGGCCAAAAGAATCGGAACATCCTAAATCTTTTTTCTACATACTATATAGTAGAAATTATGCGATTTGGAACTCAACCTGTGAGTGGGTTATAAAGCCCTCGATCACTGAGTCTGCATCGATGGAGGCTCAGCCCTACGTTTGACACAGGTGTCCGCTGATCAATTAGGTCCGGAATGGAAGAGTCAACCTACAAATGAGGGTTCCATGGAGTTTGTTTCCCGAATTATAAATGAACCGTTCTCTTACCTCAAACAGACATTTGATTGATTATTTTTATGCATATCCCTAAATGACGGAACCGAAAGGTAGCCTACAATGCAGCATATATTGGAACGAACATATTGTTTTACACTTGTTGATTTAATTATGCCACTTGTCTACCTTTAGTGTATTTTCAGGACTGTGGATAAAATGAAGCAGATAATGCCCACAAGTTAATAAGGGACAGTGATTATTATTTCCTTATAGTGTTATTAAGATTTGTGTTACTGTTATTTAAAGCCGATGAGGGGTAGTAACTGACAGTTTGCGGTGGTGACGTCAGTCAGCCGGAGCGTCTATATGCATGACTTTTCTTATTTATGACCACCCTTGGAGGGATGGATAATTTATGCACACTAATTAACTGCCGCGATTCGCGGGTCGTAATGACAGATTAACGTGTCATGACAAGTGGAATACATGCCTTAGCAGACTATTGTTCTTTTCCCTGGTTTTGTATGCTGGTGCATGTAAAGGAACATTAAACAGCGGATAAACACCCACCCGTTTCCTCCACTACAGACTGAGCTGGTAAAATTAAGAATATGCAGTTAGAAAATGTTTGACAAAAAATAAGTTATGCAGCCAAAAAAGCATGGGAGTGAGTTTGTTTTTATTCAATACTACATTTTACTCTCACATGCGTAGACTATATTATTATAGGCAATGAATGTAAAGAGTGTTTCAGGTCAATGCTGTGTAGGCCTATAAGGTTATCATCAATATCCTTTCTGAAATGTTCCGAGCACAGGTTTAGCATTAAATAACTATAGGACTTGAAGGTAAAGTGACGAGCAAAACAGGCCTAAACAATATAAGGTTTATTAAGGTCCATTTTAAGATTGAAAACATAATGTATCAAATGAATACAGGCTTCAGTGAACTCCCTCGGTCGTCTGTTTTCAGCGATCTCGATCTTCCTCGTAGAGGGTCGTTTGGAGGCGCTCACAGTCATTTGTGATGGCTTGGAGGTTTTTTTCTTTTTAAAGATGATCAACAAAGGGGCGGGGGTATCTCGCAAATGGGTTAAACAGGTTTAGGAGGGGCGGGAGTATCTCCAAAATTTTGAATTTTCATGACCAACACAATGTCCTTGGACGTCTGGCTCCTGGTAAAGTTATCCATCAGCTTGATCGTATTCTCAGCCATCATTTTCAGCCATACCGAAAGATGTACGCGTAGACATGTCTGAAACACACCGCTGGATCACCTGAACCATTCAAAAGCGTTTTTTTTTTTAGGCCACGTTCACCACAAACACTTCACCACCTTCAGCGACATCCATGAAGTTAATTATTAAGTTAGCCAATAGTAATGTATTTACCCTAGTGTTTGAGTTGCTCCACTACTTTGGTCCACACTGACATATTTTTACAAATGTTTAATGGATCGCCATTAAATTGGTGTGAACATTTATGTAGCCCAGAGGATGAGGTATACTGACTTTGGTGATCCACTGACTTTTTGCTCTATAGCCACGATTAGATTGACAGTTTTTTTTTTCATATGTTTTCATAATTCTTTTCCATTCGGTTTCTCAGTCTTTTCAGAATAATTAGATCTAGGGGGCCCTTTTGTCTTGTGAGCACCAAAATACAAAAAAAAACATGTGATTTCTGCTTAAAATGTGATTTATCAACTAGTCATTCGCACTTGCAAAAATCAACCATTGCTCAATTCAAAGGAGGGATATCGCAAAAGATTCTTTGACATGCTTCTCTCCTTCACTGCTGGATTTGAAAATGTCAGACGAGGAACATGGCGATTAGAGCATAAGACCGGAAAGCAACCGTTTCACCATTCTTTCAACAGTCTTACAACAGGTTGTCCACTTCCAGGGTGAAAGAATATTTTGTTTTTAAAATACCCCAATACAATCCTGATCTGCATGCTTTGTAAGAAGTATCTTTATAGCGGTACAAAATGTACTAGCATTTATTTTATTGTTAATTGAAAGCGTGATAGCGACTCCCCTTCCCCTCCACTCATTTGTTTGGGGAACCGAGTTC
Organism: Hyperoplus lanceolatus; assembly: GCA_026929865.2. NCBI lineage: Eukaryota > Metazoa > Chordata > Actinopteri > Uranoscopiformes > Ammodytidae > Hyperoplus > Hyperoplus lanceolatus. The sequence goes on from CM049395.1 coordinate 13,432,650, forward strand.
AATTCTGGGATTGGTTGTTTTTTTTTTCTCTTCAAACAAATAGTGTCACGCATTTTACAATTTACTTCGAAGATCACCGTTTGGCCAAACAGTGAGCAGGATTGTATCCTCTCAACCCATCTTGCGTTCTAGCTCGGTGAGAGGTGGTCTGGTCACATAATGGACTCATTTATGAACAATTTTATGACAAGTTTAAAACCGGAGGGGCTATCATCACGTCACAAAGGTCATTACCGGTCATATTCTGACAGCTGATGACAAGTTTATAAGGGGAGGGGCTATGGTGGGGAGGGACTATCATCACGTCACAAATTCTGACAGCTGATGAAAAGTTTACAAGAGGCGGGACTTCCGGGGGAGGGGCTATCATCACGTCACAAATTCTGACAGCTGATGAAAAGTTTATAAGAGGCAGGACTTCCGGGGGCGGGACTTCCGGAGGCGGGACTTCCGGGGGTGGGACATCACAAAATCTGACAGGTGACGAAATCTGACAGATGATTGAAGGGTACTCTGAATACTCTCTTTCATCCCTCACATTTATTTCTTCTTTTCCCTCTTTTCCTCCACTTATTTATTCATGTCTTTAACATGTGAAAAGCCTAATGTAACATGGTTTCATTTGTGCAGCTCATTTGCTGTGATATGTGAGAGATTTTAGTAGGCTATGTTTGGCTATTCAAACAAAAATGATCGATCTCCTATAGCACTGTCAGTGTCACTGTAGTAACTCAATGCCTCAGAAACGGCAACTCTCTCTCTCTCTCTCGGCAACTCTCTCTCTCTCTCTCTCTCTCGAAACGGCGATCCACTGTTAAATTGTATGGATCCGAACATGCAAGTTTTTTTTAAATATTTTTATCAAGCTCTTGTCTGTAGCCTACTACAATAGGCCTACAATTTAATAAAAGGGCAATATGCTCCTACAAGTCACAAGCGAGTGATTTCCCTTTTGGCCAACGATGAATGGATGTGCTCTAATCGATGAATTAGCTACTTTTACATTGCATTACATTCATTACAAATTTAACTTTAAGTTAAATTGGTGTGTTTAAAATTCACAAGGGTAAACTAACTTCCCCTTAAGATGCTCGGAGCAGGTCAGTTACTCTTCACCGGGCTGCATGGCACAGCAGCGCGCTGACTCGCTGTGTGTGACAAACTGTGTGATCGCTGATATGCGCATATGATGCAGGGCCGTGGCTAAGTATTTGAGGGGCATGGCATAAGATTAGATTTAAAATAATTTACTTTTGTTCAATGTATTGTTTGTTTCAATTATTTGAGTGGCTTGTTGACATAGTGGCGGTTTGTTCTTACAAGTACATTTTTGAGAATGCAAAAGTTAGGGGGGCAGCTGGGGGACAAGGCTCTTCAGTGGGGGGGCCGCTGTCCCCCCTTGCCTCCCTGTAGAACCGCCGCTGCTACGGAGTCATTTGGGATTGGGCCTGTGTGTGTATGGCCTTAGGTATATTTGGTGTGGATAACTGTACTATTATGCTGAGATGTTCTAATACAAACTGTAGCTAGCAGTCAGGACTGGGGTCACTCTTTCATTGCTGACAAAACAAACACTCCCAGAGCAACTGGGGTCCAGCATGTTTCTTTGAATCGTTTTTTTCTCATTTACTATTTGCTGGTTCTATTCATCTTGCCTTTTCTTCATGTAATTTTGTCCCCTTCCAACTAAAGATGTTTCTCCCTGACAGTGGAAATCAATTGCTTGTTTCATCCGATAATAATGCTGTATTTACTGCAAACAGAAAGCAGCCCCGTAGACCAATTCATATGACAGTAAGCAGTGGATACTTTGTTTATTATTTTTCCTCACAAAAAATGTTGCCAAAAAGCTGCTTTTTTTCCTCTATCACAGCTAACAGCCTTATTCTCTAAACACACCTTAATCGGTGCTGTCAAAGTTATTGCTCTTGATTGTTTTTTTATTTTATCGTGAGCAGTTTCCCATAAATATCATGCTTTGCTTTGCTATTCATGATTTACACATTAATAAGTATCACATAGCGAACTTCAGTGTCACGTCCTTGCTTACTGATATAGAACATCCTGAGAGTTAGTAGGAAGATCAGGTCATTTCAAACAGATCTGCCATTCCTCTTTAATGTTTATCATACATTTACATAACATGTATACTTAAAGGAATATATCTATAAATCTGAAAAATAACCTATATTTTCACAAGCATGTGGGCAGTACATTAATTTACACAAGCAATGCAGCATGTGGATTTGTTTGTGCCAGGTATTGTTCTTGATTATTGTATATGTGCAGGTATGTGTGCACACACATACCAATTGCATACCAAAGTATACCTTCACAAGGAATCAAATACTTTGAAGTGTGTATCCTATTCTTCTCCTATCCTTCTATTAGAGTCTCTTCCTGCATTATATTTTCCTTTCGCTTTCTCTTGATGTGTTTTTTTGCCCTACAACCAATAACATTAAGATTTTCGCTTAATAACTGTAAAATAGTTTTGCATCGAAATATAGTTATGACAGCATGGTGTGATAACTTACAGCTTACATGAGTTCTGTCTTCTTGTTAACATCCATTGCTGTAAGGTATTCTATTCAAACCATAAAGTCAACGTGAAAGTTCTACATGCTGTGAATGCTTATTAAAATCTAGTAGCAGTTCATTTTCATCTTTTATTTACCTGTCTTTCTATATTTTTTTCTACCTTTCACTAGTTATTTATTTTGTTCACCCGGATGCAGGATAAGTGAATTGAAGCAGGCCAAGGTCAGGATTTGATTTACTTTGAATTAATCTTTTTCTTCAAATAAAAGAGTTATCAAGGACATTATTCAACATTGCTCTTTGACCCCAACAATATATTGTATGCAGGTGGCTGTGTTTCAGCTTTTTTTCACAGTGAGAGTGAGCTAAACCACTGAGTCATGGTCCAGTTGACAAGGGACTTAGACAAATATGAAACTGTATTTCCCCTGGAGGATATAGACATGTAAATGAAAATACAAATATAAAACACATTCAGGGAACTGCCTTATTTGCATATTCACCTGACAGACCGGTTCACCTTTGTGTTTGCTGCATTGGTGAAAGTGTGAAATATTTTTGGGCACTGTTTTTTCTTAATTGCTTTTCATTGTTTCTCTGAAGACTTGATTAAGGGAATCTTTGCTTTAATTGCATCCTAATTGCATCACAAAATGTCCCTGAATAAAGAGCCATTATGAATGTGGCAGTGGGCAATGAGACTGTTACCAGTGATTTGAGGCATTAACATCAAAGAGTGAAATCTTCCAGTTCTCATACAAAAAAATTGGGCTGTTCTTATAACATGCTCAATTCAAATTTAGACCAGGATATTTTTCCTTTAAGTAGATCCGTTGGAAAACTGAATGTTTCATGAAAGAAATGATTTAGTTTAAATGGTGCTTTTAAGCCCTGGCTGCTACTACCCTACAACACAGCATGTCATTTTTAAACTGGTGGCCAGGCAGGTTTAAGTTATTCAGTTGTAAATATTTCAGCTTTCTCTCTCTGGATAAATTAATTGGGTCCTGTCAATTCTGGTATTTACCTAATGTGTTACATCTGCAACCACTGAGTATTTTAGAATTCTAACTAGACCTTCAGTGGAGGTAAGGAGCAGTTAGCGGGAGATGGAAGTATATCCCTGTAAATTCACTTATAAGGGCTTCTTCATGTAGCTTTTCCTTCCTCTTTTTCTATGTAACTGTCTCTTGAGTTTATTGGTCCCTGTGGATGTGTGTGTCTCCCGTGTATACGAGAGAGGTAGAGACACGAGGTGAAGTAGATGGAGAGAGACAGACAGAGATGCTCTGCTGGGCGATCTGCGCAATAACTGTATGTGTGTCAGTGTTAAAGCGTCACAATGCACGCACACGTACACACACACACACACACACACACACACACACACACGGTTGTATAACAGCTGCTGCTTGGATTCCAACAAGGTGTGTTAGCGGGCCAAGTAGTGAACACATTAATGGTGGACCCTGAAAACATGCAAGCTTGTTTGACCTTGTGTGTGTATAGATATACATATGTAAAAGGCTGATGCATGAAGGCTCAACAGGCAGGGAGGAAAAAGACCAGAGGAAATATATTTCTAGAATTTACCTGGAACTATACATTCACAGAGATACAGAAAAAAGAGAAAGACAATGAAGGAGAGCGGGAGAAAAGAATACACAGAATATGAGCTTGGAGAGAGGTAAAGAGTGCAAAAGGGAGGAGGGAGGGGGCTGCTCTCTACATCCATATATTTGCCCTTGGGGCCCTAATACTCTATGTGCTGCAGTATGCTTTGTTATTCATCTGTAGGGACATTGATGTTTCAGAGGAGCTAGCAGGTTGTGTGTGTGTGTGTGTGTGTGTGTGTGTGTGTGTGTGTGTGTGTGTGTGTGTGTGTGTGTGTGTGTGTGTGTGTGTGTGTGTGTGTGTGTGTGTGTGTGTGTGTGTGTGTGTGTGTGCGTGCGTGCGTGCGTGCGTGCGTGCGTGTGTGTGTGTGTGTGTGTGTGTTTGTGTGTGTGTGTGTACAAAGACAAAGAAAGTAAATGGAAAAAAGTTAATAAGTTGAAATGAAAAAGTGAATATGGAAATACAATCAACAGAGGAATGAAGTCCCCAAGAACTTTGTCTTTGTAATTTGAAAAAGAGAAACAAAGACAGGAGGGACAAGCAGAGCCTATATCTGAAAAATATTGTAGATGTACCAATAGACGGACAAAATAAAGGATGCGAAGGAGATAAAGACAAAGGGCTCATGCACCTTAAGAAGTAAGAAAACACGTAAAAAAGGTACAAAGTAAACAACAGAAGGAAGTCTGTTAGTTGTTAATGCTATTCTATCATTTACTGGGTCAATCACAAATGAGCAACAAGTTAGTAAGTGATATGTTTTTGATAATATACGTGTTGAATCTCTCTATATTCATACCGCAATAACTTAAACAGTATGCACAGTTCATAACATAGGTCTCCCAGTCATTCAGCTTTGCAGTAATTGCTAGATTACTGCAAAGTAACGAGTATACCGCTCGTTTTTATGCAATCAGGAGACAGAGCGCTATATAGAGGCGGGTCTCTGTGCCCGTGAAGGATGACTTGCTGCTCTCCATCGTGGCACTATCTGACGAGGACGCCTGTGCATTCATGTTGTGGAGACTAAGGGAGTTAGCTAAAAGAACCATATCACTTACTTCTACTTTAAGGGAAAGAAAGCGAATGAACAACAGTAATTGGGTATCACAGTATGTGAATATAAAGTCAACTAAGATTAGAAAAAGGTCTGATTGATATTCATGAAAAGCAGAATTGTGTTCATTAACCTCTAGCCTATTTTTTAGGTTTCTGCTCGAAAATGACATACCCAAAATGAATAGAGTATATCTCTACATCTACAAGGTCTATTTGAATAATTGTGGTGTCATTATGAAGGGAACACTTGTGAAATGTGTTCAGATGTGTAAGTATCAGTATTTATGTCACTGGCTCAGAGTCAATTAAGTTTGCACACAAGCATAAATGACTGATTTCATTTCAACATTTATTTTCCTGTATTTTTATTATTCGCCTGTGCTACTTTTACTGGTTTGAAGTGGGCAAAAGTTCAATTTGAAAAACATTTAATGCTTAATATACCAAACTAGTTTTACTGATAAACTATAAATAAGTTTGATTATTGAATGTAGTTTAATGTTGTAAAACTTAACCATAGATAAAAAAAAACATTTTTAAGAGATCTAACTAGTGTACTTGCTTGCAGTAATAAATATACGCTTCTTTAATGTTTCACAACTGTGGAAAATTCCTTATCATAGCCAAATGTGGGCTCTTATAGGGGTGAAATGTATAATGTGTCACATAGGAAATACTCGCAGACATAATGTCACGCTACAGCAGATTACCAACACCAATCTTGCACACATGCAGTGGTTAATTTGCGAGCTGCAAGTGGATAATTTCCTGCCTGCATGGGTTTAATAATGTTGGAGCTTGCAATAACATTACCAGACCGACATTAAGGAGAGAGGGCACACCAGAGGAGGATGTCAACACAGATAAGGTGGGTCAGTGTTGTCTGATAGAAAAAAATTAAAAAATATCTCTGTCCTATCTCTGTCCGCTCAGGCCAGGGCTTATTTCAGGAAGTGAAGTGTTTGTGTTCATTTGAGTGTGTTATCAACAGCATCAAACATGTGATTACTGCAACAACAATTCCCACGAGATGGAAGATTCCTGTTTCTCATCAACAAGTGTTTGTATTACAGTATGTATAAAGGGTGTTTTCTTTTCAGTTGAAATACTGGAGCTATCTGGGGGTAGAAAATCAGGTGTGTGTTCTTGATCTTCAACCTATAATTTAATAGTGTGTATTTGCAAAGCCGCTCCCACTTCTCATCCTTGAAAAAAAACGCTCGTCTGAATCCAAACCTGCACCCTCCGGACCTGCGGTCTGAGCCCTCGCAGACTACATCATACTCCTCACGCAAACAAATTCATTTGAGCGTCTGCTCGTCTGTCCCTGCAAATGACAACTAGGCTACACTCCATGTATAATCTATAATTGTTGACAAAACACTCATATTTCTATTCAACATATAACAGACTATCATTCATAAAATAATATGTCTGTCAAACAGGACTAAGATTGATTGAATACATTGATATTACACTGGCAGCTTACATAATGAACAGCTTTTAGATGAGATCTATGCAACCTTTAAATCTACATACTGTAGTTCAATGTGAATATTTGTGTAGGATCAATTGGTCTAAATTAGTGAAGCTCCAGCATGACGCTCCGTTTTTCCCTCGACACATATCTCATCCAATATCCAAAAGAAATCCACGGGACCACGATGTGACGTTTAAAGGTTTAATTGTCAAAAGATACAAAAAAAAATCCTTTTCCATAATGTAATATTAATGGAGAGATATATGATAAAAGAGAGAAGCGAGAGAGGTCAAAAAACTGTGTGGCTCCACGCTTGTAATCCTGACTGTCTGTTACATGTAGTTAACACAATAAAGTTTCCTCTAATATTTCAAAATAAAGTTATCAAATGTCAGTTACACCAAAAATAATTGAAATGAATTTCAAAATAAAATACAATATATTCGAAAGTGACCACAATTAAGTATTATATAAATCCACTTATAAAAATCCAAACATTATCATAAAATATGAACTTAAATAAAGCGAATAGGCATTTAGGCTCCTACAATTTGTATAAGTTAAAATGTTCTTAAAGTATTCAAGTAACTTTTTAAATGATATAGTTTTATTTACATTCTAACATATGTTTTTGTTTGTTTGTTTGTTTCTGTTTTCACCACAAGGTCACGTCTTTACTGCAATGCATTGTGGTTAAGGACATCGATGAAGTCCGGTGAAGTCTGCTCCCTCAGTGGACTCAGTGGAAGTCTACATACCCTGCGTTCCAATACCCGTTCAACATGCCCTCGTTCACTTGCCCTAGGCACTTGCCCTCGGGGGAATCCCCGCCGCCATCTTAAGTTTCATTCCAATTGTCTGGAAACTGAAGTGAACTTCGTGATATAGACCCTCAGAGGGCTGAGTGATCAAGTGAACATCCATGGTCACTCCGAGGTGGATATCACCCACAGTGCATTGCAGTTTGTCTTCTTCTTCTTCTCCTTTTATTTTCCGGTAGACTGTATGCTTTTAGGGACATCGCGGCCACCCGCAGGACAAATATATATATATATATATATATATATTTATAAATATATTCCAAAACGCCTCAATTAGGCTATCCTATTTCCATACGAACAATCCAGTGAATGTATTGCAGTTTACACATTGCTGCTATAACACAGATGGCTGCCAATTAGAGGACTATTCAAAACAAATGTTTTTGGTTGAAAATAACATAAATAAGAAAATATGTCAGAGCAAACAATTTACATGTGTAAGTAACAATATCTTGATAATCTGAGTTACCGTGTCGAAATGCAATGTTTGTTATGCTATGGAAATGGCTTTCTGCAACATAGGCTACCTTAGCAGAATGTTATAATTCTGTATTATTTGCATTCAGATTTACCTATGTAACTGACGGTCCATTGCGACTACAAGGGCAAGTGGGCACGTGGGTTCCATTTAAATCCTCCGCTCCTCCCTCGCCCAGTCTCCCTCCGCTCTCCAAGTTCCCTCCGTGCAACGTATGCTGTTATGTCATACCAAGGGCTGAGGGTAAATGAACGAGGGGAAGTGCAACTACTATTGGAATGCAGCTTAAGGGTCTGCTGGAGGCCCCTTGTGGACTAGATGAATTGTTGTTTTGGACGACCTTGAGGACTCATGGACTTTGAAAGAGCGTCCCTATGAAGTCTGCACGTTTGGATTCAGCCTTGGTGAACTTGTGGCCAAGCAGACTGAAGAGCATGTATCTGTGCTCGGAGACTCTGTGCCTCCAGAATGAAGCGTATCACTTTCCTCGTGGGAGAGTTCCGGGCTCTTGTTCTCCATAACAAAAATGTCAGTGTGCGGTGGGAGCAAACTGCTGGGATGAGAGGAGATGGGATGAGGAGCTGATCTGATTGTTCATGACTGATAACAATAATTTATTCCTCCTAATCCAGCCTCTTACGCATTAGCGCTGCAGGTGCACCGCCAGAGAGCTGCAGCCTCGGGTCATGAAATTACCAAAAGGAAATTCCTCAGTTGTCGCACAAAGTGCACCAGTGCAGTGAATACGTCCCACAGAAACAGAGGGGCCTGTGAAGAAGTGGAAAGATGAGTTTGAAATGAAAGGAGGAGGAGGCAAGGAGTGAGAAAACAGAATGAAAGTGGAACATGGAGAGAGAGAGAGAGAGAGAGAGAGAGAAGAGGGAGACACTCTTGTCTCATTTCAAAGGGAGAAGGGGGGAAAGGAAAAAGGGAGAGAATACAAAGAGTGAATCCCCCTTTCCCATCTCACAGGAAGAAATGAGAAAACTTGTGTCGTTACCGGGAGGGTGGCTGCTTTTCTTCTGGTGTTTCTATAGCAACAGTTTCTATGTGCTCATTTTTACCAACCTGCAGAGTTATTATTATGCTACGTGTGAGAAACAAAAACACACAAATGCCAGAAACTATATGATTAGTTATCAGGCAGAGACAATTATCAGTGTTTAACTCGCCACACTGCATATGTACAGTATACAGGCTGATACACACACACACACACACACACACACACACACACACGGCTTCCTCAAAAACCAGGAAGAGAGAAAAGGATTAAAGTGAGCCCAAAAAATAGTATATAGAGAAAAACGGAAATTGGATTCTTTATGTGTATGGCTTTTTGGCTCACCATTCATGTCTTAGTTTCTCTCCATTTCTGTCACTTTGTCTCGCCATCGCTGGCTCTTTGTGTCTATGTGTGTCCTAATCTGTATCTGTACTCTTGTGGATATCGGTATGTGTGTAGCAATATATCCTGTATGATCGTGACACGTTGTCATTTTCAGGAAGACAGATTGAGACCGAAAGGCATTAAAGAGAACCTAGCACATCCGTCTTCTACAGTGTGTGTGTGTGTGTGTGTGTGTGTGTGTGTGTGTGTGTGTGTGTGTGTGTACATGTGCATGAAAGCCCTCAACTCTTTAACAAACTACATACTTCACATTCATGCATGATTTAGCGAAGGATTTTTAACATACACACTTGGGCGCATGCTCATTAAACTCAGTGACGCCTGCCTTTTGCCTTCAGCGTTTCCCATGACAACAGAATCCCATCAACACTTTAACCTAACCTTTTGTTGCTGCAGTAATCACCGATTAACAATCTGTTAGAAAGACAAGGAAAAAAGGCGAGGGAGCGAGAGAGTGTTGGGGAGGCAGTGATAAAGGGAAGACAGGAAAATTAACGAGAAAATAAATAAATACAGAATTTGAGAGGAAGGAAAGAGATAAATATACACATCCAGTCACTCACAGGTCAAATGCATCGCACCCACATCAGCCTGAATCGTTCTACATGACAGGCTATTGTAATTAGCCTATTAAAGAGACAGTAATCATATTACCACGCTGGGCTTTGATTGAGATTGAACAGAATATGAAGGACACACTACAACTCTGACATTACATTTGAATTATATAAATTCCATACAATTAAAAATCAAGAACTGCCAAGATATCTTTTAACTGTATATGCAATAGATATAAAGCAACATCTAGACTAAAACAATGGCAACATCAAAATCAAGTAAACTCAATGGAGCCAGCTTCAGAAAGTGATTTTGGTCTCAGAGGGGTGGGACTCCTGAGGACCATGACATCCTGTCACCATCGTCAGCCCTCAGCAATATGCATGAACACTCTCACGCTTTCTCCCATTCATGTACACACACACACACACACACCCATATACTCTACTGGTATGGGAGGATGTAATTTCTCTGATTTGAGGCAGAATGACAGCAACTTTGTGTGTCCAGTGAGAACAGCAGTTAAGCCCCCCCTCGCAAACGGGACCAAAAAGCAAGCAAAGCACTGGTGCTAAAACAAATGGATTTTAACATATAGCTCTAGACAATTGTGGGTCGTCAACTAAATTAACCACAAATATTGTCCAATATGTATGACAACATCTATGGATTGTTTTTCTGGTCAAAATATCAAAGTAATATGTATTTAATTTAATTCAATGCTCTCCTTTTAAGTGTTACAGAAACAAATAGTGAGGGGAGCGATCTGAGTTTTGACTTTAATTTACTGTAGAATGATGAACGCCTACATAATTAAGAAAAACATCTATACCCAAATTACAATTTTGAACCTGGAATTTAGCACAATATGTGATAGCAAAGTGAATTCACTCTATGCAGCAGATTATACATCCTGTCTTTGTGATAAGGTTTGGCCAACTGTGAATAATGGATAGCCTATAACACATGCATGTTTTGGAGTTGTTGGAGTTTTCTTTTCTTTTTTTTACATTTCAGCCTGCCTCCACCCTTTGAGGTACGCTAGGCTAAACGTGTCCTTGACCTAGCTGTATCTCTGTACTGGTGATTACTTTGATATTGATTTTCTCATCTGACTCTGTAGAGTTGACTGGAAACAAGAATACTGTATGTGCGAGTGTTCTTGAGTGGCCCTTATAGGGACCTTGTAGCCTTGCTCTAGCGCACACTGGTGACCCTTATTCAGTCTGGTTGGAACAATCAGCAACACTCAATCAATTACTGACCAAATTCACACACACTGGCCCCAGCAATGTCTTTCAGTAACTATTCAATTGAAAATCAACTAACCACATATAACCTGCTGTGTTAAGTGTAGGTTTAAGAACATAGCATGCAGTGATATGCATGTGTGTGTGTGTGCGTGTGTGCGTGCGTGCGTGCATGCGTGCGTGCGTGTGTGTGTGTGTGTGTTTGTACAAAGAATCACCCATATAACTGATTTACTATAGTTACTGGGACATAAAGTCATTGCATTTTGTTTTAGATTCTTCATCGTGTGAGTGATATGAGCAAAGGCCAAGGACAACAATGAAAGAGGTAGAATAGAAAGATTGGTACTTAACGAAATGAAAAACTGATCAGAGTTGAGTAATGAACTTTAATTCTCATTCAAGTGAAAGGACAAAGAGGGATAGATGCTTGAATAGCATAGCTCTGAGTGAAAAAATCTTAATTAAAATTATTTCCAAGATGTTAGTATCTTTATCTAGAACTTTTCAACCTTGCACTGAACTCAATCCTCTTGTTAATACCCCTGCAAAAAAAATTATATCTGGAATAAAGGGTCATTCCGCTTCATTAAAGACAACACGAGTCAGAATGGGAAGTTGAAGAGTAGGCCGGATAATGTCAGTAAGTCATACCTTAATGGCTGCTAATTAGAAGTAACATTTCAGAAGTTATTTCCTTGTTCAACATTTCATCTGGCTCAAAAAATCCAACATCTTGACATTTAAATTCTTGCTGCACTCCAAGAAAATGTTAAGAAATGGTCATTATAAAAGTTTTAAAGGCCTTGAATTTGAAATAGTGATTAATTGAGGAGATTTAACTTCTATGTATAATTTATCAAAATATTTAACTTTATTAAGGGAAATACATTTTTTTTACTCTAGTCAAATAGAGGAGAGCAAATTTCATCAAATTCTAATAATAGTGATATTCCTGTACCAGGGCCATGTAGTGTAATAACACCGCTGTAGGGCCTCTGTGGTGATTCCAACTCGAATATGAGATTTCAGTGTTAGTGTGTCTTATTGTTTACCGTTTATTTTTATCCCAAATAGATATTACTTCAGCATCAAGGTCTAGCCTAATAAGACACCAGTCTGGCTTATTTCTGTTTTTAGACTGAAATGAATAAATAGGTATGAGTCCCATCGTTCTGATTGAGCACAGTTAGTTTAATTTTTCCTTTTTTTAAGGTTCCGGAAAATTGCTCTCATCCTTGCATCAAAACATTTTATTAGAGAGTAATTAGTCAAAGAGAGGAAAGAGGGGCCGACCGGTAACCATGAAGTTGCTGGTTTAATCCCCGGCTCTGGACAGGAGGGTGTTATTTGTAAAACTATGGTGGCTGGTATTACATGTACAGTGCCCACCTTCTCTACCATGGTGTCCTTGAGCAAGGCGCTTAACCCCAAAACATCTCCAAGGGTGCTGTACTATGGCTGACCCTGCGCTATGACCCCCTCCGAGGTGTGGTAACTTGAGAGGGATGTGCCTTGTGTAAATTGACTAATAAAGAAAACGTAACTTAACTTAACTTTTAAATAGCCTGTTGAGACTAGCCTGATCTAACGCGAGCTTCACATTAATTTATCTCCCGCAGATCAGTCTGGACTTTCTCCAACCTCCGTGGGGAGGAACCTGGCCCTGCTGTTAGTGGAAGGCAGCCCTGATTGGTTTGCGTAGTCGTCAATCTGGCCTCCAGACAGACTAGGCCCTCCCCACTTTCCATCCGTTATTGTAATCGTCAACGTCAACATGGATTGACAAATAAGCTTGTGAGGTAATTGCTGGTCTCACGAGGCAAAATACATGGATCAATCAGAAGCTGCATTCTTCTATAATATATGAACTTTAGGTAAGAATTTGTATCCTGGTTGATTGGACTGGTCATATTCTGACTGGGCACCTTTTTAGCTGGAGAAGTTATTGACAGGCTCAGCTGAGTACATTTAAACAATTCTTTGGACGGTGGGTGGATTGCAAAGCAGCCACAAGATATGTTTTGTTTGCTAAGGCCATGATTTCAGTACAGCCTGTGACTGCTTTGACAGCTCAAGTGATGTATGGCCATGTAGGCCTATTTATTGTTGCGGGGTCCCGTGCTGTTTTTAATTGTTATTCTTATCCTAAAAAGGAAAACAAGTGCAAAGCCCAGAGAGGGAAAGGTCAGGTAGAAGAGAATAAGTTTGTTGAAGGAAGTCAAACTTATTAGAACCATCTAACTCTTCTTTAAAAAAAGATACAAACTCATTGCATTGCTTGTTCTCAACTCATTGAAGCTTACAGCTCTCTAAGCCCAACTTTAATGGGACTGTGTCACTGTGTATTGATAATCTCACCCCAGGATCCTGCTGTTGCTGCTCTACTGGCTTTAAGTTGTGCGCCTGCATTATGCTCAGCCACACAGCCATTCAGTCACCCAGCAAGCTATTCCATCAACTGGCCAGCCAATCAGTCAGCCATCACTAAGTCTGTCAGCCGTTTATCTGGTTAATTAGTCAACCGACCTGGGAAAGCCTTCGTCAGTGAACCAGTCAGACAGCCACTTAGTAAATCCTCGAGCTGGTCACTGGTCTGAGAGGATGGTTGCATAGGTATGGCAAATCCTGACTTTACAGGAGCAACATTAACCTCTGGATATCCTGTTTTTGTGATCATAAATAGATAACTAGACCATCATCTTAGGGCCCCTCGATTATGGCAAAAATCATGATTGCGAATTTTAGATTTATATTGAGATCGTGATTATTTAACACAATATTTACAATGGCTTTAGAAACATCATGCATTGAGTAATGTTTCTTGAAATGTATTGGAAAAGCTGTCTTTTTAACAGTGGTTTTCCTTGAATTTGAATTATGATTCAACTATTCAATAAAAACATGACCTGGCTCAATGGCTTGACCTGACTTTAAAACAAAATCATGTTCTAGTCGATTATCTTATTTTCACAATTGTTGGAAGTTGAAATTATTATTAGATTATTAGGAAATTCAAATGCAATCAATTGCACAACCCTGCATCATCCTTGGTTGCCTTATTACCTTGTTGTTTAGTTGCTACAGTATGTCAGTAGTGAAACATAAAGGAAAACAGAAAGCTACATGCATATGAACATGTCATGTGTGTGTGTTTCCAGGGATTCATAGACAGGCAGCAGCAGCACGGAGCAGGAGTCACTACCAATAACGGCATAAAGGAGGGAGAGAGAAAGGAGGAGTGTCAGTGTTTGTTTTATTTAGACTGACAGTTTGTTGACAGCCCTGGCTTGTTTTTGATGCTGTCAGCCGATTATTCATTTAGAGCGGAATGCAGTTTCGGACCACAAGGGCTATTAAATTATACACATTGAACAGAATGGTTTCGGGCGGCACAAAGAGCGTTGAAAGTGCACGGGAATGTGAGAAGGAAGTTTGTTTCCGTTAAAGCTCGCAGCTTTTGGATGTATGAGGGTGGGCACTACATCTGTCTGCAGTGGGGGAGGTGGTTGAGGGAAGGTTAAATCATAGATGGCCTCAACTGTTCTCACTGGCTTCTAAGAGCAGGTTTACCATGCATGCTGTCAAGAGTGTGACCCATTAAAATCCAACATTTACTCTTTTGCTTGCTAATGTGAAGTGACAAGGGAGACTGAACAGGGAGTAGCAAGATGTTTTATTTTTCATATTACTTGCAAAGAAGCTTTTTTTTAACTCAAAAGTTGTTGGAATCCCACGTTTGTAGTATGAGCTGCCAAATGGGTTCTTGTGTGACGAGACTACAGTACTGTGAGCACAATGACAGTAAGTCACAGAGCTGGAATACCCAACAACACTTTCCCTGCGTTCTGAATCGCATACTCTTTCTTTTTTCTATTCTACATACTACATCCTACGATAACAATAATCTAGTTAGGATGCAGTAGTAGGCATACTATTGGGACACACTTTTACTCTTTTATTTCATCATAACATTGTGCCTTGATCTTGCCTTTATATCCGTCGCATCCCCGTTTGTTTTCATATGGAGGCTTCATGGATGTGACGTCACTTCATGTGCGCACCGGATTGTGGGTCAGAATCGCCCAAATAGGATGCAGTTTTCAACACTAACAATCTTGGCCGGATAAAGTAGGACATCCGGGTACTTCTAACCATCCTAAATCTGGCCACAAGAATTGGGACATCCTAAATCTTTTTCCTACATACTATATAGTAGAAAGTATGCGATTTGGAACGCAGGGTTTGTTGTAGTGTGATAATCCTCAGGCTGACAGAAATGGTCTCTAAAACACTGGTGAATTAAGTAACCAATTCTGCTAAAAATAGCAATGGCATCAAAAAAGTGAATCAGCATCTGCAAAGCCACCTGCAAAACAATAAATGTATTTCTGAGTAGGATAATAGAATTTGATTTAACATAAATCTAAAATGTTTGTATTACTAAATTAATTTGAAACTCGCTTAGAGAGAGAGAAACTGGAAGTTCTTGGTTTTGAAATGGGACATTCTTCTTGGTCATTTTGGAAATGACGTAAACAACTAAAAATGACAGACAGGACATTACAGAAAAAGTTTTGAGAAAGAGGATATTCAAGCTACACAGTTGGACAAATGACATGTTGTTTTGCCTGCTGACAAATTACTTGTTGTTTAACCTTATAAATCACAAAGGTCAATTTCTTTAAGCAAGTGCTGTGTGCCCGACAGTGGAATAATATGAACCATGAATCAACACAGAGGCTAGCCTGGAGGAGAAGTCAGGACATGTGAGGCTCTATCAACTTGAGCTTTTTCTGTGTTTCTCAAGAGATTTGACGGTATGATAAGCCTTGCTCTGGGACCAATACGACCGACTAGAAAAGATGTTCATCATCATTGTCTGGCCACATGACAGGGGCCTTAGTTTCATCACTGTCAACCAGGCCAAGTGATTGATTGTGTTCTGAAAAAAGGTTAAAACCAAGGACACTGAAAGGAAGGTCTAAATCTTTTTCTTTAATGCAGTATGCTTAGGAGAACCTTCTGAAGGTAAACAGTCAAAGATCTTACAGTGAACAAGCATACAGAATACATTCCGTTAACTCCACCTTTCTGATCCCTACAGAAGTGACTGATTTTAGGGCCAAACACGCTCAGACAACAAACCTGGCAAGACATGTGAGGGGTAGGGTGTGAGGGAGAGAGAGAAAGAGAACAGGCAATTCACTTCAAAGGGCAATTCAGTACAGCAGCCCATTACTGTGTTGCCCAGGTGGTCTGTCCTTATTAAGGGGTATATATGTTTCTGTAATGCGCGTCAGCCGAAAATATGAACGTGTTTATTGCACTCACTGAATCAGGCCTTTGATAATGCTCTACTCACTTACAGAACATGCCCTCAATCATATGCATGCTCCTGCATTCCCCCACACCTGGCAGATATGCATACCATTCATACAAACTAAACCATACAGGTATAGTGTATATAGTTGGTGGGCAATGCACCCTAAATTCTAGTTAAATACTGTAGAAACAACATGAGTCTTGAACATTTTCTCTCCGATAACCTCTAAGTCTCTTCTTCTTTACTGCCTTCTAGTTACTAACATAATAAAATCAATTCTACTTCGCTCTCATGTGAGCCGGTGCACATGTAAGCTGCCCTCCGGCTATAATAAAGCCTTTAAACACTGAAGTGAAAAAATATATTTTGAGGAGCAATGGCTGCAGAAATTATGACATTTACTTATAGCCAGCTACTTGCATTCAAACTCCCAGTAACTTATTACAAAGCCCTGCTATCCAGTGTGCTATCCAGCCCTGCAAACTGAGTTTCACTGATTGAATTTGAGTAACATACTGTATCAAAGATGATTGATGGTTTGAATGGATATTTTAATTTGCCAGTGCACATAGTATTACAAAGGTTTACAAATGTTCTGCTCTGGGGACATTTAAAATATCTAATTTTCAAATGTTGTTCAATATTTGCTCCAAAAAGACTTTGACACAAAGGAGACATTGATCTAGGCTACTCCACTTAACTTGTTTTTGTTTGTTGTTCCCTGTAGTTATTTTACCTCTTTGGAATTATTGAGTGGCAAGAAAGAGCCAGAGTGCAGGCTGTGATAATGGATCCCCGGGGGCAGCTACTGCACTGTACTATTAAAAAAGTTTGTTACCCTTCTACTCCTTTCCTCAGAAATACAAATTATAGACATATTATCTGCTAAGCATTTTAGGAATCTATCTTTGTGAACAAAAATGGAGATTATGGAGCAAAGTGAAACTGTCAGGTAAAAGAGAAACGGCCGTGGGAATACTTAATCTAGATAAATCTACAGTTGGGAGTCACGGGAGAACCTTGTGTGGTTTTCTGTACAAAACGTTTTTTTTTTTCAAAGTTCAGTTCTTTTGGCATACATTACATTATCGAGAGTTAATCTACAGTAAGACTAGGAGTACAGAGCACTGTGGGGAATCTAATCTTTCTCTCTCGCTCTCTGTCTGTCGCACACATATACACACACACACACACACACACACACATATAAACAACAAGCAGTGGAGGAAACACAGACAAAGCCAGTGTGTGTGTTAAGGGGGCAGGGGGAGGGGAGAAGGGGAAGCCAGTGTTATCCACCTAATTCTGTCTCCAACACTCCCCACACACTGGATTAGCTAGTGGGCTTTGTCAATAGACTGTAGAGGCAGGGTGAGAGCCATACCACGAGTGGAGTGTGTGTGCGTGTGTGTGTGTGTGTGTGTGTGTGCGGTGTGTGTGTGTGTGTGTGTGTGTGTGTGTGTGTGTGTGTGTGTGTGTGTGTGTGTGTGTGAGAGAGAAAGAGAGATGCATCAAGTAAGGAAGATTAAAAGGAAAAGTTTGTGGATGTTTGTGGGAGAAATAAAGCAGAGGAGTACACAGGGTGAGAAAGTTTGTATTAAGAAAAAAAAGTGAAAAGCCTTTTCAATATTCTTTCCAGTAATAGTTTCAGAAAAGCGCAAAAAGGCGATGCTTATTTATCAATATCTTCCATATGTTTGGAGCATTGACTGGACTCGCTGAAACATTGAGACAACATAAACTGTAAAACACTGTGCAAGCCTTCCAAATCACAGTAATCTGCTGTGGTCTACCTTACAGAAATAGAGATGAAAAAAGCTAAGAGGAGGATACATACTGTATATTGGTTGGGAGGAAAAGAGAGATGGAGTACGTAACAGAGAGAACATAAATGAAAGCTAGCTTCATGTATTTACTGTTGTATTAAATCGTATTAAATGCAAAGCAGGCTTTTCAAGATGTTTGCAAAAAACATTCTGTGTATGGTGGATTTGCAATGGAAATGTGTCTTGGTTGTTCACATTTCAATCGTGTCCATCCAATTTTGATGTTAAAATGTTATATGAACTGCACTTTAAATTTCAAAGAAATTAAAGGGATTTTGCAACAAAGCAATAAAAAATGAAAGTCATTCAAAATGAGAAGTGGAAGAAGAAGAGGGGGAGCAGAATGACAATAGAATACAAGGCAACTGGGGGGGTATGGGAGGGTGTTTTTTTGCACATTTCAAAGTCTATTTCCTCACAAAGGTTTGTGTTGGCGTTAAGATGGAAAACAGAGCAGAAAAGGAGAGAAGAAGTAGGACCAACTTAACACCATGCCTACTATCCAATCCAAATCTGTTTCAAATACACTCACAGCTCTGAAGATGTTCTTAATTATTTTAACCCGGATATAGCCGAACCAATTGTGATTTTTCCATTGAAGATATTGTTTCTATATAAGCTTGCATAGCTGTTGATACAAGAATGGATTCAATGTAAAATGCAACATGCATTTGAAGTGTATATAAGGATTGTTAACATGTGCTGATTAAAAAGATTGGAAATTTGTACTTTTTTGGTGGCGACTGTAATAGTACATGCACTGTATCATCGTCAGTTGGGACATACCAACAGCTGGCATCAGTTTGTCATGTTATCATTGTATAAGTTATTGTATGGCTGCCTGCATTTAGAAAACAGGCAACATCTGACAACTTTGGCTATTTTTTGTTGACTGATCGACAATTTCTAAAAGGAATCAGGGGTTATTTAGGAATACATGTTTGTATTTCTAAAAGTAATGTATCAATATAAATGTGTTTTGGTTTCACACATCAGTGTCAGTAGCAAAACCTTTTTAAACAAAGTCCAGTTCTGCATGAAGTCAGCCCTCTTGGTAGAATTTAGTTTAAGCTGCGACTTACTGTATACACTCTACGCAAAGCACATATTTGAATGCACCACTGCCCTCATTGACCCCTTTCAATAGTCAGACTCATTAATGCTTTTTCAGAATGTTCTTTTGCAGTGTGCTGCTCAGCTTTGGAAACCACAGACAGACAGGGCAGACAGCTAGAAACCACAGGGGGTCATAGAATCCAGAAAGACATATCCAACTGAAAGCAATGTGGACTATTTGTGTAGACCCCCTTCCTACACTGATGTTTGTCACAAAAATGAATAAGTAAACAGTTTTCTGTTTCAATTGCCTGCCCTTCATCATGAAACACATCTAGTTGCTTTAAGAAAACCAAAGTACACATCACCCTCTGACAGTGCCCTATACTCTATATGGCCCATCATCTGCCACAACCAGCTATATTTGAGATGCAATAACTTGTTGTTTTTCTGTTTGCATTGGTGCATAAGGTTGCAAACGTTCAAATTAAACTGCTACAGTATCTACAGCAACTCTGCTCGGGGGCATTACAGATCAGCAAGTGTCTAATAAAGTTATATTGCAGGAGCAAAACTTTTAAAATGTGTGCGACAGAGTGATCACACAGATGTCTAACAGCTAAATGCAGCCATCCACACACGCGGGCCGCCGAACATCTGTCTCCAAGTACTGAAGGAAGGATGCTTGTTGACAAGGTGATTGATGCTGCTGTTGTCATCTTGAGAGTCTCTCTCTCTCTCTCTCTCAGTCGGCGCGTCAATCTATGAGTGACTGAATGCTAATTAGTAGCACTCTCTGTTTTAAGAGGTCTAATAATCATAATAATGATTGTTATTGTTGGGGGGAAAACATGACGTTGAAGTTCGAAACAGGATAAATGATCATTGCCTTTATAGATGCATGATTTTAGGAGCCCTCTGTGGATGACCTTATTACCATGGGAGGTCTGAAGTAAAATGATCACTAACTTGGGAACTCAGCAGTTTGCAAATATAACTGATGTTATTTGGTTGCTCCTGCTTCGGATTAAAACCCTTACTGTATTCTAAAGATACATTTGTAAATATTTTAAATGGTGTCAAATAAGAGATTTTATGATTCATGCATTTACCAACTTCTGAACACTGCATCCGGATTATAAAATGCACGCTTTACTACAGCCACTCGAAATGGCTTCCGACTGTTTGATTTTTTTTTTGCACTCTGGGTGACATTGTTTATTGCATTGCTGTAGTTACCGCATGACCACAGTAAATCATCTCAGAATGTTGAGGTGTGACCGATATTACCAGTTTGCATGTGCACAATCAAATTGCCCACCTGGTTTGGTATCATATAGATGCCCTCTAAAAATGGCTTTAACCAAAAATGTAATGATGCAAAGAGAGGTGTGGAAAATCACAACATATTCCAAACATGAAACGACTACGACAGCAAAATCACAGAAGCAAGGAAGGAAGGGAAAAGAAAGAATAGAAAAGCCACGTGGGAAAAAAGCTTTGATTATAATTAGAGAATAATGATCATGATAACAATCATGATATCATTTTGTTTGAGGCCAAAGCAATCAGCTATTGACTGCATTCACAGAGAAAAGCAAACTTTATCTTTTCTTTTCACATATTTCTTCATTTCGATATTTTCTATCCGAGGTCAAATTCCTAATTATTTCTAGTGATTCAGGTATCTGTAACATATATAGATAATTGTCAGGAGAGCACAGGAGGTGCTAACCATGAAGCCGTCGCTGATTGCTGTAGGTCTTACTCAGCTAGTCAGAGGACACTTTGGACGAGTCATTTATTTGCCACATCTGTATAAATGACTTCTTATCGCCATGTAATTGTGTTCTTGACACAACAGGGGTGCTACAGCATGGGGCACATTCAATCCAGGGAGGAGCTTAGCCAGAGACTCTGCTCCTTTGTTAATCATAACATTCACAGAGGCATTTGTACAGTTAATGTGTGTGTCTGCTTGTGTGCAATGAAGGGCAGATGATAGAGGAGAAGATCTTTTTTCCCACAAAATGCCACTTGAATACTGTGCATGTCTTAGCCTATATGCGGCAGTCACACGAACCTCAGTGTGAAACGAGGGGCTAATAGGTTGACTGGCAGACTGGCCATCTGAATGGATGACTAGCATAGTGACTTTCCATCTATCCACCCGCCTCTCTCTCTCTATCTCTTCCTCCCTCCCTCCCTCCCTCCCTCCCTCCCTGTCCCTCACTCTGTGTGTCTGTCTGGTTGTCAGGCCCATTAGCTCATTAGGCAGTGTGTGTGATTGGAATAAGAACTAAGCCCGCACAAATCTCCAGACTGTGACACACACACCAATCTATTATGTGTTTCTCTTCATCTCCGCTTGCCCTTTCTCAGGCTTTCTGCTGCCTATCCTTATTTGTGCTCCTGTGTCTGTTCTCTCCCTCTCACTTCCTGTGTGTCTCAATCTTCCTATCGCTCTTTGTCTTTCACTATGTCTATTTTACTGTCTCTTTACTAGCATACCATCATTTAAACACCACCATTATGCCTAATAAAGTCTCCATAATAAAGATCATAAAAGCGGACAAAGGGCTATATTGAGATATAAAATACAGCATGAGGTGCACTACTTTATCCAGAGTGCGACACAGTAGCAGACGACTAGACAGATTACGTTGGATAGGTTCATGATCAGTGCAGTGTAACTATCATTTTCTGCCAGAACACAGGAAACAATGTTGGTGAAAATCACATTAGGATGTTTTCACTACAAGTGGATGCAGCTGGTAATATTTGGGGGCCCAGCTTAATGCTAAGTAGGCATAAGTATCCCACTATACGTTATTAACAACAGGCAACAATACACTATGAATAATTAAACAGGCTGCAAATGGGTACAAACAGCTGCCAGTAAACATCATACTGAAAGTTGCACATTTGTTTTCTTTCATCCATTAAAAAGTTAGTTTCATTCATTCATAAAAGTGTTTAAGAAGTTATTGTATTGACAGAGCAGTAGCCATACATATTGTACCATAGGAAGCATTGAAGTCAAAAGCAAAACTAGATGAGTTGTTTAGCAGGGATGTACCGATCCAGTTTTGATCGATTTTGATCCAATTCCGATACCTGGATTTGGATGTCTGCCGATACCAAAACGTATTCTGATAACAGAGCTTTTTTTGTTGAGCGTTGTTTTTGTTTTTTTGATGTTGTTCTTAGCATTATGTGTAAGGTTACATGAGGCTGTAATAAACCCCAGTACTTATTTGAAAAAGAGTAGAAAAAATGCATAACATTTCAAAATAAATAATAAGCAACTATTTTGAGTCATTCCAGAAGGTGGCGGTACCTCACCAGAAAGTTACCACGCAACACAAACTACGCAACACAAACTACAACAAAGAGCAAATTAAAAAAGAAGCATAACAGAAATAGAATAGAAAGAACCATATAATATGGGCGATCATCACATCAGGCAAAGTGATTGTAATTGATTCAAGCATTAAGTGAGTCAGATTTAAACAGTAACTTATTTTGCCCATCGAGTCAACATTAACAGGTTATCTATATTGTTGTCAGATAGGCTAAAATTATTATATTCCAACCAACAGTGGACAGTGATGTTACGGTAGTGTGGAGTTGCTTGTTACCACACACACACACAGCTGAGAGCTGTTTTCAGGTGGAGTAGAACTTTACTAAGCCTGCATTAATTGACCCTTAACAGTATGTCCTACTTTGATGTTTGGTCAAACACATTTACAATCAGTCATGTCTGTAAACAATTGTGTTGTTAGGAAAATTATTATTGAAACGCACCAAGGATGCTTAGTTCTAGTTCTGTGACATAAGTCCAATATTTGATAAGGGAATTACAGCTATGTTGAAAAAAGCATTTCGGAAAGGATCATTCTTGTGTCTAGCCTGAAGCAGGTCCTTTTGACGCAGGACTTCATACTTTTGAGTGGATCTTTCAATCCAAACCAAGAGGAACAGCTTGAGTCTCTAAATTAGTTTCATTTCATCTTTGTACAGGCAGCGAGCCTCAGTGTCGTGATTCAAAGGTCACCGTTTGAAAACACTGACCAGGCAGGAATGTTCTGTGAGTAATGTTATCATTGTGATGCCCTTCAGAGCGGGTGAAGCACACTTTGCATAATCTCACTGGAGGACACAAACAACACTGTGCAGTTGTTTTAAGTAAGTTCAACGATTGTCATTGTCAACCTAGCATATTGGTTAATGTTCTGACGTGCAAGATGTAACCACACCATACAGTATGCCAACATGTAGCCTTACACATGTATGGGGGTAGAGTGGATACAGTCATACCAATCTGCGCTGTCTCATCTCCCGCCTCCACCTCTCTGTCTTCGTGACTTGGAGTATGTTTCGCTTTTTCTCTCTAGCTCACTTTTTATGTTTCCATCTCTCTACAGCATGGTGCCATCTCTGTCTCTGACCACTGTTTACATGTCTCAAGCTTCTTCTCTCGTTGTCTTTCTGTGTCTTTCTCCCTGTATGTCTATTGGTTCCTATGGTGACAGGTCTCCTTTGGGTTATGTTCTGTTGCTATGGTAACTGACCTACAGTAAGATCCTGCTCTCTGATCTTTGTGTCATGGCATTAATGTGTATGCCCATGAGAAATATCTTACTGAGACACAAGGCTTACACAAAGTGTCTTAAGTTACACTGTGCATCATTAGCATTTAGAGCAATTTACTATGTACACATGTAATCTGACTGACTGGTGGACAGAGAAACAGATAAAATCCTCTTCATTAAGTCAACCTTGCAGAGAGGATTGATGACTTCAGTGTTGGGAAAGTTCTTTTTCTACGTGAACTAGTTCAAAGTTCAGTTCACACCCTTTAAAATGAACTAGTTCAGTTCATATTTCATAATTCAAAATTATGAACTAAGTTCACAGTTCAAAAATGAACTAGTTCATAGTTCTTTTTTTTAATATGTTGCTGCAGGCTATTATTTTTCTAACAGAAATTTTTTCAATAACATTCAGTCCACACTAGAAACCAGCTGCAGCTTTTACGCCTACAGTATATTCGCAAAAACATGAGGAAAAGGTTGCTGTTTGAATGGTGTTTTTAATTAAGAATTATTCAAACAAAATCGGTTAAGGTGCAAATGTTTTTCCATTTTTATAATTTTCCAAACCTGGAAACAATTCACATGAAATTTCATTCAAATAAAGCAATACTGAAAAATATACCAGGCAGGTTCTACAAACAAATTAGCCTACAACTTAAACTAGTAAAACCCTCAAGGAGGCCATTCTAAACTGCAGTGTAGGGCCTACTGTTAACAACAAAGTCCAGAAGATGTGTTGACATACGTATTAACACAAACACAATCTGAGGTAGGTAACAATCATACGAAGAAGAGGGTATAGCCTGAGGCTAGGTCCATGGTCTGAGTAAGTGCTGCTGCATTCATTTGTTTTTGTTTTTTTCCGCGGTGTTTCACATTTTGATGACGCAGCGGCGGTGCGACGCTGTGGTGGCATGTGTTGCCAGATTAGGTGTTTTTCAGCTACATATTAAGGGCTGTTTACGCTGTCTTTTAGCAGGGGGTTTCTATGGAAATCTGGCACTCGATGAACGATTGAACGACAGCGCCGTTCACAAATGCCAGAATGAGCGCGTTCGCAAAAACGTTCATGAGGCAGAAATACATACGTTCAGTTCACGTTCGCCCCCAATATGAACGAGTTCATGAACGATCGTTCATTGAACGCGTTCAGGCACAACACTGGATGACTTAGATCGTTTATATATGGATCCGTCCCATAGCACCATTGGAAAGTTAGAGCAGAAATGTATAAAATTGTTGTCAACTTCGCGGCTGCAGAACAAGGGACCTCAGATGAAAATTAGCTTCATAAACTGGTCGACTTCCACACACCTCTAGCCTACAGACAAATCTCAAACGCTCATAAGATGAATATTGAAGTGAACAGACTGCGAGGGAATGACCATTTTACCATCCAAACAGTGGACAACAAGAGAATGGTATAAAATGGCTAATCAGCATTAACAAGGCTACTAGCCTAAGTAACCGGAGGGCTGCCTGTCAGGCAATAATTCTGAAAGTAATAGTCATTTCTGGAGCACTCTTGGTTCAAAGCCGAAGAATAAATAATTTGCCTGGGAAATGGGAGGACGCGTGATAGCCATGAGCCAGAGATTTGCAATGCTACTGGCATGCAAGCAGGACCATCCAGGCAGAGTGCCTCATCAACCCCTGTGCTATAGGACACAGCCGTGGACAGCTGAGACAGGGGCAACCAGCAATAAACCTCCACAGCAACCAAGTGTGGGACTTGAAAGCAGTTTTGCACTAAGGCTGCAGGACCCTGAGTTTCCTTCACAGGACTTGCAAAACTTCAAGACACGACGAGCTAAGGGCTAAGAACAATGCTGGAAGTAACAGGCTACAGGGAAAGCTAACGATTTGGACCTGAGCTCGGATTTTAAATTTGCTGTAAAAGAGGTGAAAGGAATATTAAAATGTACTGCTTTACAAATGATATGGTTATGATATGAGAGAAACAATCCCACATATTCAATGAAATATCAATGAAAACACCATTAAATTATTCATTCAGGCTTTCTCATCCTCATCTGCTCTATCTTGGTTTTCAGTCAGTGATCTTGTCAGTTCTTAAATAACAAATATTATTGATGATATTTCCTCCACTATGGTAAAGCTAATGTCCAGTGAGACAAGAGCACCATGCAGAAATCCCACGTTGGTAAAAGTGGACAAAATATATGTTTAAAATCTGAACGTATGTCATGAAAAACAAATCCCCAGGTTCATAAAGACACCTACAAAAAGAAACTGCATTTTTTATATGGAATCGCAAAGTGCAATGCAGTCCTTCATTTCTGACATCATTGCCAACCAAATTATAATGCACATGCCCTATTTGCTGCTGCTTACGGGCTGACAACCCCAGAACTACTCTCTAAGTCATGCAATGAATTTTCCATCGTCTTCACTGACACAACTCTGAAAAATAGACTGGCTTTCCAGTTGTACTGAAGGTATCTTGTATCAGGGTATATGACACTTTTTCATAAAACACATTGGCATTAAGCATAAGCATTACAAGAGATTATCAACGATGAAACCTGGGAAGAAATTGTGCAGCATCTGAAATTTTCCACCTAATGCCTACAGGCTTTTTTCGTATGCTTTTAAGTACACAGCATCAGATGTACAAATAGTCAACACTTATTCACTCGAAGGCTATGTCCCACAGGCTCTTGAAACTGCAGTTTCAAAGCCACTCTGGATAAAGATTAGTATTGATAGCTCACTGATGAACAATTATAAGTCCATATCAAAACTCACATTTTAAAGTAATCTTATTTAGAGGGATATTTTTTAACAACTGAACACCTTCTTGGCCTTCAGACGGGATTTCGACGACACTACAGCAAAGAGACTCCTCTTGTTAAGGACTTAAATGACAACCAAGAGAGTGGACTAATTCAGTCTTGGAATAATTGGATCACAATGCTTCTTTCGACCATAACATATTACCAGACAGAAAGGAAAACAACATAGCAACATATTGATTTATATAACGACAACACCTGGGGCCTCATGTAAAAAGCTTTCTACGCACAAAAACCTTGCGTAGACAGGCAGAATGTGCGGTCAAATGTGCGGTGGCAAAACGGTGGTATTTATAAAAGAATTCTTTGCGGAGAAGTGTGCGTATTCCCACGCAAACTTTTGACCATGCGTAGAGCTCACGCAAGGTTTTGCTGACTCGGGGAATCAGCGACACTCAATGGCAACACCACGAAATAAAGCTCAGTCATCAGAAAAACACAGACAAATGACTGTGAAATGCTTGGCACCCAATATATTTAGTCAATAAAATGTATAAGCTTACCTATAGTTGTGAATATATGGCTACTGTAGGCCTAGTCTATGGCATGCAGTTGTGATGTATAGGTTGAATTACTTATCAAGTAGGTCTATACATGTTTGGTTATTTTATAGATGTAATCTTATAGCGCTACTCTATAATAATATCGTATAGGCCTACGTCGGGAGGTGTTTCCGTGAGTGCCCAGCGGGAGAGCAAATTTTAAGAGTTGAGTAAAAAGAAGTTTTGTACAAAGTTAAGCCCAACAGATATTAATTAAATTGTATATTTCGTTAGATAAAATCATGTTATGAATTTAGCAAATCATTACACGCATCTCTTTCCCATAACAATTCACCCTGGAAGATATAACTGTAATCTGACGTTGTTGGAAATGTGTGGATCTCACGGGAGATAAACAATTCTCTCGAATAGACTATAGGCATTATTTCCCTTGTCACACCATATTTCATATAGGCCTACATATAGTAGGCTACTACAGGCCTACGCAAATACGTGATATTGCATACAGTAAAAAGTTGGGCGAAACTGCTTTACAAAGACTACAACGACTGTGCCAGTAATGATATGTGATAAGCGCGGGTGTGTGTGTGTGTGTGTGTGTGTGTGTGCCAGTTTCTGCAGCACATGCACGTCATGGGCTTTATTTATTACCAGTCGCTTTCTTTGCGGCAGGTTGCCTCCCTTTTTTCCTCATGTCAGTCAAAATTCCGTGCTTATTAAGTGCGTCATCATATTCAGGAGCTATTTAGCATTCGCCATGTATGGTAGATTGTGGGATGAAACTGGGAGGTGTAGTGGGATGACACCGGGCGGAGATCGTCCACGCACAATTCACCGCAGGTGGGTAATTATAAAGGGAAGATTGCGTGCAACTGTGCAGCACAGTTTTATAAATCTCAACTTTTTTTTTGCGCAGCACATTCTTGGCTTTGTGCGAACGCAATGTTTTGGGAAGGTTTCTACGCACACCGTTATAAATGAGGCCCCAGGTATGGTCCCACACAGATAGATGCATGCATTAAATCAGTGATAGGATATGCCGAAAAATGGAAACTGAAGGTAGAACAACAATTAAATGGTCGGTGCTCGGCTTATACAAAAAAAGACAGCAAACCAAACCGGAAATGTTGGTGCAGAATCATTTCAGGATCGGCCTATTATCACCTTAAGAACATATCAAGAAGTACAGGACTTATGTCCTAGCCGGATTGAGAAAAAATATAATGCCATGATCTTCAAAAGGCTCGACTTCAGTAATATACTATCTTTACAGGTCTATTTAAATAGATAAGAAAGCTGCCTCTAGAGTTCTCACAAAGACCAGGAAAGTGGATCACATCAGTCCTATACTCAGATCTTTATACTGACTCTGTTTAATTAACTGTTTGTTAATTCATTCATTTTAAAATACTAAGGTTGGTTTATAAAACATTGAAAGGTATATGGCTAAAATACATTTCTGATCTGAAGCTCCGTTACGAATCATCCAGACCTGTCAGATTGTTTGGTAAAGGTCTGCCTAATGTTACTAGTCACCGCTTCACAAGCAGTATTCAGTTTATATGCACCACATATCTGGAACACACTCCCAGAAAACTTGAGTTCTACTCCAACTCTCAGTTCATCACATCAAAGCTTGAGACGTTTCGTTTGCCAATGCTTAATATTAAACTGAATGTGGGACTATTTATTCATATCTTGCACTGCACCGTTACCGCACTGTAATTAAAAATGTTGTGTTTATTTTTATTTTGTGTGTGCTAATTTTTTAATTCTGAAGTTTTTTTTTACTCTTCCCCATTCAAATGTGTCTTCAAATTGTGTCACACATTTCCTTGTGTTCGTTACTTACCTTTCAATGTTTGATGAAACAGCTTTGAATCAGCTTGTTGTTGATGCTATAAAACAATCTTGCCTGCTTGCACATTAACAACAAGTCACCATACATTCTTGAATGTACCTTGCACATATTTTAACAATCCTTTCAAACGTATAATTTGATTCCTGCTGAGTTTCAGGTAAACTTCTGAACCAGGGCTCTCCTATTTATGGTAAGATACACTGAATTGCTTATTCTGCCTTCCCCTCCTATACATATAAAGAACACAGGAATTTTATTCACAGAGCAAAGGATTGACAACCTTGAAGGAAATTGGAATTCAGTGACTTGATCAAGGGCACTTTAGAATTGTTTTGTGAGCAGCCACCTTTCATTGCAGAATACATCATCCCTTCACAAACTTTTCCTTCAGATGGGATTGAGCACAGGGCTGGCAATGAGTGCATGGTCACCGGACTAGTTTGTGATTCAGTGCCTTGTCCAAGGGCACTTTACCAGGCAGCCTCCAACTGGTCCAATCTCACAGGGACCAGTTCTTCCCAACCACTGTATCTCTAGGGTTGCTTTTGTATCTATTGTGTAATGCTGTATTAAATGGACTTAACTTATATAGCGCTTTCTAGCCGATTTTCTCAGCCCCAAAGCGCTTTACATATCTTACCACATTCACCCATTCATACACACACTCATACACCGATGGTAGAAGCTGCCATGGTGGTAGAAGCTGCCATGGTGGATGGTAGAAGTCTCTGGACCATCGGGAGCAATTTGGGGTTCAGTGTCTTGCTCAGGGACACTTTGACATGTGGCGGGGAGACGGGGGATCGAACCTCCGACCCTGCACTTCAGAGGCGATCTCCCTACCGACTTCGCCACTGCCGCCCCTATTGCTATTAATGCTCAAGGCCACACTATAGCAGTTATTCAGGTCAGAGCATCTAATACCTTGAGAAAGCTGAGTGAAAATGGTGTTAAAAAATCAAGAGATATAAAAAAAAAGCGGTGCAAGTCATTTAATGAAAATAATTTCATAGCAATTAGATTGGGCTCCGTCACACAGTTTTGGGGGTTTGAGTTGTTTGAGTATAATGGATGTTGCACCTTGTGTTATTATTTGCTGATAAATAGCATGCTATTTTGAAGCCAGAACTATATAAAATCTATGTGCTGATTGAAACCAAAGAACAGGTAATACAAGGACCTTGGTGATGAGCTTGTATTCCTTATCTTCTATGTAAATATAAGCCAATCAGATCGCTGGATTTAAGCCACCCGTTATATAATGTTACTCTCATGCTAGCATTTGACACACAAAGTGACCCATTATTGATATAGAAGCTGTTTCATTTAGGAAACTGCACTCTATCTGCGGTGAGGCAAAGGTAGCTGTTGGAACTTATTTAGGTAGCCTAATGCAAGGTAATTGTTTAACAAGCTTGCACTGCAGGCTTTGGAGGTGGGGTTAATGTTGAATATGCTAAATATCACCATGGAAACACAATCACAGCAGGAAGCAAGACGGCAGTGACTAATGGCCCACTCATTTGATATTATATTCAATTTCTCCCTCACTCTTTTTTCCTTCTTTCCACGTCTTTCTCTCATCTGAAATCCCACTCATCTCTCCGTTTCCATTCATCCTGATATCACTCATATGTACCCTTCGCATCTACTTGTCCACTCTGTGCCCTTTTCTGTCCCTCTATCTCTCTCTCTCTCTCTCTCTGTTCCCTCTCTTCCTTATGATGTGAAAATCACACTTTTAAAATCAGTGCTGCATTGCTTTAAAAAGCAAGGAAGCATCAGTCAAATGTGAAGTATGAATAGAGAAGCAAGAGCAGTGCCTAGCCTGGCGTTACCAGACCATCGTACTTCATTTCATTTGTACAGAAGGTCTGGAAGTGCTTTAATTGGCAAACGTTAACTCACTTGGAGGCGGGTGTCTGTTGAAGTTTAAAACTATTGGATCTGCTCAGTGCCACTCTGGATCTGCCAACCAATCGCATAACGTTTGGTCGTGAGCCGGCTTCTGACGGTACGTTCAGGGAACTCGGAAATTTCCGACTTCACTACATATTGTAGTCTATGGATCTACCGGTACCTGGCAACGGTAACTTGTTAGAGCCTAACGTTTAGTTATTTGGATGAGAAAGGTTGTAGGCGTCCATACTTTCCCGAGCAGATGCACTGGAACACAGACAGGTCGGAACTCGGAACTACCAAGTCGGAAATGTCCGAGTTCCAAGCGTAAGGGAACGCAGCATTCAACTGAAACTGGAGCTCGACTTCGACCCGTCGTTCTCAGCCACTTCCTCTGTTCGCTGATTGGATACTCAGAAATCTGTTCGGAAAAATCTCACTAATACGCCCCATCCCCAGACTGACTACTGAAGGGAAAATAAAATTTGGCCGGAAGTAGGCGGGCGGGTGGAGCCAGGCTACAAAAAGCCCAGACAACTCTAAACAATGACATGTACAACCATAAATAATGTATAAATTCCATCTCTTAGCAACCACTAATCTCTCTCTTTCACTCTTCCTACATTACATTACTTTATGACTCATGTACTCAGACACATTCTCATGTCTCTGTCAAGATTAAGTGACAAGAGACTCACAGAAGCCACTTTAAAGCATTAATAAAAACATAGTTTCACCCCATGTCGCTGTATGCAACAATATTCGCCTGCATATCCTTCCAACTTTCCTTTGCTGCCTTCTTTGTGACTCATAGTTCTTTTGATAGCTCTGTCAACATGAGGATAAGAGACCACTAGTTAATTGCAAGTCTGTTAAACACAGCGGCAGGAGAGACACCCTCCTCTATATTCAGAAGATTAAAAAAGAAAAAACACTAGACAGACAGTGTTTGATGTTGATTGAACACAATGCTTGGGGAAGTCCTAATGAGCAGTGTAGATAGCTTATTAGTATTAACCATAAATCAATATGTGGAAAATTACACCAGCAGGGAGCACACACCCTCCGTCTTTCCCCTTCCATCTTTGAAGATTGAGTTGGTGGTCCTTTGTGAGATATATTTTTTTTTGTTTTCATAGGGAAAAAGCTGAGGACCTCCTTTGTGATACATTCATTATATCAATGGTGGCTAACACTACTAGCGGGACAGAATGACACAAGTAGAATGGCAAAGCCACTCTATACAGTATGTATATATATATATATATATATATATATATATATATATATATATATATATATATATATATATATATATATATACTGTATATACTGTATATAAATACAACACCTGGTTCATTCACCAGCTTTGAGGTAACCAGCTGACTAGTATTGTCCAATCATGTCCATGCAGTTGTAGAGCACAGTCATTAGAATATGGCATATCTCACCATTACTCTGCTGATATGCTCTGGCTAGCCGCTGCAGCTCCCTCCACTGTTAAAACGTGTGCTTTATTTAACCTTTTTTAAATTGTAGAATGCCAAACTTTTAATGTGTTTTATGTTTATAAAGAGATTAGTCTACCCTGCACAATCCTTGTTGTCGTTTGTTTAAAAGCCGATCCCCTTCCAACAATCTAATTATATCACTTTCAGCTACAAATGGTAGATCTCTTCATGTGACTGACTGAACTTCTCAGATTTAAAGCATAACTTAAAAGCTCTGATGGTTTCCGTTTGTTGATTTGCATTTTCAGCTACAGACAGATGGCCTCCTTCAGCTCTGTTATGGAGCAGATGTTTGGAGCAGCAGCAGCCACAGAGACATTGTGACCTACCTTTTGATCCACAGATGCCCCACTCTGCACATGGGACAGCGCTGACCTGTCAGAACTGTGCCGTTTGAACCAAGCCTGTGTTAAATTAACCCCTAACCAGGTTGTGAAGAAGAAATCCAAATAGTATGTTTATCAAAGTGTTAGCATGATAAAGGGGAGTTTGCTACTGACAATAGAAAAGTCCCCGAAAGGAACACTACCGAAAATTTCTGTTTGTTTTTCGAGAGTACAATATCTATGCACACAAATGAACAAAGGAAAGTAATCAAAAAGCGGTACACCAGTGAGGAATTTACTCAGGCATTCTCTCTGTGTCCGCTCCTCCCCTGTGTCTCAGTTAATGAGCTTGTTGGTAACTTCAACTCGAAAATTACAAATATTATCGATACTATTGCACCCACCAAGGTGAAGGTCAACTCCGGTAAAAAAAGGTCTCCATGGAGAAATGCCCCTCAGGTCAGAATAGAAAAGAGAGAGTGCCGTAAAGCAGAACGCAGGTGGCGAAAAACTAATCTCCAGGTTCATTATGATATCTTTAAAGAGAAAATTCACACTTTTAACTCGGAACTGAGAAGTGCAAGGCAGTCTCTGACATCATCACCAAAAACAGCAACAATGCACGTGCCCTGTTTGCTGCTGTTGACAGGCTAACAAACCCTCCTGTGTCAGTAGCATCTGAACATCTTTCCACGAAAGCCTGCAATGAATTTGCCTCCTTCTTTACTGAGAAAATTCATAAAATAAGACAAGCTGTAACCGCCTCAACACCGGGTTCAAGGTGTGTTTTATCCCTGTGCCCATTTAAATTCAATCCAGTTGCCATGACAGAGTTTTTTCTGATCAACCAGAAAAACCTGGATGAAATTATACAATACCTGAACTCCTCCTCCTGTTGCCTTGACATGCTGCCCACAGGCTTCTTTAAAACTGTCTTTAACTGCACGGCCTCAGATGTCCTAGAAATTGTCAACATGTCCCTGTGCACTGGTGTATTCCCACAGGCACTGAAAACAGCAGTCATCAAGCCACTCCTAAAAAAGAAAAAACTAGATACATCACTCATGAACAATTATAGGCCCGTATCAAACCTTCCAAGATAATTGAAAAAGCTGTTTATCAACAGCTAAACAACTACCTAGCAATGAACAACTACTTTGATGTCTTCCAGTCAGGTTTTCGAGAACACCACAGCACTGACACCGCTCTGGTTAAGGTCCTCAATGACATCCATTGAAACACAGACAGTGGCAAAAGTTCAGTATTAGTTTTACTGGATCTCAGTGCTGCTTTCAACACAGTTGACCACAACATATTACTAGATCGACTTGCAAAATGGATTGGACTTTCTGGAACTGTGCTAAACTGGTTTGAACCCTACTTAAAGGAGAGAGACTACTATGTGTCAATAGGCAAATTCACATCCGAGCGAAGACATATTACATGCGGGGTCCCCCAAGGTTCCATTCTTGGGCCTCTTCTGTTTAACATATAGCTCAGGGGCCGGTTTCCCGATAACGTCCTCTCTTAGCGAGCTACGAAGACTCCTACGTTATGACTTACCAAAGTTGTTTACCTCTGTAGTCGTGGTTCCCGAACGGTGTCTTAGGAGAAACACTCCTTACGTCGTTCGTACACTGCTGAAATCGGTTGCTCCGAGTTCGATTATCCATTTCCTGCTCATTTCATGTGCAGCTGCATCTGTATGCTGTCTAATCAAATCTACCATTTCTAGTGTAATATAAAGTCATAAATTAGTTTGTTGAATCATCACCTGTGTTTTGGAACTCTTGTTTTATAATCTAAGTATCTTTAAGAACACTAATCACGTTACTTGGTGGGTCAGTAATGAAACTGAAATTAGACATAATATCGCCAATAGCCTATATAAATAAACAGACGGCCCAAACAGCGTCCAAATGAGCTAAAATCCTAAATACAATAAACAGTAACATGGCACACTTATTTTAAGGTAAGCTCTAATTGATTATTCATTCATTTTTTTGCACGTTTACATGTTTTGAGGCGGCGGAATCTACGCACTCTGCACGGGCTCAGCTGACAGCTCTCACTGTGTGGAACACAGTGCGGAGGTTCTAGTGTTAACCATGTCGAACATACTACCATAGCCTATACTAATTTAAAAAAAGATATAGAAAATATAGAAACAGCGGAGGAGATGAAGATTGTTTACAGCAATTATTTTCATCATGAATGACTTGTGGCAGTTCCATGCGCAACAGGGATGTGACTCGTGTCCGTTTTACGCATGGTGCTTTACGGAAGGAAATGTGGGGGTTTGTATCGCTGGCGAAGCCACAGCGATCGCAGGGACTTTCACTTGTGTCATTAAACTTATACATCTGACTGTATTTCATATCACAGGGACACAGCGATGACTGTATTTAATAACAAACTGATAATAACAAACCTACGGTAGAGCTAAGAAGGCTCTGAGGGCGCTCCAGACCAACCTTACCAACGTATGACGTAAGAAAGAGATTCGTAGCAAAGAACGTTTCGGGAAACAGGCGAAACGTTAAGTAGGAACTCTACGTAGGGGTTACGAATGACGTAGCGTTAAGAAGGCTCTACGAAGGCTTTGGGAAACCGGCCCCAGATTATGAACAAGAACAAATTATGTTACCACAAATTTACATAACCATATCACCAGGAGACTATAGTCTGATTCAAGCACTAAGTAAATGCATTGAACAAATCAATGACTGGATGTGCCAAAATTTTCTTTTGGCACATGAATTTTCAAAACTGAAGTTATTGTCTTTGGTGCCAAAGATGAACAATTAAAAGTCAGTGCACAGCTGAAATCTGTTATGTTAGAAAGCACACACCAAGCCAGAAATCTTGGAGTAGTGATAGATTCAACCTTAAATTTCCAAAAACACATTAAATCAATTACTAAGTCAGCCTACTTCCACCTTAAAAACATTTCATGAATTAAAGGGCTAATGTCTCAGCAGGATTTAGAAAAACTTGACCATGCGTTTATTTTTAGTAGACTTGACTACTGTAACAGTATCCTTGTAGGCCTTCCTAAAAAAATCAATCAGACAGCTTCAGCTAATTCAGAACGCTGCTGCTCGATTCCTCACCAGGACCAAAAAAGTGGATCACATCACCCAAGTTCTGAAGTCTTTACACTGGCTTCCTTTCAAACAGAGAATTGATTTCAAAATGCTTATGTTAGTTTACAAAGCCCTAAATAGTTTAGGACCAAAATACATCTCTGACTTGCTGATCCCTTATGAACCAGTCAGAGCTCTCAGGTCGTCTGGGACTGGGCTATTGGAAGTCCCCAGAGTAAGGACTAGACAGGGAGAGGCAGCCTTCAGTTTTAATGCACCCAATCTCTGGAATAAACTTCCAGGGGACTTGAGGTCTGCTCCAACACATGGCTCTTTTAAATCAGGTCTGAAGACCTTTCTGTTTCCGTTTTTTTTTATGTTTTAATTATTTTATGTTTTATTTCTATTCATGTTTTTCACTTGCTTTTTTAATGTGTGCCCTATACTTGATGTATTTTTTTCTTGCTTCTGTAAAGCACCTTGAATGGCCTTGTGTCCGAAATGTGCTTTAGAAATAAACTTGCCTTGCCTTGCCTTGCCTTACCAACCCAGTAGAATTTGTTTATCGACACCTACGAATGTTTCTAGGGCAGCACTGCCACTATACAGCCATAATAATGGGTACAAAGCCATTCAAGCTATGAGGGTATGTTGTGGAGAGAAAGGTCATACTAGTGCATCCTTGATGCACTCCTGGAGGTTAAGTGTCCTCCGAGGAGCTCCACATCACTTGCTAAGCCTCCAAGTCAGCCACTATGATAACAGCTTTTTTTAAGATGGGTAGTTTCTTTTTCTGTGTGGCGAGTAACAAACTATATACTGTATAGTGTACTTGGTACTGACAATGTACGTATTTGTGAGTATGAAGAGTTGCATGTTGCATTACATGCCTTAGGACGCAAACATTTCCTGCATATATGGATACAAATAATCTAATTTCCAGATGTATAATGCTTCCATATTTAATTCACTGTGCAGGCCAAATTAAGTGCATTTTCCGACCGTCTTGGCCACTGGTCATCAAGGTACTCAAACAAGGCCCCTTTACCCAATATCCAACCCAACACTCAAGCATCTTTCCGTGTTATGTCTTCACCACTACATTTACTGCCATAACCACCAAAACTGAACATTATGACTCCAGAGGGAGCATAGCATAAGTGCATTGCTGGCATCCTGTAGAATTGTTGGGGATTCTCTTACCCCAATTTAGGAAACATGATGATGTTCTGTTTCAAAATACTGTTATCAAATGACCTTGAGTAAAGGAACAATATATTTGGCACATTTTGCCAAAAAGTCACTTTAAGTGCCTGGTGAAATGAGCTGTTACAAAGTTTGATTTCAGTTCCATCAAGATTATTACAATTTGCTTAAATATGTACTGACAGTGAAGTAGAGGCAGAAGGCACAAGCTCTATGGTCACATATCCGTATTGGTCGCAGATTTCAGTGTGGCGCAGCACCGTGAATTGAGAAGCCTATCCCTCCAGGTGAGGGAAGGGGAGCGGGAGCCTTGTTTGAGACAGTTATTTGTCGTCATAATGACTGATAACGGGGCTGAACCATCAAAGAAAAAAAAGAGAATGAAATGAAGAAAAGCTAAAAGGGAGAGTGATATAGGCTACGGGGGACGAGGGCGTTGCCAAGCAACGTGTATACAATTTCACGAGAGCGAAACTAGACTGCAGTGTTTACTCCTAAATTAATGAGCAGTTGGTACTAACACAAAGTTTGCTTTGCTTCTCCATCATCAGATAACCATTATCTGAAATAGTAATTATTTACAACAACATAAACACATTACCTCATCGTGATCCATACTAACTGCCGTCTATCGTTCATTCGCTTTCTGTGAGGAGTCGGACACGTAATCTTTCAGCTCTGTGAGAGAGAGTAGTTAGGTGACACTGCTCAACTCATTGCAATCAGGTGTGTGTGGCAGTGACTGGCATTAGTTGATGCAGTGTCAAAACCACTCTCACAGAGCCGAAAAGAGTCCTCACACTTTCAACACACGGACATGCACTATATTGCTCCCTTCTCAGTTCACACTCACGCGCCTGGCACGCGCTTTGCGACAGCGGGCGTCGTAAAAATACTACCACTTTTGTCCAAAGGGGACGCCAACGTGCCATGTTACTCGTAGTGGCTTTAAGTTACCTTTGCGTAATTATATGTAGCATGTAAGAGAAAAGTTCAAACAGACCTGAAAGTTACATCACAACATCAGATTTCTAGTCAAGCAGGATGAAGTCTCACCGTACACTTCCTGAATTATTACACTCAACAAAAATATAAACGCAACACTTTTGTTTTTGCTCCCATTTTCATGAGATGGACTTAAAGATCTAAAATTCATTCCAGATACACAATATTACCATTTCTCTCAAACATTGTTCACAAATCTGTCAGTGAGCACTTCTGCTTTGCTGAGATAATCCATCCCACCTCACAGGTGTGCCACATCAAGATGCTGATCTGACATCATGATTAGTGCACAGGTGTGCCTTAGACTGTCCACAATAAAAGGCCACCCTGAAATGTGCATTTTTTTGCTTTATTGGGGGTTTGGGGACTCAGAACCAGTCAGTATCTGGTGTGACCACCATTTGCCTCATGCAGTGCAACACATCTTCTTCGCATAGAGTTTATCAGATTGTCAATTGTGGCCTGTGGAATGTTGGTCCACTCCTCTTCAATGGCTGTGCGAAGTTGCTGGATATTAGTGGGAAGTGGTGCACGCTGTCGTATACGCCGGTCAAGCACATCCCAAACATGCTCAATGGGTGACATGTCCGGTGAGTATGCTGGCCATGCAAGAACTGGGACATTTTCAGCTTCCAAGAATTGTGTACAGATCCTTGCAACATGGGGCCGTGCATTATCTTGCTGAAACGTGAGGTGATGTTCATGGATGTATGGCACAACAATGGGTCTCAGGATCTCATCACGGTATCTCTGTGCATTCAAAATGCCATCAATAAAATGCACCTGTGTTCTTCGTCCATAACAGATGCCATACCATAACCCCACCACCACCATGGGCCACTCGATCCACAACATTGACATCAGCAAAGCGCTCAACCACACGACACCACACACGCTGTCTGCCATCTGCCCTGAACAATGTAAACCGAGATTCATCCGTGAAGAGAACACCTCTCCAACGTGCCAGACGCCATCGAATGTGAGCATTTGCACACTCAAGTCTGTTACGGCGACAAGCTGGAGTCAGGTCAAGACCCCGATGAGGACGATGAGCATGCAGTTGAGCTTCTTTGAGACGGTTTCTGACAGTTTGTGCAGAAATTGTTTGGTTATGCAAACCAATAGTTTCAGCAGCTGTCTCAGTGGCTGGTCTCAGACGATCTTGGAGGTGAACCTGCTGGATGTGGAGGTCCTGGGCTGGTGTGGTTACACGTGGTCTGCGGTTGTGAGGCCGGTTGGATGTACCGCCATATTCTCTAAAACGCCTTTGGAGACGGCTTATGGTGGAGAAATGAACATTCAATGCACGAGCAACAGATCTGGTTGACATTCCTGCTGTCAGAATGCCAATTGCACACTCCCTCAATGATTGTGGCATCTGTGGCATTTTGCTGTGAGACAAAACTGCACATTTCAGGGTGGCCTTTTATTGTGGACAGTCTAAGGCACACCTGTGCACTAATCATGATGTCAGATCAGCATCTTGATGTGGCACACCTGTGAGGTGGGATGGATTATCTCAGCAAAGCAGAAGTGCTCACTATCACACATTTAGACAGATTTGTGAACAATGTTTGAGAGAAATGGTAATATTGTGTATCTGGAATGAATTTTAGATCTTTAAGTTCATCTCATGAAAAATGGGAGCAAAAACAAAAGTGTTGCGTTTACATTTTTGTTGAGTGTAGTTCCAGTTGAGGACAAGAGAGACTGTTGGCAGTCAAGATCAATGGACCAGTGTTTTAGCGACAGTATGCATCTTGTGAATGTTTAGTGTGTGTGTGTCTCTTTTTGTTGTAAAGTTAAGTAGTTACACTCCTTTTGTGCCACAAAGCAATCAAACGTATTTACACATTTTGGTGATATTGAATTACTGCAGGTTCAAAATAATAAAAAAAAACTATGCACAGAAAACCGGTTCAGTTGAAGAGGAGACTTCCAAATCACACACACAAAAACAAGCATATTAGGCTGTATGTGCACACACACACACACACACACACACACACACACACACAAAACACACACGCAAAAGTCTTGACCAGAGAGCAGTCCTTCTCATGCCCCAAAGGGAAAAACGAGATTACTGGCTCTTCCTCACTCTTTTTTTCTGTTGTTCACTGGTTATCTTTCTCTTCTTTCCATCCATCTTTGCCTCTCCTTCACTCTATTGCTCTCTCTCTCTCTCTCTCTGCCCTTGGCAATATCGTGATAATAAAAGCTGAAGAATACCTTTGAGTTTCGACTCCCTCTATTTCTCTCTGCCCCCTTTGGCTTGCCATTATATCACGCACGCACACACACACACACACACAGCACACGCACACGCACACGCACGCACACACACACACACACACACACACACACACACATATCAAGTTGTGACTGAATTACATTTTGACTGATAGTGCTCTTGAGGGCAAAGCAATGATAACTCACCTGTATGTGTGTGTGTGGGTGGGAGGGAGTGTACCTTTAGTTAGGTATGTACAAGGTTGCAGGATTTACTTGTGTGTGAATGTTCGTGTGCGTGTGTCCATTGCTCAGGGCTACAATAATAAAAGAGGATAGCTAACCTACAATACTTGGCCTTCACTGCAAAGCTAAGGCTGCCAAACTCTACCAGCACAGCCAATGCAGACTAAAATCTGACAGTGCAAAGATAAACATTTCTTTATTGTGTTCATATTTTTCTACTCTCCACACACATAAATACACACACACACACACACACACACACACACACACACAGTTATTTTGAATAAGGAAATGTTGAGGTGATCAGATTTAATCATCATAATAATAAAGGATAAACATGCATGTTGCCCATAGTGTTAGTAACCACATTGATATACTCATTATCTATTAATTTATTGATAAGTTTGTCAAAGCACCATTGAAATTCCGACCTGCCGCTAGGCGAATTAGCTGCGCCTTTTGGTCTGGACACTCCATTGAAGCTCATTCTCAAGAAATATCTCAAGAAATCCTGAGCTACCAATCAAATCGTCCTTTCTGATATGGGCGGGCCAGAGCCCTATGTATGGGGCTCTGGGGCGGACATAACAGGATGACAACAGTGCTGTGCACGCATGGTGTGCATGCCCCGTTGAAGCAGTGATAGTAAACATACATGGATGCGGATATGTTGTTTGCGTTTGAGACAGCTTCGGCCTCGACACTTAATGATTTGAAAGACGGCACTCAAATCTTTCATTAGGAAGTAAGAGGAATGTTCTATTTTGCCGACCGACCACGGCAAAAGTTTAATTTAACAGTGAACCCGCTGTTCGCTAAACGAACGGGGCTACGTCACCTTGTTCATTGCTCTGATTGGTTGTAATGCTATCAAATTGCAGGCAGTGGTATTTGAAATGCACGCGTATAAGTGCCGCCCCTTGAGTTGGGATGGTCTATTGATCGTGGCCAGACCGTATATCGTTCGAGATATGGGTCTGGATATCCAGGCTACCATTGTTTAGGTTTTAAGAAAATATCAATATCAACTTATTTCATGTGTCTTGTTCTGATATTCAAACATACTTTTTTAATAATGTCATATTGGCTTGTTCGCATACACTGCTGGACTACATTACTATGAGAACAATCTGCTGGTAAAAGTATGATTTTCCCAAACAACAAAAAAGAGTTTTTATTTTTTTTAAAAGGAGAAGAAAAAAGTTGAAACAGATTCCCTCCGATGTTATGTCTCCAGTCATCCAAAAGAGGTTTCCTTCCCCGAGACGACAGTGTTCATGCTATTTGCTGTGAAACAAGCTGTACTTGTGGTGAACAGATTTCTGAATTATAGTTCTGGTTAGTTGAACTAAATCTAAACCAGCAGCCAGCACAGCGGGGAATTGTTACTTAACGTTTCTTTTGTCTTATTTTACAAAT
The DNA here is from genome assembly GCA_026929865.2 of Hyperoplus lanceolatus. Lineage (NCBI taxonomy): Eukaryota > Metazoa > Chordata > Actinopteri > Uranoscopiformes > Ammodytidae > Hyperoplus > Hyperoplus lanceolatus. The sequence continues at coordinate 13,474,781 of CM049395.1, forward strand.
AAAAAACTAATGTCTAATGATTATAAAAACAGATTGTTTTATACATCCTTATATTTGATTCATATTTTAATTCATAGCAGCATTTTCTCGGAAAAGCTGCTTTATGGATTCAAGCAAAATGCTTAAAAATGTTGATCTAAGCATTGTTTAAAATATGTGCTGCAGAGGTAAAATATTACACAGATTAACCATTATTTGGCATTAGTTTAGATCAAGATAATGTATTTACTGATAATATGGCCAGGCCAATTGTATGGTTTAATGGTCGTTCCTCCCTGGCCAGACACTAGAGTATTTTAAGTTCATGTTATATTTTTCAAGAAGATTTAATAGTTCTACCTTCAAAAACCCACATGCCAAAACCATAACAGGCTATGCCAAAGACTAATGGATAAGCTTCCGACAAATTCATCCCTGAATAACGGGACCTTGTCCATTAAACCTGCCTTAAAGTGAGCAGACTGGTCCAGTCTACTGTCTGCACATCATTTGCAGACCTTTTACAGACAGATTAGAGTGGAGAGCAAAATGAATGTTTAAGCTCTTAGCCAATATTCTGTACCTCCAACAGCGCCAGCATGTGTCCCCCTCCTCTCAAGATTGTTTAGGCATTCTTAGCCAGTATGTAAAATCAACTACAACATGGAAGTAGTACATTCATTCATAAGCAGCTGAACACATTCATATAGAATGTAATATCTGTGGATAAATGGAGGCCTACCAGTTCTCAGTACTGAGAGTATACAGAGATTCAAGCACTCTTACTGAAACAGAGAGTGTAGAAGATTTATTGAGACACAGATGATATGGTACTGGTAAAAATTACAAAGGAATTAGCCCGACATTTAATAAATTGTCATGAGATGTACAGTGACAACTATGAAGTTGAGGTAGGATCTAGCTGCCCACAAAAATGTATCAGTCCACCGAATACACCCACACACACACTTGCGTGTTAATATGAGTGTCATTATGTCACAGTAAATCATTCTGTCACTAAGCCTCATATCTCCATTCCTTCGGATATACTGAGGGAGAGATTTAATTACCACACATAGACACGGCCACAGGTAGAAACATGGAGCTAGATTTAATTATCTCTCTCCCTCTCTTTTACCACAAACACACACACGGCAAGGGAGTGGTAGACATTAATTTGTAGCAACATGACGCTGAACTGAAAACAGCGACCCAAACCTTAGGAGGTAGATCTCTAATCCTTGTACATAAAATCGTACCAGCACACCCTTTCACATACACACAAACATATGTACATCTTTCGTATTATACCTTAGCAACGCCAACCCTTAATCCTGATGTCGGCTACGGCCAACACAAGACACATGAAACTCATTGATTCCTCATTAAATAATTCTGTTCTCTTCCGACAAAATAGATTTGAGTTAATACACTGTTTCGCCTCGGAGGATTCAATATCAAGAAAGACCTTAAAACATGATAACAGAAGCACTGATTCTGAATATTCCAAACTGAACTACACTCAACAAAAATATAAACGCAACACTTTTGTTTTTGCTCCCATTTTTCATGAGATGGACTTAAAGATCTAAAATTCATTCCAGATACACAATATTACCATTTCTCTCAAACATTGTTCACAAATCTGTCTAAATGTGTGATAGTTAGCACTTCTGCTTTGCTGAGATAATCCATCCCACCTCACAGGTGTGACACATCAAGATGCTGATCTGACATCATGATTAGTGCACAGGTGTGCCTTAGACTGTCCACAATAAAAGGCCACCCTGAAATGTGCAGTTTTGTCTCACAGCAAAATGCCACAGATGCCACAAGCATTGAGGGAGCGTGCAATTGGCATGCTGACAGCAGGAATGTCAACCAGATCTGTTGCTTGTGCATTGAATGTTCATTTATATGGCGGTACATCCAACCGGCCTCACAACCGCAGACCACATGTAGCCACACCAGCCCAGGACCTCCACATCCAGCAGGTTAACCTCCAAGATTGTCTGAGACCAGCCACTGACACAGCTACTGAAACAATTGGTTTGCATAACCAAACAATTTCTGCACAAACTGTCAGAAACCGTCTCAGGGAAGCTCAACTGCATGCTCGTCCTCCTCATTGGGGTCTTGACCTGACTCCAGCTCGTCGCCGTAACAGACTTGAGTGGGCAAATGCTCACATTCGATGGCGTCTGGCACGTTGGAGAGGTGTTCTCTTCATGGACGAATCTCGGTTTACATTGTTCAGGGCAGATGGCAGACAGCGTGTGTGGTGTCGTGTGGGTGAGTGCTTTGCTGATGTCAATGTTGTGGATCGAGTGGCCCATGGTGGTGGTGGGATTATGGTATGGGCAGGCATCTGTTATGGACGAAGAACACAGGTGCATTTTATTGATGGCATTTTGAATGCACAGAGATACCGTGATGAGATCCTGAGGCCCATTGTTGTGCCATACATCCATGAACATCACCTCATGTTTCAGCAAGATAATGCACGGCCCCATGTTGCAAGGATCTGTACACACTTCTTGGAAGCTGAAAATGTCCCAGTTCTTGCATGGCCAGCATACTCACCGGACATGTCACCCATTGAGCATGTTTGGGATGTGCTTGACCGGCGTAAACGACAGCGTGCACCATTTCCCACTAATATCCAGCAACTTCGCACAGCCATTGAAGAGGAGTGGACCAACATTCCACAGGCCACAATTGACAATCTGATAAACTCTATGCGAAGAAGATGTGTTGCACTGCATGAGGCAAATGGTGGTCACACCAGATACTGACTGGTTCTGAGTCCCCAGACCCCCAATAAAGCAAAAAAATGCACATTTCAGAGTGGCCTTTTATTGTGGACAGTCTAAGGCACACCTGTGCACTAATCATGATGTCAGATCAGCATCTTGATGTGTCACACCTGTGAGGTGGGATGGATTATCTCAGCAAAGCAGAAGTGCTAACTATCACACATTTAGACAGATTTGTGAACAATGTTTGAGAGAAATGGTAATATTGTGTATCTGGAATGAATTTTAGATCTTTAAGTCCATCTCATGAAAAATGGGAGCAAAAACAAAAGTGTTGCGTTTATATTTTTGTTGAGTGTACAATACTGGTATAAGATGATCAGGATGACTGCAGGGTACTGTTCAAAACCTGGCTTCAATGATTCAAATATAATATATCAACATGCTTGCACATCAATGTCATTTTGGGATGGATGCATATTCTATTCATCCACCATAACGGTGTATTTGCATTATTGAAGATGCTGAAACAATCAAACAGGCCTGAATCAGTTAATTGCAAATGACGATCCAAGGCATTAGCAGGCAGTTCCATGACAATCTTTCACAGATGTTCATGTCGCAGTCAAAAACAACTTGATACAAAATACTGTCTATGTAAAAAAAAAATCATATGTGGTCTGATTGGTCATCAGTCACATGGTGCTCAGCAAGCCGACAAGTGGTCTAAAGTATCTAGTGTGGAATGTGTCTCCATGGCATGGTTTAGATACAGTGGATGTCTTTGATGGCACATTACATGGTGTCAATGTGAGTGGACGTGTTCAAATTTCCATGAGGACGATTGCTGCATCCACAGGGAACCAAAAGGAAATTGGTTTGATAAGCCTCAACACAATGTAAACCCAACTCCGTAGCAGTCCCACGGACTAAATCTCAATCTAACGGAACACAACAGGGGATTTGGCGGTGCTAAAGACATGATTTTCCCCCCATCAAAACATAGAATAATGGAACTTCCTGTAAAAAAAAGTTGTGCCGTAACCATGGCCACACCATAAAATCCACACACTATAATTTATGCCGAACTCACTGAAGGTTCTCTGCTGCCACTACACCCTATAAAAGCAGTATATGCCGGTGTTTCCTTTACTTTATTCTAGTACTTACTTTTATTAAACACATGAGCTAACAGGAGAAATGGTAGGTTTGTGGTTTTCTACACATATTTCTTCCCCATAACCTCCATCGTTAACAAGTCAGCCAAATTTGATCAAAGTGAACCTGAAGTGCATGTAACACAGTCACCATAAATATTGCACAGGGCACGTAACTTGTTGTTTCCCCTACTTATTCGCTCCCTGAAATGTCTACTTAAACAAGAGTTGTAAGCATTACAACAATGGCACTAGCAAGCAGAATGTAGTAGGCATGTAGATTGTTGTTTCTCCACTTTAGATTAAGCTCAAAAACAGCTAAGTTGACAGGGGAGCAGGGAAGAGAAAAACGAGGCAAATGAGCATGGCGGTGGGAAGGGAACACAGTGTATTTTCTGTAGAAAACCATCTGTTTAGAGGAGGGAGGGTATGCAAGGCTCTGTGCTAACAAGGGGAAACAAGGGCAGGTGAGCTGATATATGAGCTGTGCAGGGATGTGTGTGCTATCAGCATGGGCACCCTCCACTCTCATAAGCCCTCAAAATCACCCTGGGTACCGAAATAGGGAGAAAGACAAAGCCACAGAGGGAGATAGAGAGACAGAGAGAGAGAGAGGGAGAGAGAGAATCCTGTGTTCCAGTAATTAGTCTGTCGAAAGTGAGCCGGACTATAATTCGGTCAGTCAGATGGATGTCTGCCCTCCAGACATTAGGTTTAGCCATTATCTACACTCATCCCTCTGCTGTCCATCGCTCCTTCTCCCCAGCTCACTCTCCCCCTATCCGCCACATTCATCCTTGTACCCTGTCCCACCATCCATCCATTCCCTCCACCCCCCCCCCTTTCCTCTCTCCTGTGTCCCCTGGCCTCTCCTCCACACATTAGATGTCTCTCATCACTTATGCCAAGCTCTCTTCTCCCACTTCCCTATCCCTCTCCAGCACTCTCTTCCTTTACCGTCTCCAGACATCACATCTAACCATATTTTAAACTCACCCCTTTCAGTCCTCTCCATCAACACATCCATCTCTCTCTCTCTCTCTCTCTCTCTCTCTGCCTTCTCTCCTCTCATCCTCCCCTCTCCTCTCCCACAGACATTAGATCAAGCCCATTACCTGCACTACATACAGTACACTCACAGGAATCGGTTTATTTGTCACAGGCAGGACACGTGTAGGAATCTGTCTCGGTGACACTGACGGAGAGAGAATTTTTTAGCTCCCAGCGTCACAGTACAGCTTCACACATGGCATACAGCATTCATATTCAATAGGTGACTTTAACACACACACACACACACACACACACACACACACACACAAGACTTTCTACATATCACTTATCAAAATACACATTCACTATCAATGTGTGTTCAAGCAGCGTGGCTAGAAAGGTATGAAAAAAGTGCTGTCTATACTCCGGTTCATTCATCTCTATGTCCCTCTGTCTTATCTCTGTAACCTCTCCTCCCTCCAGACATTAGATGGAGCCCATTATCTATAGTCATTGCTTCAGTCCTGCACATAACCATTCGTACCTACCTGTCTCTTGTTTTCCTCTTCCCAGACATACAGATCTGAGCCCTATAGCCTCCACTCATTCCTCTAACCATGTCATTCCATACTTTTCTGTTAGTCTGGGCCTGCCTCCCGTTACCCCTTGCCTCTCTCCCCCTTTCCCTCCCTCTCTGTCACCCTGCCCTCCTCTGTCTCTCTCTCTCTCTCTCTCTCTCTCTCTCTCTCTCTCTCTCTCTCTCTCTCTCTCTCTGCCGGATATTATGTCTAGCCATTATCTTCACTGGTCCCGTGGCTTCAGTCCATACATCTATCCTCTCTTACGTAACATCTCTCACCTCGGGATAGAGTTACTTGTATCTGCCCCATTCCCTCCATCCTGCCGTTTCCCTCACACAATTACACACTCAGCAAGATCAGACACACATTCACAAGCCCGGCTTCTGCTCTATCTGGATGGACTTTTCTTTGCAGTCAGCAGTTACAAAGGTGCAAAATATTTGACCTTTCAAACAAGAAACCAATTTAAACCTCTGATAAAAAGAATGCAGTTTTTTTGGAAAACAATTATTTATGGCTTAGCCGTCAAGACACTATACAAAATATCTTAAATAAAGTGGTGTTCACAAAAAACATTTATTCAAGTAAATGCTTTATTTCAGATATAATATTGTAATTGTTTTTACTGTACTTCAATGGGGCCAACCCATAGGTTGAGAACCAATGTCCTACATTACGTAGCCCTATATAAAGTAACCAATGCTGCTTACACATTGCTGATATGATATCTAACAATATCATAATATATCAGTCAAATGGATGAAACAAGCTCTTTTACTTTGATACGTTAAGTACATTTGAATGCTTCTGTACTTTTACTGAGGTAGGATGCGTCATGCAAGACTAGTCCTTGTAATGACTACTTTTTACTTGTACATGTGTATTGAAATAGAGTGGTAAATGAGCTCCACTTATATAGTACTGGTTTTCTCAGCCCTGTATCGATTTATATTGTTTTGCCCCACACACACACACACACACACACACACACACACACACACACACACACACACACACACACACACACACACACACACACACACACACACACACACACACACACACACGATAGCAGCAGCTACTGCGCAGAGTGGTGGCTAACGATCAAGAGCAATGTGGGGTTCAGGGACACTTTGAGATGTAGCAGGGAGATGGGGCATCAACTACCAACCCTGCAATCCAGTGGACGACCACCCTACCTGCTTAGACACAGCCACCCTTTTGCTGCATTTCAACTAAGTGAGTAGTGATGATACACCAGTGCATATGTTTCGTTATAGTTTTCAATGTACCAACTGGTGTGAATGCTGTGAATTAAAATTGCAAATCACTGGTGCTCCAGTTATTCAATTATTAGAAAGTTGTATCATTAACTTGTCAATTCATAATAAAAAAGACCTCCATAGATATTTTTACCTAATACAAACGGTTTACTGTTTACAGTTGCTAACGCTTTCTTTGTTTCTTGCTTTTGATGATTTTCTAGAATGTGCCGTGTGTTTGAGTTTTGCTTTTATTTCATCTCGGTGCGGATTAAAAATCGATTTGCAGACTTGAAACTTGCTGTGGATAGGAAATCGATCACATTGAACAGAACACAACTGCATTTTTTTCTGTCAGTGTAATGTTATAGTTTTACACTGAGGCAGCTGGAGTAGGGAGTGCTTTTTTACCCTCCATGTTGGTGCATTTAAGGACTGATCTTTGAAAATTCAGTCAGTCACTGAGCAGCAACAATTTCAAAGAAAAAATATATAAATTTCACATTTTATACGATCAGTATTTGTTTACTGTGGTCTTCTAGACGGTACCACAATGCTTTGTGGCAGTCGGTGATCCTTTCAGTGAAGCATTGCTGAATGCCCCTTGGTGGAAAGTTTTAAAAAACAGTTCCTTTTTTTCAACTGCATTACCATAAAATAGCATTTTTACTTTGACCAAAAATATTACTAAAATAAAAAAGGACCCATTCAGTGTGATGGAGTATGGACATTAAGCAACTTTCAAGTCTTTGCAAGTTGATTTTAATTGTGTTCGTAGAGTAAATGAAACCAGTGGCAGCATCAAGGTTTGAAAATTAATTTAAAAGTTTCTGGCAGGTTCAGGAAAATGGATTGTAGAAAAGTAATCGCGTACTAGTTAAAACCAGGAAGATACAATGGTTTGCTACTAATGGAAAAGAGGGGGGTGGGGCGGGGGGTGTATTCGTTTGTGCTGGATTCATGCTTCAATTCAGACCTCTGCTCCTCCTCTGCTGAAACTGTCTTTTATTCACTCCATCACTGCTATCTATATCCTTCTCTAATCGTTTCCCTGTGTCCTGCTCTCTTTACTCTGCTCACTAACCTTTATGTCCCGGTCCTTCTCCCATTCCTTTTATTTTGACCACGCTGAATATATCCATCTCAATAAATCATTCTTATATCAAGAATGATATATATCAAGTCCATCGATTTTGTTGTGTGCATTCATTCTCTCTTCTCATCTCAAACCTTTCATATTCCTAGCTCCTGCGAAACATGCATCGTTTCAACCTACCAGCATTTACTCACATTCAGCCCACATCCTTAAAAATCTTTACCTCCCACCCCTTCCCGGTTTCCAATCCTCCTTCCCATTTGTCAATACTTCTCTTCCCTCCTTTTCTTTCTCCTCCATGTCTTCTCTGAGTTCGACACGCCATTTCTATCCGTGCTCTGCCACTCTCTTACTTATCTCTCATTCACCCCTCCTCCTCCATCAGAAAGTCTCTCCTCACCCCTATCTTTTTCATTATTTCCCTCCACTCCTTCCTCATGTTCCAATGAACAATTTTGCTGCGTAAGAAAACTTAGTTTTTGGACAGATACATCTGATTTGTATTAATGATTGTGAAATATGTTAATTTAAGTCTATTTTATTTAAATAGCCTCGTTTAAAAACAGCTATATTTGATGGAAGTGCTGGACAAATTAAACAATATATAGTGAATAAAAAGACATTGGTAGCAAAAAAGGGACAGTAAGTAGAAAGAGGCAAAATAACAACAATAAATGGTCAAGATGAAATACAAGGCTGTATCAGAATAGGTGCACCAATGTAAAACAGAAACAGAACAAAGACGATGTAAAATATATAAAAAAGTAAAGGAATGGAATAGACAGACAGACACAGACACAGAGAGACACAGACACACACAGACACAGACACACACACAAACACACTTAATTCATCCCTGCATGGAAATGGTGTTGTTGCAGTGCCAAAGAAATAAAGGGAACGAAAAATCAAATAGTCATTAAAAATTAAAACTGTGCAGTTGACAAATGGATGAAAAGTCGGCAGTGTGGCAGAGAGAGAGAAGTGTGAAAAAAGTCTCCGGGGACTGCTATGAAAGAATCTGGATGTTGTGGTTGGAGTCTCTGTGAGTTGATGGCGTTGCATGTTGTGCCTGCAACAGCTCAAGGCAGGATGTAAACAGCTACAAGGCTGGTAACTGGTCAATATATAGGTGATACTCGTATTATTAGAAATTCATGGAAAATGAATTGTAATTGGCATAAGAATTCATTCAAAAGGGGCCCTAACCAAGTACTGAGTACATATGGATGATTATACTTTATAGAGGGCTGACATTTCTGTATTTAATCCCTATCCCTTCTTTATTGATTTCATGATATATTCAAATTTTCTGAGATTTTGAATTTGGGGTTTTCATAAGCTGTTAGCTATAATAATCAAAATTATAACAAATAAAGGCTTTAGATATCTCACTTTGCATGTAATTAGTCTATATAATGTATTATTAAGTTGAATTACTGAAATATATGAACTTTTGCATGATATTCTAATTTTTCGAGTTTCACCTGTATGCACTGCAGAGTCGACCTTTTTAATGGTTAGATGACCGTGGTTGCACCATCATTGATTCATAAACACCGCTATGGCTCTGTCTGCCTGTACAATATGAAATAAAGGGACCCTGGCATTTGAGCAGTGGATGTGTTTCTTTTGGTCAAACCCAATATTGCACAGTTGTATCCTCATCAAACACCCAACATCATCCTTCTTGTTCCCCAGGGACATCATATTTCCCATGACAATCGAGGGGCAAAACAGTTCATATTTCCTCCTTCTTGTTCTCTATTTGGCACTGGCGAGAGACATACACAAGAGTCCCCTCAGTAACTTGTCAGTAATCTCCAGGCAGTAGAGGAGATTTGGAGAGTGACTTTGGCTTGTCCCCTAGTTAAGTGTATTGTTGACTCACAAAGCCAAAACAAATAGCCAGGAGCACCAGTAGACCTTCAAAAGAAAGTGTCACTAGTGCAATCAGCAATGCAAAAAGCACACACATTAAAAACGGACATAAATCAATTCAAGAATACAAATAAAAACACTAAAATATGGGAGCTACTTTAACTTGCAGCCACCCTCACAGCACCCATTCTAGAATCTGGAGTTTGGTCTTAAAAGTGTCATTGAACATTTGATCAAAAGCAGAAAGCTATTCCAATGCTTTGGACCTGCCAATGCAAATATGATATCCCTTACCCACAGGCCTCAATCCTAGAACAGTTACAAGCATTTGTCCTGAGAATGTAAGAGGCAGACAAGTTCTGAAATGTACAGGGGGGTGCGTCCCAAGCATGGCTTTAAAAACAAATAGAAGAACCTTAAAATCCATCCAGTAATTTCCAGTACATGGATGCTAGCATCTGGTACCAGAAATAAGTCTCTTGTCAGTGAGGCAAAGACGAGTTGATTAACTTGATTAAGATGAAGACAGTGGTCATGGATAAAAGAAACCAACACTGACTGTTCTTTGTACTCACTCTCACCGTCTCTCTCTCTCTCATTTGCATAATCTTTTACATCCAGAGAAAACTAATTACCCCCCCCCCCCCCAAAGTGTATAATCTTATCAATTTAAATATCAGTACTAAAAATATTATCAGTACATTTAAGGATCAAACAGGAAAATTAGCAGGAAGCTTAGGTTAAAATGTGGGGTCTTTTACCGAAATAGATAATGTCTTACATTACAAAGTGAGCTGCTCACTGTAAAGGCCAGGACACACCGGCCCGATAATCGGCCATCGGAGAGTCTGGAGGGGGCGGGGACACAAATCTGTTTGGTGTGTTTGGTGAAGTCGGCCGTCGTAGATGTCGTCGGGCTTCTTTTAGTCGGAGCAATTCGATTGGTGGGGGGCTAGCGAATCAGTGAAGCCCTGAAGTGAGGCGGGTAGCACATACAGCTGACAACAGTATTGTATCGCTAGCCAATGTTTTAATGTGTTTGTTTGTTACGTTCAGCGAGTACTCGCATGCATCAACCCTTCTTGACTGGTCGACCCCATGCTCGACACACTCTGCTAAAAATGGTATTTTTTATGGTCCATAGATATAATACGTATTTATATATATGTTTATGGTCTAGGGAGCTGTCCCATCATTTCCGGCTTCCATATTTTTTTGGGCCACAATACAGATTAGCGCCGCCTGCTGTTATGGAGACATTATGTCCCGCGCAAGCGCAGGAGCGTACGGAAAGTCAGTAGTCGGCTCGGTGTGTTCTTGGCACTTTTTTGGCCGCGACGGGCAAACTGGAGCTGCCTGAGTCGGCAGACTCCATTTTCGGGCGACGGTCGGTAGTCGGACCGGTGTGTCCTGGACCTTAAAGACACCATTCTTCATTACTATTCCACTGCTCCGATGTGATTTGCATGGATGCAGCAGCCCCATACTTTCAGGCCCTTGACGCCATTTATCACGATGGGTTTAGATTCAGTACAGGTGACAGTTTTAGAGCACATCATTGTGTCCTCTGTAAAGAAAAAAAACATTGAGTCTTGTATCTCTCAAACTACATTTCATTCTTTAAAATTCAAAATGATAGTAAATTGTATTAAATCAAAAGGAGTTTTTCATCAACCAGAACCCGGCTTTGTCTTAAACTGGGCACTTGTATCACCAAGGAACTTGGTCCTGATAATGGTATGCATGGTCACACACACTAGGTGGTTTACAATGTAATGAATTACCATAACTTTTGACATGAGCAAACACAACCTTTGTAGTTTGCTCTGTGTACTCTACATAAAAAAGACCACATACTGGGCATGCTAGTGTTGAAACTGTTAATCTGTGTGTGTAAGACTAGATGTGTGCGCACACATTTGTCACACTTAAACTGTTGTGCAAAAGGTTACAAAAGAGTCATACATTTGCTTGGTGCTGTTGATATGCAAAACCAATGTTTGTAATCTGACATTAATTCATTCTTTACAGGTATTCATCTTGTTCCACATGAATAAAGTCAACGGCAACCGCCGTGGTTAATGTTAAACACACGTCCTTCAACTGCTAACATGGTCGCATGTTTAGAATGTATGGTATGGAATGTCAAACGCCCCCCTGTTCCGCAACAACAAGCTATAGCATTTAAACAGAGAGGCGGAACTGATTGTGTCGGGAATCTTACTACCCCCCGAGGTAGTAAAATTCCCGGAACTCGCACCTTTCTTTCCTCCTTCCGCAACGGTCACATTTATACAGCAGGGTGGAGGGCCGAAATTCCAGCATATTCCCAGCTTTCACTGGCTGTGTAAAAGGCCCTTCTAAGAATAATTCCTGGTTGCAATGAGCAGCTGGCTTTGCCTTTCAAGTGCCAAGAGGAGCCTTGTGGATCTAACACATTTAGTTTGCTTTATATTTGCATACTCACAGGAGTGTATTTATAACCCTTTGAATGCAGGGGCATTGACCATAATGCTAAGTAGAACACCTTGTAGCCTCTTTTTGAATTTATTCTACTGTGATTTTGTCCTTTCTCTGTCCGTCTGCTGCATAATCTGATCACCCATTTCTAGTATTTCCATCTCTAAACCTCCTTCCTTTCTGCACCTCTGCTGTTTTTAGTATACAATGAAAGCAACTTGAAGTGCTAAGTGTTTAACTAATTGAGACAGAACTAAGCAATTGGACAATATGGTGTGTGTGTGTGTGTGTGTGTGTGTGTGTGTGTGTGTGTGTGTGTGTGTGTGTGTGTGTGTGTGTGTGTGTGTGTGTGTGTGTGTGTGTGTGTGTGTGTGTGTGTGTGTGGACAATATGGTGTGTGTGTGTGTGTGTGTGTGTGTGTGTGTGTGTGCGTGTGCGTGTGCGTGTGCGTGTGTGTGTGTGTGTGTTCAATCAAACTCATTCACGATGGGAGATAGCAGCTGGCAGGACTGACTGGGATAAAAACTAATGCTCACATGTACGCACAGACTTACATTGGGTTGGCTTGTAACGGACATACAGTAATTAGGTTGAAAATAGCAAATACGACTGGACAACACAGTTGGTACAGTACTAAATCCATTTGGATCTGATGTTATGGAACAAGTCCTGCAAGAACTGCTGTACTGTATACACTATTAGCAGGAGGCAACCTCCCCTTGAAGCCTATGCAGAAGTGCTAAAAATTGCAGTTAATGGAGTGGCCACTTGAGACTGTCTCTCAAAAGTGGCAAACCGTTTGCTCACCCTTCTTGTTCCAGAGGCAGAGATTGTCCCACACACATTTCCGTGAAAGCACGCACTGAGTGTTTAACTTTGTGTTGACTTATTTAATAAATATTTAATTTAATTTAATAAAACAATAATCTCCTGTTGATTTTCCAGGTAAAAACTTAACAAACAAAAAACTCCAAACAATGTCGCTATTTATGCGACCAAAACTGGGTTATTAATATGGCAGAAAAAAATACTTTAAATGCAAAATAATACGATATAATGCTTCAAATAATGCGTACAATAATGTGTAGAATAGTGTGGTCGGAAAACTGTATCCTCTTTTGCCTCTCAACCTGAACAAAAGACCCAGCGGCATTATATGAGGGCCTCCTATAAGCTCTGTAGAGCGTGACACACCTTTTTCCCCAGGTGAAACAGAGGAATCAATCACCACATACCACATCAACACAAAGTGCATAAATATTCATCAGGAATAAAAAAAAATAAAAATTAATAATTCATCCCACTTTCATAATTCATCATTTCGACCAGAACTCAAAATATATTTACTTAAAAATATTCAACAAAAAACCTCTAAATGGCTCCAACAGACTCCCATGTTAAAATGCCCAATTTCACAGCAGAATTAAACACATTTACAGACTGGTACAAAAACCAGTTTTGGTCAGCAGGCTATGTTCATGTTCTTTATTCATAACAACTGTACAGGTGCAATGTTTTAGATTGTATGATCAGGTCTTTTTATGTGCTGAACATTTATTTGACAAACAAAATAGATTTAAATGACAAAGCACAACCTCCCTCATCTTTATCTTTAATGATCTGCATTTAACACATTAAAAACCTTAATAAGGTGTTTGTTTATCCAGTTTGTATGTTTTTGTTTACGTTGAAACCATCGCTGCATCATCAGAAGCCACGGAGCTTTACACCAGGAACAGTAAGTTTAATTTCTGCTCTGTAGAAACCAACGGGTGAGGTCACGTTGGCTACAGCCATATAACGCCATATTGTGACATGAAACAACAGTAAATATATATAGTAATATATACTGTAGCTTGGGTACGAATTATCTGACACAATGGGCACCTGGGTGATGTGTAAAAAGTCCTCACCCCCTAGCAGAAAATACAGATAGACAAACATAAACAAAACAAATATCAGTGTGGACTAGGTGTCAGTAGATCCACATGGTAATTTCAATGGCTACCCCCATAACCAGAAGGCCTGTTTAGTTATCAGAGAGGCCACCTAGCCCAAATTTACTTCAACAAAATATGTTTATACTGACTATACCACTACAAGAAATCACATTAAATTTCATTTGTTGAACTGTTAAATGGCGACATGCAAGAGTTTGAGAGTCACATTCATCAGCAGCCAGTAAAAATAATATTACGAGGGTAATTATTTGCATGATGTTATTTGGTGAAATGTTTCTGATCTAATGAAACACAGACGGATTCACACACAAATTTTGTTTTCCATAAACACTGCTTAATCATGTATATGCACACACACACACACACACACACACACACACACACACACAGGTATAAGGTAAAACGGCCCAATTACGTCACCATTTTGCACAAGTTGTTCTTAAGAATGCAGCTTACAGTTCTTATGCAAACAGCTGGTGTTGAAGTTAAAAATAGAGACAGTGGAGACAAAAAAAGGGCAGAGTGTGAGAGGAGGTGTGAAGGTGTAATTTAAAGAACAGAGAGGAAGGGTGCAGGCAAAGACAGCTACAAAGTTACGCCATCTTTAGTGTGTCTATTTTGCATGTTTATGTAAATAATATTTAAGGAAGATACAGATGTGTGTGTTTAGAGACTGTGTATTCTGCTCTGTTGGAAGCAGCAGACGGAGAGAACTTTTTCTTTCAATTATTTTTCCCTCTGTGCCTTTCTGTTCCCTCAAATGAGCCCATTCTCTTTCTCCAACCTAAATGGTCCCGTGCCAGACCATTCTTTTTTATTTCTCTCTGTTGAGCTGTTGAGGCATTTCTGGAGGCTGATGAAATGCTGTGGTAAATAAATAAAAATTACTGAAATAATTGTATTTTGTCTGACAAATTGGGTTTTTCTATATAATCGTTTACATTTTTTGCCAAGACTGCATTTTTTAAAAGGGATCATTCCCTCTGCTTATTGGCTTCCTTACCATAGCTAGATGAGATGATCTATCCCACTCTCAGCAGCAGAGGTTTTTCTTAGGTTAGCATGAAACAGAAAGTCACTGAACCCAGCCATGAAATAAGCAAGCACATAAAACCCCATTACACGATATATAACATGTTAATTACTCAGTTCACAAGATGGTTCATGATCATCTCATTCATTCCAAATCAATTGTATATTTAGAAATTAAACATACTGTCAGTATCACTGGAAAAGATTTAAATGTGGCTGCATTTAAGGGAAATTAATGTTTCCAGCAACAATAAAGTTGCCAACATCCATCAATGTTTATTTTACCCACCCTCCACATGTAAGTAACAGTATTTTTCTTTCCTGTGCACTCACAGATTGCACTCAGCATGGGTGGGAACTTTCAGCTGCATACTATTTAGAGAGTGCTATTTGAGTTTTACTCTATTTTTATGTTTTTGTTCAGTTATTTCTTTGCTGTATTCTACTTCTGCAACAGCCAACAACTAATATCCTCCGAGGTCACATTAAAGTTTCATCTTATGTGTGGCAATTCGGCAGAGTTTGAAATGCAAGTAATGCATCATACATATTTTCGACATAATTAACGTGATGCACTCACTGCATGTAGGTGTTGAGAGGGAGGAGAGAGTGCAACAGAAGAAAGGATGACAGAAAATGTAAAATATGCAGCAATAAAATAAGGTTGCTTTTTTTTCCTTCTTAGAATGACGTTGAGATGAACTGCTGGAAAAGAGCCAGCCAATCTCTGCCAGCTCTGTATCTCTTTAGCTTCTCAGAGTGCTATAGTCAAGGTCAGAGAAAATGGCTGAACTCCCCCTTTAATACCAGGTACATTAGGGGGAATTAGAGCCAATACAAGGACGAGAACATCAGTTATCTCTCCTTTTTCTCGTCCTCTTTTTCTCATCCTCTATATATATATATATATATATATATATATATATATATATATATATATATATATAAAGCATAGTATGTTTTTCCTCATTTGTGTGTGTGTGTGTGTGTGTGTGTGTGTGTGTGTGTGTGCATGCGTTAAAGTTTCCCTACATAATACAGGCTATACAGTATAATGGCATTCAGACTTTACTCCTTAACACATATGCACGCAAATTGAATGTATCCTTGAGCTTTTGTTAGTATTGCCTTAGGCTGCGTTTGCCGTCACACATTAAGATATCCATACACCGTCACACTCCAATACTCTACATGCAGCACCTCTGCAGTGTGTCTGCGTGCCTCAGTAGATGTTATTAATGAATGTAGAAAAAAAGTTATATCGTTCACCACCACTTACTTTTCCCCCTCTTCATTATTCTCTTCCTTCTCTGTCTTTGTCTATCTTGCAATCTGTCCATCTTTCTGTCTTAGTTCGTATGTGCCTCTGCCTCTCTCTTGGTTTCTCCATTTAAAACACACATGACACTGTGCCAGATTTTGCTCCTTGATGTCCAAGGCTCTTTCACATTCTATCTCGCACTCTTTCTTTTCCTTTTTAGTCCAGAGAATCACATCTAATAAACACAAGCACACAATCTTGCACAGAACAACCACTATAAAGACCCACACCAACTGCACTTTGTGTCTATGTGCGTGTGTAGATTTAAGTGCACGCTTATAGTTCCTATAATATTCTCTTTTATTCTCTCCCCTCTTCTTTCATGTCAAGAGGCTGTCGGTTTGTGCATCTAGAAGTCTCGGTTTTTATCTGCCCTCCATGCTCCTCACCACCCATTTGCCACTGGCTTTCTGTCATTGACTGTTCCTTTTTCCCTCTTTATCCCAATCTTCCTTGTCACAGGCATATTCTTTCTCTCTATTTATCAAAACACTCCAACTAGGCTACATGTAAGCAAATAAGAGTTTGATGGCCAAATATTTGTCAAAGTGTCTTATTTGAGTCAGAAAGGTGTAATATTTCAGGTTTAGAATCAACAATCAGTCCCTGATTAGATTCCCTTACATCCGGTTTCATATTTCAAATGAGGGTTATTTAAATGCAATCACGATCATTTCAAATTCAAATGCATCTCTACTGAGACATGTTATAGCATGCAGGGTTTGGTATGTCTACATTGCACATTAAAGCTCAACAAAATATATAACACACCACTGATAAATGATATATCTATGCATTTTGTTATTGGTAATATGACGTGAGCTGGGATTTTTCCTAGTATAAATAGTCCAAAGAACCAAGGGCAATGCACTTCATGGATTTTAACCCAATGCTAGGGAACCTAAAGACGAAGGCAACTCGAGGCAGTATGTAAACTGATGAAACCGTCTGTGTGCCGCTGCTCCGTGCATAGTATAGATGACAGCTTGCTGTTAAAAATGAACAAATTTTAATGTTAGCGGGGATATGTCCCCAAAGGAAATTACGGCCCAAATACAGTACATCAGTAGCTTCACTCAAAACGTTAAATTACGTGGCGACAGCGAGACACCTCAAAGTGCATGACAACAGACAAGCACTAAGCATTTGTTTAGCTAATAACTAATCAGAGGATCCAAAGATCTAACACCTAAGATCAAATTGAGCGCTCTACAGAACCGACACGTATATTCTTGAAATGTGTGGTCAAGCCAAATATATATATTTTTTTAATTATAGCCTATGTCCAGTCCATGTAATCGCTAACACCGGTGTTGTCACTAGTTTAATACCCAGTGGGAACCTATAGACACACCGTTGAATCCCTAAATCCTACAACATTGCCCAATCAATTATACTATGATAAGCTCAATGTTATCTTGTAAAGTGTAGGTGAGAAACTAAAACAAATAGGCTACAGTTAAAGATAAAATAGGTATTACCCAATGGTAGTATCGTATACAGGGGTATAATTGGGGGAAAGGTATCAAAAATTGGATACCGCCCGAGTCTACTCTGGACAACACACACACACACACACACACTCGGAAATGGTCACAGTCTACATCCATGCAAAATAAATTTGGTTTGCAAGGATGTGACTGTGATAATTTTGCATTTGCATACGATGACATTTCTTGACAAATGTGCCAAATTTAGCCATGCATACTGAACTGATTGCTTCCCACTGCAAAGTCGAAACGTGACTAAAAGGCTACTCTACTGGCCCTTTAAGGCTGTAATGCCAAATACAAAAACTCATACAAATGGGATAAAAAGCTAATCTGTATGTGAAATGTGCTTGTCCCTTCTAGTGTTGCTGTTCACACTTTGCCAAATTTGCATTTTTCTAGGATTAGGCAGTCAGCCCCTGCCAGTGGTGACAGGTCAGCATCGAGGGCCACTGTACAAATATGATGCTGATTGGCCCTATGCTGGTGTGATAATCAGGCAAAAATTATTTTGCATTTCAGACATGCTGATGAACGTGTGCATCTCCTGATGTGAAGCTTGTTGGTAATTGAGCATGGAGGAAATAATAAGCTTTCAGCAAGATTCTGACACGTGGAACAAACACCTTGAAAATTGCGTGTTGGTAGCGGAGGGGTGCACTATTCTGAAAGGCATCCACTTGTAAAAGGATAGGACAGGAATGAAGCAGAGCTGTACTTTCAGTCAGATTTTCCTTTTTTTTTCAATTTCATCTAAGTACTTATTTGCGTATACTCTTGAAGGTATTGAGCTAATAATAAGAGTTTGATGGCCAAATATTTGTCAAGGTGTCTTATTTGAGTCAGAAAGGTGTAATATATCAGGTTTAGAATTAACAATCAGTCCCTGATTGGATTGTCTTACATCCGGTTTCATATTTCAAATGAGGGTTATTTAAATGTAATCACGATAATTTCAAATTCAAATGCATCTCTACTGAGACATTTTAGGATTCTAGGATTTGACCTAGTATAAATAGTCCAAAGAACCAAGGGCAATGTACTTCATGAATTTATACACACAGACACAGGCACACCTCAAATAAAATGCAAAGACACCTTCAGTAAATGCATCAGTGTTTTGCTGAGGAGGATGCTGAATTTAGCAATGAATTACTTCTCATATACATATGAACGCACAGGCACACACACACACATACATACATACACCAAGACACCTCCACATGAGCCGTATGCATCTTAACAACCCCATTGTTACACTTCCACACTTGCAAATCCTCTGAGTCTCACAGGGATGGTTTCAGTCTCACACACACAGATTCTGAGAAACAAGCATAACAGAGTTAAAATGCCAAGCGTTCAGAGTGCTCGGAGCATTGCTTGGAACATGGAACTGGAACAACTGGTACGCCACACTCTGAATCCATGGAGAGTTACACATGAGTCTGCATTAGTCCTTCCAGATACCCAACTGTGGCTCAGACTTCGGGTTTTAACTGAATTGTTTTCTGTCGGGTTGATTTCATTTAATTTTTCAGGAAGTACTTTTGCAAAGACGAGTGCCAGGTAAAAAACACGTGAGGAAGATGAGAGAAAAGGTAGTAAATGTCGTGAGATACATCTCTAAAGCATCAATGATGTTACATTTTCCTTTCCTACTCTCTGCTGGATTCCTGCCTCTAGTTTCTAAAATCATTTGGGGAATTTCACGAAACAAAACTAGTCGGATAGGTGTGGGTGATACAACGAAATATACCATGAGGAGATGAGAATCTGTCAGCCATTTTGCTTTGCCATTTACATCCAGGTAGATGTGACTTTGATTAATGTGGTAGATGTCGGACTGAAACTAAAAATAATTGAACACTCCTCCCAAGTTAAGTTCATCTCCTGTACAATTTGTAGACTAGATTTTTGTTAATTGTAATCATCAATATCTCATGGCTCGAACAGACATCTTAATGTTTGTTTACAAGTTACTCTTTCATTGTGTATTATATACACACATATAATGTGAAAAAGTCAAGGTCCACAACTGTTGCCTTTTTAATAAACTCATTTTCACATTAATTTGTTAACACTACCTCTCATGCGTACAACTCAGGGATCCATTCTACTCAGATGAACACTGGTTACATTTCAAGAATGGAAAATGTAATGTAGTTAAAAATGTTGTATATGTATACGTTCAATTTCAACACCAATATGTAAGTACACAACTAGGCACATGTTCTCTTCATCTCCACTATCCCTCTATGTATCAGAAATTGCAACTTTCAGGTCATAGCCTCCTGTGTCTCTCTTTCTTTCGCCTACACACACACACACACACAAATTAGTATAGCAATCTGTCAAATAGCGTAAATATGCAAATTTTGCACATGTACACACACTCACATTTTTCTGTTTGTGACAGTGTTAGAAAATCACCAGCAATAGCAGAAAATACATTTTCATTATCTTCTAACACAGTGGTTCCCAACCTGGGGTCCGCGCCCCCCAGCAGGGGGCGCCAGAGATCGCAAGAGGGGTGCAAAAGTTTGTCTGTGCTGAGGTTGTGACTTGTGAAAAAAAAAAAAAAGCACATTAAATTCATAAAACCCCAATAACATCCAATTGGATAATCAAAACAATGTTTAATGCTAATTAAAACATATTATTGGTCCACATTTAAATTCATTATTATATGACCTCTGAACTTGCGTAAGCAGTCTTCCGGTTGGCTCGTGGGTGGCGGGCAATGCTGATTGTTTCGCTGCGGTCAGCCTCACTTTACACAGAAAAAAAATGTCTGTGAAACGTAAATGTACAGATGGTTCGTCTGTACCAAAGATGGAAACAAAGCAATATCTCGAGAGATACATCGATTTTGGTTTTATGGAAGGACAGGACAGTTTTCGCCCAGAATGCGTCATTTGTAGCGAGAAGCTAGCTAATCAAAGCATGAAACCATGCAAACTGAAACGACACCAAGAGACCAAACACCCCGAGAATATTGGTGAAAGTCGAGAATATTTTGAGAGAAAGAAGCAATTGGCACTATCAAGAAGATCCACGGACATCAGAAAAGCTTTTGAAAAAGCAGGTACTGATTTACACAGAGCCACGGAGCTCTGTGTAAATCAGTACATGTTTATTTTTCATTTTTTTTGCAAATAAAAGTTATTAATCACTCTATTCTTTTATTGTGTGTATATGGGTCGGAGTTAGGGTTGGGGGGGCCTTGCTTGTCTTGGACCCTGGCACGAGGGTCCTCAGGGAAAAAAGGTTGGGAACCACTGTTCTAACACACTCTGTCTCTATAACTGTGTTTCATTGTCCGCTCTGTTCTCTCACCCCCTGCATTGCAATCTGTCCGTCCCTTGTTCCTTGTCATTCTCCTATCCATCTGTCTGTCTGTGCGGCTCTCTCCCTGCTCACCCTGTCCCCGGGTGTCGAGTCACTCCTCAGGGGTGAGGCAGTGAGTGCAGAACAATTCCTCTGTCTCTGGCCTATCAGCCGGCCTTTGATAAAGCTGCGGTTATTGATTAAAATGTCTGAGAGCTCGGCCTTCTGGGGCCCGGAAGCTTTATTCAACCCTCTCCGTTCGCTCTTCACACTCAGTCTTCCTCCCCATCTCTCTCCGGGAGCAGCCCTTCTCTATGCCTCTCTCCCCTCGTTGCCTTTGACTTCCACCATCCCCATTTCATCTCTCTCTCTCTCTCTCTCTCCCTTTCTCATTTGCTTAAGGCAACACTGCAGCCAGACCGGGCCCCTGTCTGGCAAGTAAGAAATGTTCTGCCATTCCTTCTCTCTGTCTGTGACTGCGCGTGTGCGTGCGTGCGTGCGTGCGTGCGTGCGTGCAATAAAAAGCCAAGACTTAGAGATAAGCATATTTTGCTTGTTTGTAAATGCTGAAAAACATTATATACAGGCCCTACTTTGATGGTGCTTGTGTGACTACTGGATCAGGTTGCTGCACTGCTGGCTATACTGTACTTTCTATGTCAAGTCAAGTCAGTTTTTATTTATGTGGCCCAATATCACTCATTTGCCTCAAGGGGCTTTACAATATTTACAGCACGGAACACCTTCTATTTAGACCCCTGATAAGACAAGGAAAAGCTCTCCCGAAAAAACGTTAGCAGGGAATCAGCTCTGAATGTTTATAATCTTCAGGTCACTCCTGATTAAAGAGACAAAAAGAAGAAATGATTGCATAAGGGCGTGTGCTGTTCATGTGTAAGTGGTTTCATTAGTCTTAATTGCCATTGTTATATAATTTATTTCAGCAAAAGCGGTTGTAATTATCTCTTTAAATCAAGCTTATTTTGTCCCGTTGGCCAGATAATATACAAGACAATCAGCTGCCATATTATTTATAGGTACACCTAGATAAAACTAATGCAGTCGAATACAATGCCACCTTAAGTTTTGTGTAGATTCTAATGTACAGTCACCTCATTTATGAGGGCATTGTATTGTTTTGCTGTATTCAATTGTATGGGGTTATACTGAAAGGTCTAGACACACAGTGTGTCATGATACAATTCAACAGCACTACAAAGTAAAGCCTTTAGATGACCAATAGTCTCAAACTGTGTACTTCTGAGCGGAAGATTTTTGATACACTTCTCCGTTATGATGAAGCACATCTAATGTATTAATCAAAACTACCAGTATATAACAAAACAATAGCTAAATAGTCACATATGTGGTAAATCACACGGATTGTGTTGATAATCCAAATATAAGCATTGTACTCATAGTGCGCTAATCAGGAATTAACTCAAAGAAGTTAGAAGTTTAAATAAGTCAGCTTGATACAGACATAATCCCTCTCTCGACTTCTGGTTCACACTATCTTTCTAAGCTAAACACTACCTCTTGAAGCAAATACGTAACAAGAGTGCAAATACCAAATGATCTTCTCGTAAAGAAAAAGGGCTTACCAAATTCAGAATTGGGTTCTAGAATATTATATTATGTCAGTATAATATTTTTCCAGTAATAACTACACTGGCTGATGTGTTGCTCGGGGGACAAGAAATGTCCTTGGTGAATAAAAGCCGATGTTGAGCTGTTTTTTTTTCCCCCATTGTGAAATTGTCTTTCTATACATCCATGTTGGTTCATTGAGTTTTCTGCGGTCAGTCTTGTTACTATGAAGTAAGTGATAAGCTCTCTGTGTGTCTCTTTTGCACTCTATTTTCTTCTTCAGGTTGTCTGTTTAGGGTCTTGCTCTCCAATTTGTGTGCTTTTTCATTTTTTTCGGTCATTGATTTGTGGGTTGTTATGTCAAGTCACAACAACACTGAAAACTGTCTAAATTTGTTTCTCCATCTCCTCTCTATTACACAGCCCCACTCAAGGCAAGGCGTCCTGATCCATGTTTGTTGCTTAGCAGCTAACAATAGAGATAGATGGTATAACAAACCCAGACAAACTAAAACTAAAATTTCAGTATTTAAAAAAGAAATCTCTAACACACTGAGGAAGTGAAACTCATCGGTACAAAGCTGCTATAACAAGACACCCTACAACAACAACTAACTGTACAGTATGTCTGAACAAGCGCAAGCATGTAAAGAGTTAATTTGCGACCTAGTACACACAGCCAACACACATATTACTTCCTGGTATTAAAAATTGTATTGGGTACAAAAACAAATTATATTATTTCAGTCCCCTCTCGGGTCCCTCAATCTTCCACCGCAGGGAATGAGCTGGTAGTCAGACAGAGTGTGTTGTCTCAGAGTATTTTGTGGCCTCCCTAATGTTCCACTCATAAAAGCCCTGGGTGGATGGGTTTAACTTGACTCTCATGACCCCCTGAGCTGTTGACAAAATGCCAATGATTTCTGATTCAAGTTGCACATTCTCAAAAGGACAGGCTCTGCATTCATACAAGGCCTTATGCATACAGGATTCTCATGCATAATGGCTGCTAGTGTTTTTTCTTTACATAACTAACCAAAGCTGTAATGAAGAGTTACGGTGCCCACAGAAAGTTAATGAACCATTTAGAAATGTTTGTATTATGGCAAAAATGTTACTTCAAATGTGACTTAATCTTCATCCAAGTCTTAAAACTAGATGAAGAAACATAATAGTAAAAAAAAAAAAAAAAAAATCATACTTATTTAATTTAATCATGATTTAAATTTCACTTAAAGGGTTATTTTCAGAGTTTAGCGGATGGTACTCGCCCTATTGGAAGAATGTAAGCGTTGTTCTTTACTTTCAAAGTCTGAGCTTAAGCACACTGGTTTGTGGAAGTGTGCCTGGAGCAAAAGGACATTGTTGCAGCACTCGAGAAGTTTTTGATGGTCACTGTAGGGGGTCAAACCCATGGACAGCTCTGTGCCGCCACCATGCGGCCAAAACACTGCAGTACACCCTTACCTCTTCAGGTGGGCGTACCCGAACGCTAGCCGGAAAACTCCACCCCGGTGGAAAGCCGGGACCTTTAAAAGGATGCCCCGCGGCTTCCACTTTCTTTCTCGTGACCGGCCGTTGGCTGACTCACATATAGAAACAACAAAGTCTGTACAGATCTACAGGGGCCTCTTCACCTCTGACCCAACCCCCACGTGTTTTACTAAAGCTATCGCCTGCGGCCGCGGCGATCTCTAAGACGACGAAGTGGGTCGAAGCTGTTCCGTTGGAACGACCAGAAGAACACTGGAAACAGGCGGTTTACCCAGAAACCTGCCTTTGGACCAAGGACGTAAGCCGGTCGAATTGGTCTTCGACCGCAACCACACCACACGAGAAGCAGGCGGGTTTATCCAGAAACTCAGCCTCTCGGACCACGGACTGGATAGCCGATCGAGTGATCTTCGACCGCCATCCCCGCACTAAATCAGTTGCGCCCTTTGCCTTTTTCCTGCGATCTGACGAACGCAGAGATCACCTCACCAGCTCACCGACCGCCAAAGGCTCGGAGCCTGGAGCTTGGATCGCCGTCTCTCGGGCCCCTTTCGCCCGTCCTGGACAGGAGTGGCCTACCCGCCTCAACGAGGACGAAGCAGTGGAAAATTAAGTTTCCCCAAGTGAGATTTTGGCTTTATAATTACCTGGGCAGATGTTTAGTTATTATTTACTTTTTAAGGTGTGAACAATACTGTTTATTTTCGAATTTGTGTTTGCTATTTTGAAACAAGCTGTGTGATCAATCTCCGTTTGTCTTCTCCCCCACGGAGAGCCAGAACGGAAAGTTCGATCTTTTCATTCACGCTGCAGTGTGGTTTCAAGTCTGCTGTATGTTTTAAAAACCTAACACCTTTCTTTTTCCCCCTCTCCGCGTCCAAGCGTGGCCTTTCCTCCTCTTCCTCTCCTGCACGCACGTACACACACGTTAGATGGTAGCCTTGATCAGATAGAATTGGTGTTAAGATCTTTGGTAGAATCCCTTTTAAATAGCTAGTAGCTCTTCGAAATTCCCCGCCTCAAATCCCATCGTCAGGTCCTTTGTTCTAAAGATAGACGCCCTTTTGAGTACTTCCCCCTTCGGGTGGAAGTAGAATAGAATAGCCTAGCCATCCAGGGACGCCATTTTGTGTCATTAATAACCTGACCTGGATAGAATTGGTGCTAAGATCTTTGGTAGAATCCCTTTTAAATAGCTAGTAGCTTTTCGAAATTCCCCGCCTCAAATCCCATCGTCAGGTCCTTTGTTCTAAAGATAGACGCCCTTTTGAGTACTTCCCCCATCGGGTGGAGGTAGAATAGAATAGCATAGCCATCCAGGGACGCCATTTTGTGGCATTACTAACCTAGCCTATTTTGGGTCGCCATTTTGTGTCTGTCGCCCCAAGTCACGTGGGAGCTTCCCCGTCCCCTTTTTCTTGCTCCACACACACACACCCACACACTCACTCACACACACACACACACACACTCACACTCACACTCACACTCACTCACTCACTCACTCACTCACTCACTCACACACACACACACACACACACACACACACA
The DNA here is from genome assembly GCA_026929865.2 of Hyperoplus lanceolatus. Classification (NCBI taxonomy): domain Eukaryota; kingdom Metazoa; phylum Chordata; class Actinopteri; order Uranoscopiformes; family Ammodytidae; genus Hyperoplus; species Hyperoplus lanceolatus. The sequence goes on from CM049395.1 coordinate 13,500,711, forward strand.
CACACACACACACACACATTGGTACATAGCTGTATAAACAACAATGTTCTAGACGTTTTTCTTTGATTAAGTGTATTTGCTTCATGCGTGTATAAAACGGATGTTACCTTAAGTTTCATCGTGGTTAAAATAAATGTTCTTATATTGTAACCAGAAGTGTTTGTGATTTATTTGTGTGGATATTGTTGGAGTGTCAGCAATCAACAAGTGAAAGACTCTGTAGCCTTCAGTGTTAAGATCCTATTACCAGATTTATAATAGTAATTACTTGATTACATTATTTTATGGAAATGATCTTTGAGACTAGGATTTGCTAATGTTGATTTGTTTAACTGAGTGTTAAGCTAATCAACGTTTCCAGATAAATCCTTTGATTAAACGAGACAATTTGCTATTACTTTTCCATTCTTGAATGAATGGTGGTGCCCCTTTTGAACTTTAAGAAATTATTAAAGTATTATTAATCATCAGATTAATTTCTAATAGCTGAATTAATCTGAACTACCTGTACCCGCTACAGTCACTGTGCTGCAAAAAGTTTCAAAAGCATTTCTAAAGAGAGTGTGGCCTCCACCAATCCACTGTCAGGCATAGAGTGAACAAAGGGAGGAAATTATTCACCATTGTCACTGTCCCCCTTGGAGGTTGTTCAACAGAATTTGCAAGCTACAATAAAAAAGACACATAATTGCATAGGAGCTCACATAAACTCCAAATAATTTGTTTTAACTGTTTTAACAATTGATTTCTGGAAAAGAAAAATGTTGAATTGATAAACAAACATCTATTATTTCATATAAAAAATACTGGTATTGAAAAAAATTAATTAATAATGGTTAAAATAAATAAAATTCCAAAAGGCTCAAGGGGTTCACAAACTTTCGCACGACACTGTATGTCCATGTGAGCTCCAGTTCATAAGATAAAAAAGGCCTTGATCTCATAGTGTCCTTGGAAAAAACATTTTACGGATTCACCAATGCAAGCAAGTTTCTATTTCTATTACTCAACTGTGAATTCAATTAAAGACAATAATGTCAATGCCTATTTTTCTCCAATCACTCGGGCTCAAGGACCATGAAGGACCAAAATAATAAAACTACCAAATAACTATGCTGGTAACATTGTGTTACATTATAACTGTAACGGTAGGTTTGTTGTAAACACTGATTTAACAAATCAAAATGAATTTAATTCCCAAAGTGGTTGACAGAGTTCCCGTTACAAAGGTAAACATGGCAGTGAAATGTGGGGTTGTGTAAGAAGAAGATGTAAAAGGTTTGTTTTATCATAATGTTTGCCTGGAGTAACTGCTAGCTATTTTGAGTTATGATGCAATATGACAGCTGCACACAAAGGATTTCAGTTTTCAGTACAAATCAAAATCTTGCATCAAACCTGTACACATAGAATGTGATAGACTAGCTAAATTAAGAAATAGGGCATGGAAACTGTGGTCAATGCTACAGTCATGAGGCGAGACACATTCTGATTCTGTGCATGTCAGATGGTATCCCCATGGCACGACTGAGCATCTTCTTTTTAACTGACTTTGTCACATCAAATAGTTGCGATAGTTAAGAGAGTTCAGAGAACAATGTGCACACACAACTAAATGAATAAACTAATTAAACTGTAGCTATACAGAAACTGATTTAAATCTGTCATTACAGCATTAGTCCTATCATCTGCCCAGGTGCTTAGCTTTGCGTCAACAAGCAATATCACAATACATTATTTAGCATTCACTAGAGAGGGAAGGGAAAGAAAGGCCGGGAGAGGAGAAGCATGGATCATGAAATCAGATCCTTAATCTTAAGACGTGAGGCTTCACCAGAAGTAGGCTAGCCTCAAAACACTTGTCAACTGTATAAACATCACTTTACACCCAAGTGAACTTTTTTATCATCCACCTTTCATGAAAAGATAACTGTGCTTTTGTATTTAAAAGAAACGAGTAACTGAAATGTAATCCGTGTTCCTGTTTAAAATTGTAATCAGTAAAGTTATCCACTCAATTACGCCGTTAATATGAACTCTCAAATTTAATTACATACCTAATCAACTTAATCAGGGGCTTTAGGAGGAAAAATGTGCAATAACTTAAAATGTAATTATCGTCAAAACTTGGAGAGGGGCTTTCCCTCCCAGTACCAAAATATTACCTTGTGTATGGCCACTGTTACATTTCAATTGTAAACAGAGATGAAAAGCAACAACAACGTTTAACTTTTCAAAGCTGTGCTTGGTTTTTCCAAGAGCTGGTTTAAGGCCATCATATGTTAATATGCATATTAATCAAGCCAGAACACATTCAATGAGATTTTATTAGATCCACCAGAATGGTGGCTTGATTTGTTGCTTGTCACTTTTCAGAATTAATGTCACCCAGTAAACGAATGTAGAGTCAGTAAATCAAAGAGAAGAAAAAAGAGAAGTATATACAGTATGACCTTGTCACTTGAGGACAACACATAACAGATGGTATCTCCCTATTGAATGCCCACTATTTAACATCTAGTGTGTCTGCTAGGCTATCAATTACATACCAAGAGATGTATCCATAATCATACAGAATTGGTGCTGTACATTTGTGAAGCGATTACTGACACTGGCATGTGTGGGCCCAGGAGATGTAGGCTGGCAAAATAACAAAAAAATGTCAGCTGCATAACCATCACACCACGTCCACATATAGTTTCATGTGTAGCTGCTCCCTGAGTGAAGTACTTAAAAGAGACAACACCTCACAGAAGGTGAAACCGTTTCATGTAAAGGTGAGAATGTTGGGAGATAGACAGAGTTCACAACAGTACTATCGTTACCATGGACTTATTTTACTTAAGCCTTGTATTTCCTATGAGAAGGAAAGAAATGAAAGGTTTCAGTCCACTGTCAAAGGAAAAGCGTAGACAGAAGTGGCAGCAGGTGTTAAGGGCTGAAGGTAATGCTTGTATACCAGCATCTTAAACTTTCCCTCTGATCTTGAAATTAGTTTTTTTGTAATTGCATATATACACACATATAAACACTTTTGCCATAAAAGAGTTTGAATGACACTTCATACCACATCTTAAGTTATGAGCATACTGAAGTGATGATAAGCAACAAGTGAATAAGGCCCCATGAAGGGGAATGGTGATGTAAGTGCTGATTGGCTATATTCACTTAAGACATCAGATTTGATGACCATCGGTAAATCATGCAAAATGTCAGTCCTTCCTTTGAGTCATTAGTAGGAAGTTAAGTGAGTGTGTAGCAGTGTTTGTTCTTTTTGAACTGTATTTCTCTATACGTAGTCTTCCAGTAGCAGTGTGTCACTACAGAAAAACACTGCCAGCACTTATTGAGCAATCAGAAAAATGTTTAGGGAACCTATTTATTAATAATAGCTTACCTCGGCCTACTAAAGTACTTTTGAAATGCTGCTGAGCTTGGCACTTGACTGGTGAACTCTTAATTGTGTATAATATAGAGATGTAAGGCAAAAGGAAAAAAGTGTCTGCATGCACTATCAATATTCCCTATCTAGGCAAATAAATTACGAAGGAGTAAGCTCATTGTTACAACCTGCAACAAAACCAAAACAGGAAACCAACTATATGTGCTGCCATCACTGAGACAACATGACAAAGGAAACTGATTTGCTGAAATACTCACTGGCCAATATGGTTATCGGATATGATTGAGATCAGTGGCAGTCTGGGTTCCAGAGACTGTATAAAGCTGGAGGGTGAGTATTTGTTTTGATTCATGCGATTGTGGATATTTCGAAAAAAAAATAATTTCAGAGTTTTGTAAACATTGAATTCACAGCTCACAGCTATGCTCTATATCTAGCGGTGCGTGTTTTCATGTCACTAGTGTTTGGATTAATATTAACAGGGGTCACTTTTAATTACATCCTTCCACCCCCTCAATAAATTGAAGATTAAGGAATGGGAGGAATAGAAAATACTGGATTTAAACTATGAAAGTTGTATTCCAAAGAATACTACAGCTAGGCCAGGGGTCCTTGACTCCTGTCAAGTAATATCTTGGGCCCTGTTCTCACGGTGAAAACGTGACAGTTTTCCCGTTTTTGTTTTTTTTTAAAACCCCGTTCAGACACAATTTATCTGACATCTTCACCCATACACATGTTTTCAGAGGAAACGGGACGAAATCGATGTAGTAACCATGCCAGGCCAGCAGTTGGCGGTACAAGGTAGTAGTAAATAGCATTTCCGGTGCATCAGGTGTCGGCTGTAAGAATCTACTATCTATGGTAAGAATTGAATAAAAAGGCGCGTCTGCGCAAGAATGATTCTTTTTCTTAGCTCTGTGAAAAACAACAACAAACACAGCATTGGTGCAGCAATTCCATATTTTGTTGTAGGAGCGATTGTCGTTGTAGGCACAATAACAAACTCATCAGCAACAGCACAGTGAATACAGCTTGGTGATCCGCCATTGTTGTTGTTGTTTTCCAACTGGCGCACATGGACCTACAAAGACGGCGCATGCCCATTTATCTCCAAACGCAATGCGCATGTGTGAGGATGGAGCCGTGGCGTCAGCGTTACCAGGGGAAATGGTTTCGGTGTTTACAAGAAACCAAAACCCTTGTGTTTTCAAAAAAATCCTCCCTGGGAGGTGATCTCAAAAACTTGCAGTTTCATGCCTGCGTTTGCTGTTTTCATGTACATGATATAGTGCAACCGCAGGAATTTTTCCGCGTTTGCACCGTTTCGTGTTGCCGTGAGAACAGGGCCTTGGTCGAGTAGAAAAAAGAATAGGAAATACGATGTGGATGACAAGACCACAGTCAACAGTTTTGTTTTGTGAGCCTTGTCGTAAGCAGACTAATGTCACCACTGCTTTGTATTGCTTTTCCTTCATTGTGAAGTACAGCCATAAAATAATAACGATGTGGCACTAGCAGACATACATGCTGTATGCTGGTCCCCCAGTGCTGGTTCCTAACCTTGACCCAGACGTAATAGGTTTCAAAACATGGTGAGGCTGATTTACAGCATCACAGATACTGAATGGCAACAGATGTACTGTGAGCTGACGTTGAAGCTCTGTGCAGTGTCCTCACATGAAAGTATATACAAACATTACAAATGAAAAAAGTAATAGAAAATAAACTGTTCTGGGGAGAAGCTTTCATTTGATCTCAATTCAGTTCAAACTTAATCATTATAGGTTACAGTGAGCAAGGATGCAAACAAGAAGAGGGAACACAGTGGTGGTCTCCTGAGATGTGACATTTAGGAAATAGAGCTGTGTTAACAACTGTGTTCATCTAGTATTCTATGGTAAACATGTATCACCACATCCATAACATGCCAAATTCAGTGTAATAAGTGTGCTGTGTGAGGCCATACAATCTCTAGTAATACGTTGTTATATCTCCTTTCATATTGTGCGGATGAGACGGTAACACAGTTGGTGGAGTATTTGAGCTGCTCATTGTTGGCCACACAGATATAAGGTTAAAGGGTTGTTTTCCACTTGCAATTATTTCAAATTGAGTACTATGACTAAGAGTTTTTTGTTATCACGGTATTTTGCTGGTGCTATTTTCTTCTTTTTTATTTAACTTGATACGTTAAGGTTAATGGTAAGTGAAAATAGAGCTAAGAGGAGAGAAGAAATTGCATGCTACAAAAGGTACCTGGCAACCATTATGCACTTTACTGACTCTAGTACAATGTAATTACAGCAGGAATTCAATCTTCAGTAAGAGTGCTTTAGATATACTATATATACTGTATATTTTAAATTACAATGATATTAACTCTTACTAATCTTCCTTGAAGCAAATTACAGGATAGTACCATGACGACAACATTTTACTATGTAACCATGTCATTCACAACAAATTTAAACTATCATTTTAAATTGGCAGGCAATCATAGTCATTATAAACAGTGATTACTAACAGTATGCAAAACGGTGCAAAATAACTTTGTATACAGTCTTTCATTAAAACAAGACAAGCAGATGACAGATTTTGCATGAATGTCCGGAGATGATGCATTAATCAATGATTTCCACATTCAACCATAAATAATACTCTGATTAACACATCAGTCATGTTGGCAGAGCAGACTGTGAAAATAGAAAATAGCCTGCTGAGCCGGGGTTTGCAGATTGATCCCCTTTAGAGGCAGTGAGGCTTACTGTTTCCTACTGATGCACAAATCAACTTGTGTGTACGCAATTAAGATATGCAGTATCTTAGCAGACTCCGTTTACTTTATAGAATCATCTTTCTACTCGTCTTTTTAGCTATGGAAAAGTAGAGCAGAGAGTGTGATATGTTAGCTTTCAACATCAGAACCAAAAACACTTTTTCATCAGCTTAGAAAATCTGAAGCTGAATTGTTCTGTCTGAGGAATGGTGGCAATTACATTGAAAGAATGTATTTAAAAATATATATATATGTTGCGGGTATGGTAACGTTCAATTTGTGTCTTAAGCACAAACTGTAGAAGAAATCACAAAGTTGTATCAGCTTGTCCTCGGTTTCAAAGAAATAACTATTGGTAAGTAACAACGGAGCAGTAAAAGAGGTTATTGTCACTATCATGTTCGTTGTCATGCGACTAGCAAGGACTGCAGGAAGTCACTACGCCCGGCTGCTGACAAGTTAAGCTGCAGCAAGTAACTTGTCATTAATACAGTTCTGTATAGGTTATTGTAGCAGCCAGCTGCTAGTGGAAAGAGGATTGACTCAGTGATCACACTGCTGGACTGAATCAGGTAATCAGAGGAAGCAGCATAAAGGACTCTGATAAACTGGTTCTGGGTCTGCAGTTAAGGAACCAGACTGGCGCAAACCAAGAAAGTGTGGACAGAGGTTCATCTAACATAAAGTTTAATTTGCTTTGTTTAGTTTTCCTATGTTCACAGGAGTCTGTGTTTAGCCTGTGTCAGCATGAGGGCTGACTGTGCTGGCTATAAAACGTAATACATTTAGTGTAACACGTTACATTATACATTCCTTCTATCATTTCTGCCTGGTGTGTGAGTGTAGCCGCCTCATGTTGTGCAACATGTCAATTAGTGAACTTAACAAATAATGGTAGTTTTTTTAATTTCAAGACAGCCATGCTAACCGTTTCAACCTGATTCCAGTCTTTATGCTTAGCTTAGCTAAACTGATCATCCCCTGGCAATATCAATACATAGCACACATGGTAACAATATTCTCATGATTTGACTCAGGGCAAGAAAATGAGAGAGTGCAATTCCCAAAATACACTCAACAAAAACATAAACGCAACCCTTTTGTTTTTGCTCCCATTTTTCATGAGATGGACTTAAAGATCTAAAATTCATTCCAGATACACAATATTACCATTTCTCTCAAACATTGTTCACAAATCTGTCTAAATGTGTGATAGTGAGCACTTCTGCTTTGCTGAGATAATCCATCCCACCTCACAGGTGTGCCACATCAAGATGCTGATCTGACATCATGATTAGTGCACAGGTGTGCCTTAGACTGTCCACAATAAAAAGCCACCCTGAAATGTGCAGTTTTGTCTCACAGCAAAATGCCACAGATGCCACAAGCATTGAGGGAGCGTGTAATTGGCATGCTGACAGCAGGAATGTCAACCAGATCTGTTGCTCGTGCATTGAATGTTCATTTCTCCACCATAAGCCGTCTCCAAAGGCGTTTCAGAGAATATGGCAGTACATCCAACCGGCCTCACAACCGCAGACCACGTGTAACCACACCAGCCCAGGACCTCCACATCCAGCAGGTTCACCTCCAAGATCGTCTGAGACCAGCCACTGAGACAGCTGCTGAAACAATTGGTTTGCATAACCAAACAATTTCTGCACAAACTGTCAGAAACCGTCTCAGGGAAGCTCAACTGCATGCCCGTCGTCCTCATCGGGGTCTTGACCTGACTCCAGCTCGTCGCCGTAACAGACTTGAGTGGGCAAATGCTCACATTCGATGGCGTCTGGCACGTTGTTCTCTTCACGGATGAATCTCGGTTTACATTGTTCAGGGCAGATGGCAGACAGCGTGTGTGGCGTCGTGTGGGTGAGCGCTTTGCTGATGTCAATGTTGTGGATCGAGTGGCCCATGGTGGTGGTGGGGTTATGGTATGGGCAGGCATCTGTTATGGACGAAGAACACAGGTGCATTTTATTGATGGCATTTTGAATGCACAGAGATACTGTGATGAGATCCTGAGGCCCATTGTTGTGCCATACATCCATGAACATCACCTCACGTTTCAGCAAGATAATGCACGGCCCCATGTTGCAAGGATCTGTACACAATTCTTGGAAGCTGAAAATGTCCCAGTTCTTGCATGGCCAGCATACTCACCGGACATGTCAAACATTGAGCATGTTTGGGATGTGCTTGACCGGCGTATACGACAGCGTGCACCACTTCCCACTAATATCCAGCAACTTCGCACAGCCATTGAAGAGGAGTGGACCAACATTCCACAGGCCACAATTGACAATCTGATAAACTCTATGCGAAGAAGATGTGTTGCACTGCATGAGGCAAATGCTGGTCACACCAGATACTGACTGGTTCTGAGTCCCCACATCCCCAATAAAGCAAAAAAATGCACATTTCAGAGTGGCCTTTTATTGTGGACAGTCTAAGGCACACCTGTGCACTAATCATGATGCCAGATCAGCATCTTGATGTGGCACACCTGTGAGGTGGGATGGATTATCTCAGCAAAGCAGAAGTGCTCACTATCACACATTTAGACAGATGTGTGAACAATGTTTGAGAGAAGCTGTAATTCATATTGGGAAAGGGCTAATGTCAGTTTATTAAGGAAAAAAACATTTGAGAAGAATAACTGGATTATAATTACAATCTATTATGTTACAAAATGTAAACATGGTTGAGATGATTAGTTTTCTTCATTTGAGAAAATGTTAACATACATTTTTGAACAAACTGAACACTGCTGTGGCTGATAAATCACTGCAGTTTGTGGGCTATGTGCTGTTACATTAGCCAGCTGCTCCTGGTGGGCTCTAACTTGATAAGGTCAAGTCATCATACACAATTCTAATTTGTGTGAGCTATTCCACCAAGTTCAGGATGGGCAACATATTGGTTTAGCGGAGAGCTTTAATATTATACTATATTATATTGCGTTATAGTAAAACAGTGTTTAATGGAATAATAGACTTTATTTCTGTGGCTCACAGGGTCTATAAAATAATAAGGCATTTAACTACATTAGCGTTTTGATGTATGATTAATTATATTTCCTTGCACTGTTCTATGTGAAACTGTAACAATATATAAATCAAACTTATAAATAAGTAATTGGATACCAAATATTAGGAATTATAAATTACAACCTCATCATAACATTGTATGATATAACAGTATGACACAATTATATGGTAACATAATATACATGTAATCTAATGAGTGATATACTTTATACATATAAATTAGGTAATTAGGCAATGCCACGGAGAGGTAGTTAGTGGAATAATAGAGTACCACAAAGGAAGGCTGGTTGGCGAGCTGAGTCGCCATTGACTGCTGGTCTACAAGCAATTATCCTTTTCCAATTTTCTGACTATAATTCTCAGGTAAAAGATCAATTCTCTAATTAGTTGCTGCTTCAAGTCAAAGGGACATTATTGCAGACAGAAACGGGGAGAAAGTGGATTGATCGGACAGACGGACAACTCGTAGTCGACTTATCTAATATGTGAGAAGAAAATTCCTCCAAAGCCACCCTGTTTAAGCTTCAGACGGAGAAAAGACATAGACAGCGAACACTCTGACCCTCTAATGCAAGTAGAAAGTAGAGAAAACAAAGCGGAAGAAGGAGGGAAAAGGACAGCTAAAAAGGATGAGGCTCTGAGAGAGGGATCTAGGGAGAGGAGAGGATCTGAGTGGAGGAAGTAATTAAGTTAAATTTAGTCTTCATTTAGAAAGCTTTTCATGCCCCCTAAACAGCTCCACACCAGCAGTCTACTGGATGCCACAAATGCCTGCAATCTAAATGAGAGGAGAGGAGAAGGCTTGCTATGTGACACCTCTCTCTCTGTTCCTCGGTCTTAGTCAGTGCAGTGACGTAAGCTTTTTAACAGCATCAGTGTCAGATCTGGCCTCCCTCCTGTTTTGAGCGCCAGCAAGACAGCTTGAAAGAGATTATTATACAGTAAATGTGGATTTTTTTCTCCCCTGTATATTTATGAGAGATTTTCCTTTTCGATCACTGTACACAGCAGTGTATATCACAGTTGGGGGGGGGGGGGTGACACACAATATCAGCACCTGTGCCACACAATACAATGCCCCATGCTCACCCCTATGCACTCCCACTTACAGAATGAAATGGCTGCATCAGTTCAAACTAACTGGAAATAATGGCATAACTTTTTTAACAATTTTATAAAACAAATTCCCTGTAAGATCAAAACAGTTGGTGTACTCTATTACCGAGAGCCTGGCAGTGGCATTTGCAGGATGGCATTTCCTCAGTCTTCCTTGCTCATTTGTGCATGAAAATGGGAAAAACAGGGAAATGAGCTGTAGTGTGGACATGAGGCTAAGATCTATTATCCTACCTGAAACAACCAAGACAAAATGTCATAAGGAACCTAACCAATGCCCAATTATTTCTGAGATGTTAATAGGAACTCTGAATTGGCTCTACAGCTATATTCAAAGATGCTTGTGTTTCCACCACCTTATTAAAGAAAAACATAAACATAACCACCACAGGGAGTACATTTACCTTTCAATCATTCAGTTCTCAGTGCAATTGGAGGTGCATCAGGCTTATAATTAAATATTCATTTGAATGCAGGGAAAGCCAAAATTTACAGCTCACGGTGCTTAACATTAAGCACATTAAAGCCTATGTGCGAGTGCAATGGAAAAGCGGAGTTTACTTTTTAATCTTGATGCTTTTTTTGTAACCTGACTCTTCTTTCTTTACTGGCATAAAGGAACCATATCGGCATGTCTATTTCCAGTGTGAGCTTGTTTGTTGGTTTATGCTAGGTGTGTGCGATATGTTGATATTAGATAGTGTACCATTAGAATGTTTCCAAGAGCTGTCATTATATCTATTGCATCATGCTTCAGTGCGCATTATATTTGTTGCAGTTCTACTCTCGTACACGCAACACCAAATTATACCAAATCACACTTTTATTAACTCCACTCGATGCTCCCCTAGGATACACAGATAAACCAATCTCAGCAAACATGTAGTGCTTTCTTCTCTCCCCTTTCATAAAGTATACGACAAGTCTTATAAAAGGAAAACGAAAGCGACACAGAAGAGTCAGTAGTTCCTAAGAGAAAGTCAGATTCTGTAATATGGAACTGGTTTGTCTTTTTCCCGGCAGCCACATAGCAAGGAACTGTTATATTTAAAGTTTGCACTGAAACGGTACAAAGTTCTGATAGCAACACAAATAACCATTTCGATCATCATCAGACAAGCAAGCGCTGGAGAGAGAGGTAACAAATGCAATAATGTTCTACATGGCAAAAAGGATGTGTTTCAGAATTATTTTAAAAATACATTTACTATACATGTAATTCTTAGAGGTTAATAATGAGGAGAGATAAAACAAAACAATTTTGAAGAACCTGGAATCAGATATAAGACTAACATATACAGTCCCCTCCATAAGTATCGGAACAGTGAGGCCGATTCCTTTATTTTTGCCGTAGACTGGAAACATTTGGGTTTGACACCAAACGATGAATATGAGACAATAGCGCAACATTCCAGCTTTCATTTCTAGGTATTTACATCTGGATCTGATACGCAACTGAGAAGATATCATTATTTGTAAAGGAACACCACATTTTTAGGCGAGCAGAAGTATTGGAACAGATAGACTTTAAAGAAATTAAACTGAATAAAACGTACTATTTTGTCGCAAATCCTTTGCTTGCAATAACCGCATCAAGCCTGTGATCCATTGACCTTACCAAACTTTTGCATTCTTCTTTTGTGATGCTTTTCCAGGCTTTCACCGCAGCCTCATTCAGTTGCAGTTTGTGTTAGGGGTTACTCTCTTAAGTCTCCTCTTTAGCAGGTAAAATGCATGCTCCATAGCGTTTAAGTCTGGAGATTGACTTGGCCAGTCTAAAACCTTCCACTTTGTGCCCCTGATTAACTCCTTTGTTGCGTTTTGGGTCATTATCTTGCTGCATGATGGAGGATCTTCCAATCAGTTTGGTTGCATCTTTCCTTAAATTGTCAGACAAAATGTTTCTGTAAACTTCTGAGTTCATTTTGCTGTTGCCATCATGTGTTACATCATCAATGAAGAATAATGAGCCCGTCCCAGAAGAAGCCATGCAAGCCCAAGCCATGACATTGCCTCCACCGTGTTTCACAGATGAGCCTGTATGTTTGGGATCATGAGTAGATCCTTTCTGTCTATAAACTTTAGCCTTTCCATCACTTAGGTAAAGGTTAATCTTAACAACAACACAGTAACACATGATGGCAACAGCAAAATTAACTTAAAAGTCTACAGAAACATTCGGTCTGCCAATTTAAAGAAAGATGCAACCAAACTGATTGGAAGATGCTCCATCATGCAGCAAGATAATGATCCAAAAAAACTGCAAAAACAACAAAGGAGTTCATCAGGGGCAAGAAATGGAAAGTTTCAGACTGGCCAAGTCAATCTCCAGACTTAAACGCTATAGAGCATGCATGTTACCTGCTAAAGAGGAGACCAAAAGGAGTAACCCCCCAAAACAAACAGCAACTGAATGAGGCTGCGGTGAAAGCCTGGGAAAGCATCACAAAAGAAGAATGCAAACGTTTTGTGATGTCAATGGGTCACAGGCTTGATGCAGTTATTGCAAGCAAAGTACTTGCGACAAAATATTATGGTTTATTCACTTTAATTTATTTAAAGTCTATCTGTTCTGTTTTGCTTGCCTAAAAATGTGGTGTTCCTTTTCAAAAAATGATATCTTCTCAGTTGTGTATCATATCCAGATGTGAACACCTGGAAATGAAAGCTGAAATGTTGAGCTATTGTCTCATATTCATCTTTTGCTGTCAAACCCAAATGTTTCCAGTCTACAGCAAAAATAAAGGAATTGGCCTCACTGTTCCGATACTTATGGAGGGGACTGTATTTGTAAACAAAACTGCGGTCCCTGCTTTTTCCTTAACGTAAAAGTCTTCACCAAGATGAAAAACTAAAGAATTGGATAACATCGAGATTGTGATCCTGCCATCAAAATGATCATGATGTGACAATTTCGCCCACCCCTAGTTTTCCCAGTGAAATTTTTGTGTGCAGCACTTCTGCTTGCTTGAATAAATTACAGAAGTAGACCTTTTTTTCTGCTGGAATTGACATGCACACTTTGTTAAGAGTTACCTCTTCAGGCAAATATGCACACTGAAATTGAAATCTCTTTCTCTTAGGAACTTAGCTTATATGCAGTACTAATTTCTGCTTGCATTATAGTCAGTGGCAATGTTTTTTGAGTGTAGGAAGCACTGTATTTGTACCAAATGCAAGTCATGGGGAGGTGGTCAGGGTGCATGGTGGGCGTGCAAGGAGCAGGACCTTGACATTACAGGCAGAGCTCAGCATACCTATTCCCACAAGTGGTGGTTTTTTCCATATTTAACATGTACCCTGGCCTTTGGGTGTTTAGAGTGTCTGAGGCCACGTTCACACAACACTGGTATCGCTAAAAACTTAAAAGTTGTTTCTGCGTTTAGATGCAAGTGTTTTGAAAACTTTCTTCCTGCACACGGTTTCGGGAAAAACGGGCTGAAATCGCTGTAGTACGCATGCCAAGCCAGTAGTTGGCAACGACACTTGTAGCATAGTAGATAGCTCTTCCGGTGCAATTTGGCGCATGTAAACAATTACTTAGGTTATTAACAGGTTGTCTGTAGACTGGGCTAGTGAAGCACGGAAAGTGTTAAATCATCCCAGTTTAACCATGACAGCATGGAACCGGTTTTGCTGCCACAGAGGAAATCAATTCCTGACAAATAAAAAGTCAAAAGCGCCCCTTGACAAGTTTATAGCTGAAACAAACCTTCACTGTCTTCATAAGAGATTAAGCTAGACACTCAAATTGGATCTTAATATCAGATTTGAATGTCTATCTTCAAATGCCATCCTGTTCCTGCACGAGTGTCATAAAAGTGCATCCTGGGTAACTGTGCTGTAAGTTGCTTTAGCACTATAGTGTGCAATGTCATACCTCTTCAGCTAAAGCTAAGTCTAAGATAGATAATGGCTTATTGTCTGCTTCCCCTCAACCATCAACAGATTAGAGGCATGTAGACACACAGGCTCTCCCTTTCATTTTATTTCTCTCGTTATCCTCCCCTTCTCTTTTTCTTCCTGCCTGTCTCCCTCTTATCTAATTTTTCTTCTATTTAAGCTCTCTCCTCCCCCCTCCACCCAATATCATTTTAAACATGTTCTCTCTATTTCCAGACATCTTCCTTCTGTTCATTGCCAGAAACATTGAAGGAAACTGCAGCGTCAGCCCAGGACCCACCACAGCCACACACTGCCCCCCACCTCACTCTCTCTCTCACCGACGTGCCTCTCTTTCTATGGTACTGACCAGAAAGCTGTTTATAACACCAACAGTAGCTGATGTGGCCATGTGACATTTAGACAAACAATCTACAAGAGCGGCCGTGGAAATAGAGAGCAGGGGAATGAGAAAAAACATGGCGAAGCCGAGATGCAGAATTGTGAAAAGGCTGGAGGAGGAGACAGTCAGAGCTACTGAGAGAGCAGAAACTGATTAGAATATTGGCAGAGAAGCAAGAGAGCAGCACAGGAAGAGGATAAAATGGAGCACGAAGATAAAAAGGTTGGTAAGGAGAGGAAAGGAAGAAGGGAGGGAGGAAATGTTGCGGAGTGGAAGTGGAAAATGACGAGACCGTGGAGAAGAAGCAGTAGATAGAAGGCAGATGAGACTGTGACAGGAGAGTTATTTCAGTGGTCATATAGACATCTCAATGAAAATGCCAGCAACCTAATCAAAGGACTCGAAAGGGCAGATGGAGAGAGAAAGAGAGAGAGGAGAGACCAAACAAAAGAGGGAAGGACAATGAGGAAAAAATAAGGTGGAGGAAGTTGATGAGAGGAAGGACAGAGAAGGGAAGAGGGGGAGAAAGAAATACTTGAGGAAGAGACTGTAGAGAATCCAAATAAATAGATGGAGGTCAAAGGGTAGAGCAATAACAAGGGATAGAGAAAGGGAAGTAAATTGAGAGGAATTAGTGGCAAGGAGGAAAAGAAGGAGCAGGGCAGGGAAATGATACGCAACAAAAAAAGAAGAAACTGAATTGTGGATGAACAGAGAGGAAATATGTGAGGCAAAAGAAAAAAAGGGCAGAGGGGTGAAAGATGAGATGAAAAAAAGACAGAGAAAGCAGAAAGAATTGCTTTGCTTTTGACATTCAAGAAGCACTACTTGACACTCCATTGTGCTGAAGATTGTGCTGAAGATATGCAAAGAGGACCCTGATACCATCTTCACTGGCAAAATGTGGCAGAATTAGAACAAGTTTGAGTTGAGAACATTGCTCAAAGAAGCCTTAACTGGAAAACAAAGTGGGACTAACACATGCTTAGATTTCTGAGCAGGACTTAAGACAGACGGGCAGACAGACAGAAAAGCTGTTATTTAGCCGTCATTTGTCAAAACAGGAGTAAGCGATTGCCATTGCTCAGATGTAATGGCCTGTAAAGGACACTGCAACAACAATTTTCATACAGCGCGCACATGTGCGCAGTGTGTGTGTGTGTGTGTGTGTGTGTGTGTGTGTGTATAAATGGGTGGAAAAGCCTCGCAGTGAGGACAATTATCTTTGCGAGGACATTTTGGCCAGTCCTCACAAAGACAAGCTGGAATAGCGCTCACTTGGTGTGTGTGTGTCTGTGTGTGTGTGTGTGTGTGTGTGTGTGTGTGTGTGTGTGTGTGTGTGTGTGTGTGTGTGTGTGTGTGTGTGTGTGTGTGTGTGTGTGTGTGTGTGTGTGTGTGTGTGTGTTAGATATAGAGAAAAAAGGGATAACGTGTGTCGAAGAGTGTGTCTAGCTGATATTGCTACTGCTGGAGTCCTGGGGCCTTTTACAACCTTCCCTTTATTATTTCCTTATCACAGTGCTTAAGGCCTTCCCTCCCTCCTCGTCCTTAACCCCCTCCCCCCCGCTTCACTCACTCACTCCTCACCATTTTCCCTCAGTTCCGCAGTCCATCCCCCTGCCTCTCCTGTACATCACCTGTCTCAGCTGACAGGGCCATATTGCTCAGCTTAAACTTTGAGATGTGAGTGCTGTTTAAAACCGTTTTAAACCGTTTTGTTGAATGGTTTCAAATGTTTCCATTGCCCCATGTTATTTTATTGAGTCCAATTTGATTAATTTGATTTGTCGTAATTCTATTTCGGTGGATAAATTCCTGCTATTTCCCCCAAGGGTGGCACAAGATAGCATTGGTAATAAAACACATTGTGGTCTTTTAATGGAAACAAATAAAACCCAAATTGAACAAGAAACTATTTAACAGCCATTATGTGCTTAGTACGTTTCTTGGCCTTTGGACCCTGGAAACTCATTCCCTAACCCTTTTGAAGAGTTTAAACACAGTTAAGAGGCATTCATTTCATCAATTCTGCTATTCTCCTTTCCACTCCTGCTCTGCCATTATGAAGCTACCTTGTAAAAAGCCTTCAACAAATCACCAATTGCCTGAGTCAGTCACTTAGCCAGCCTGTAACATAACCAATCAGCCAGTCAATCCAATTAACAACCAGTCCATCATTTAGTCAGTAAATCACACTGATAGTCAGCCAGTTACTTCTTCTCTCCCACTGTCTTCCCTGTAGGCTTATACTGCAGTGGCACAGTGCACCATGGGACCTTTTCAGAAGCGCTCCTATGATGTTGGTTTGCACAAGCTAACATCTATTAACACCCTTCAGATTTCTCCTCTACTTTCTTTCCCGGCCTCCCCTTCCGCTGTCGTCCTTGCGTTGTGCACTACGGAACCATTATGTTGTCATGTCCTGACGATGTAGGTTCAACACTGCTAGCGACCATTACTGATCATTAAAAATGGATAGAATATAAACGATGCTACTGGAGCAATGATAGCCTGTGGCTGGTGGATTAATACTCAGATGTATATACACGCACATGCACACACATTCAAAATGCATAAATACAAATTCACATAAAAACACATAACAACAAGAATAAAACACCCTCACTGACAGTCACGTTTTATATGTTTGTGCACCACGCTATGCCTGTGCTCATTTGCACATGCAAACTTTCAGACTGTATGTCAGCGCACAACTTGAATTCCTTCACATGGACACACTCCTCTAAGCAAATACACCCACTGATGCACCACAACAAACAAGCAACGGCTAATACACACGCTTAAACAAATTTACTCTCAACTTGCGGCACCGCATTAATATGACGCACAGCTTGTACAGCGTTTGCATGGTTGCACTAGGAAAAGCTGTGTGCACACACATGATGAGGAGATAAAGTGGCACACACAGTTTTGGATTACGCACACACAAGAAGGGCACTCAAGCACAAAATAATCCCCTCAATACTCTTCCCCTAACGGAGATGTAACCCTAACCCTAAGTATTTTTCCTCCGACGGCCTAGACCAACTCTTACACTCACAGGCTCTTTATTTCTTAAAGTGATTCATATTCTGACGACTTTTCAAGTTTCTTCAGATACAGTGAAGCCATTAATGTGAGTGACAGCTGCATTGTTACACTGGACTGCTCAGCAGATAAGTGGCGTACACGGAATTTGACCAAAAACTGAGAAGGGAAGTGGTTGTTAGTGAGAGAGGAACACCGAGACAGAGACACTAATAAACAATCTGAATCCTTTGCCAACAGTGAGAGCAATTATCACTGTGGCTCTATGCATTTCTTTCTGCGTGTTGTCTCACTGTCTCGCTCTCTTCCTAAAATCACATTAATGGATGAAAGTAGCTTCTGCTGCTGACTCGTCGCTTTGAAATGTAAATTTAACTCATTGGCTCCATATGTAGAGTGTGCATACACACACACATATACATACATACATACATACATACATACATACATACATACATACATACATACATACATACATACATACATACATACATACATACAGTACTCATACACACCCACAGCGTAGGTGTGCTGTAACAGCATGTCACACACAAACACACACTATGCCCTTAAACCATGGAACGAAGCGAGAGAAAAACTGAAAAAAACCTGAAAGAAAAACACTAATGTAACATTAACAGACACATTAGCCTGCTTAATGCTAGCCCGCTAGCCAGCCATTAGCCTACAGCTTATAGGAAATGACATGCTAACAGAAAGGCATAGCGGAAATAATTAAATGGCAAAAGTGATACATTAACAGAGAAATGTGCCGGTATATTCAGAGGACAGCAGCACCAGACAAACAGCCATTCAGAATGTACAGCTGGAGGCTGGTTCAGCAGATGAACACTATCTTACGGGATCTTTATTTAAGCTACAGAAATCTTAAGTGTCCAGGAAAACACTGAACCCATACCAACTCCTGCCAGCTGACCCTGCACACTCATCAAAACAGTGATCTTCCGTACCATAGTTTAGTTTAGTTTAGTTTTATTTGTGCAAATAAACAAGATTAAAAAATGGCAAGAAGATTCGCATAGACATACATAAATGCACGGGTGGGACAAAAGAAACCCCGAAGGGCTTATGAAGGATGTCCACCTGACATTAAAATACAATAAAGAAATGAAGTAAAATAAAAAAAGAAAAGAAAAGACAAACAAAAATAAAATTAAAGAGATAAAACTACAAAGTCATGTTACTAAAATGAAAATACATCTAAGTACATGTAAAAAAGCAATGTAAAGATGTAACTAACAAGCAAAAAGACAATATAACATACATTCAGTTTAACACATTATCGTAAGCTTTTAAAATTAGGTACATTTTAAGATGTTTTTTGAAAGTAACTAAAGATGAGTGTTTACGTAGAGTAACGGAAAACTGTTCCAAATGACTGGACCGCTATCCCTAATTGAAAACTGTCCAAGATTTGTTCTGTAAAACTGACGGTGAAGGAGATCTACAGATCTGGTCTGATGACTATGGATCTGTGACCTTGTTATAAAAAAACTGTTGAAAGAAGAAGGAAGTAAATTATTGAGAAACTGGAAAACAAAAGTGCCGATCTGAAGAGTATTTACATCATATATGCTTAACAACTTCAGACTTAGAAATAACTGGTTCAGTGATAACCATTTTACCTTTATCAGGGTTTTATATATATATATAGAAGCCATCTAATTAACTTTCTTTCTTTCTATATATATATATATATATATATATATATATATATATATATATATATATATATATATATATATATATATACTATATATATATATATATATATATATATATATATATATATATATATATATATATATATATATATATATATATATATATAGAAAGAAAGAAAGTTAATTAGATGGCTTCTCAGATATGGCAACTGAATTGGACAAAACAAATGTGAATCAGCGCAATTGTAGAACCCATCCTAAATGATTTGGTTTGTTCACAAGGTTACACGTATTGTAAAATAATGTTCATACTTACTTATTTACTTCTTATTCTTATATCATATTGTTAGATTTCTATTGTTGTTTAACCTTGTGGCCTTATGCACATATTCTTTACACTTGTGTCTTTCACATGTTTCTATTCTAAATTGGAGCACCTGTACCGAACGGAATTTACCCCAGGGATAAATAAAGTATTTTTGATTCTGAAGGTTGGGAATATGTAAGAGGTATAGCAAATACTGCTGGCACTTTAAATGCAAATACTTTAGTTTTTATTTTGTGCAAACACGGATCGGTCAATGTGCAGCAATGTGCTATAATGGAATGCATTGCAGAGCTGTTGACATCGTAAAGAAAGGAGAATAAGGGGAAATGATGTACTCCACTGGAATTGCTCAAGTGTACAAGGGCTGTTGATGTCAGCTGTGATGAATAATTTGTCAAATTAAATTGGGATATTGGTTTTCACGGACGTCTTGTATAGCCACACCGAACGATCTTTCATTATGAACTCCAGTTGAGTGCTTCATTTCATGCTTATTTTTAGAGCTGGGAGGCTGAGTAATCCCATGTTATGAAATAACCCTCAGCTCCCACCACAGCGAGGCGTCTGCACCACCAAGGAACAGAACAACAGCAACAAATTGCTGTGCCAAAGTGGCCACATTCAAAGCTCCGTACCAGCCAAATGTAAACTCTTAACCCATGATATAAATTAAATTATTCTTTATTGCCCGTTACAGCATATAGTCAGGCAGGTATTTGGAGTGTGAATAGAATACAGTGTATATTTACTTGGATTCTGGGTGTGTTCAATTAGTGGTCTCTATTCATTGAGTTGAGAAGATTTCAGGAAAAAAAAACATTAGCATGATAGTTCAGAAAAAGAGCCAGACAAAAAACTAGACATGGCTTTTACTCATGCATACTAATGGATGGTAAAACATTATTGGAGCAGCTATGCAACAGCACTTTTATGGTGTTCATAATTTCAAGCTCTGTCATTCTATTTCATATGATATACACATGCTCTTTTATTTCCTTTTCCCCCCACTGTCTAAATGATGGATGGATGAATGGAAGAATCTGCTGTGTGTGATGCAGTATTTACTGCAAGCATGAAATATTTGAGTCCAGTCATTAATATCAACATATTTTAGAGCCCTGTTTGCTCGTACCTTTGGGTCAACTTGGTGGATTTCCCTCCATATCTGAGGTATAAATCCAAGGTGGACAGGGTTATGATGTCATTACTTAATGCCAGACATTACTAGCCGAGCAGCACAAGATGGAAAAGTCATTCCTGATTAATCGTGTCTTCTGAGGAATACATTTTCATTTTCTCTTTTACTTGGTCTCCCAGTGCACAGCAATGCCTCTCTTTCCTCTGTCCCTGTGTCTCTTCAACACACTCGCTCTGATATGGGCCTCTATCTCAATCTCTCTTTGCCCTCTTTCTCTGTCTTTGCATATATTCTCCACTGCTTCCTCACTGTCCTCTTCTCCCATGCCTTAGTCTACGGTATGTAGGCCATGACTCTTTTAAAGGTTCTGTCATTTGAACAATATGGAGATGTATTACTTGCTCATTTTCAAGTCAGCGTGAACTGCTAGAAAAAGCCTCTCTCGTTCAAGCATTACAAGCATTATGACCCACGTACACTTGACATGTACTGTGTGTACTTGTGTGTTCTCTAATAGCTAATTATACTGAGACTACGTGCAGCATAGTTTCCCATTTCAAAAGTGTTGCATGTACAAGAATATATATATATATATATATATATATATATATATATATATATATATATATATATATAACACACACACACACACTCAACAAAAATATAAACGCAACACTTTTGTTTTTGCTCCCATTTTTCATGAGATGGACTTAAAGATCTAAAATTCAATCCAGATACACAATTGTACCATTTCTCTCAAACATTGTTCACAAATCTGTCTAAATGTGTGATAGTGAGCACTTCTGCTTTGCTGAGATAATCCATCCCACCTCACAGGTGTGCCACATCAAGATGCTGATCTGGCATCATGATTAGTGCACAGGTGTGCCTTAGACTGTCCACAATAAAAGGCCACTCTGAAATGTGCATTTTTTTGCTTTATTGGGGGTGTGGGGACTCAGAACCAGTCAGTATCTGGTGTGACCAGCATTTGCCTCATGCAGTGCAACACATCTTCTTCGCATAGAGTTTATCAGATTGTCAATTGTGGCCTGTGGAATGTTGGTCCACTCCTCTTCAATGGCTGTGCGAAGTTGCTGGATATTAGTGGGAAGTGGTGCACGCTGTCGTATACACCGGTCAAGCACATCCCAAACATGCTCAATGGGTGACATGTCCGGTGAGTATGCTGGCCATGCAAGAGCTGGGACATTTTCAGCTTCCAAGAATTGTGTACAGATCCTTGCAACATGGGGCCGTGCATTATCTTGCTGAAACGTGAGGTGATGTTCATGGATGTATGGCACAACAATGGGCCTCAGGATCTCATCACAGTATCTCTGTGCATTCAAAATGCCATCAATAAAATGCACCTGTGTTCTTCGTCCATAACAGATGCCTGCCCATACCATAACCCCACCACCACCATGGGCCACTCGATCCACAACATTGACATCAGCAAAGCGCTCACCCACACGACGCCACACACGCTGTCTGCCATCTGCCCTGAACAATGTAAACTGAGATTCATCCGTGAAGAGAACACCTCTCCAACGTGCCAGACGCCATCGAATGTGAGCATTTGCCCACTCAAGTCTGTTACGGCGACGAGCTGGAGTCAGGTCAAGACCCCGATGAGGACGACGAGCATGCAGTTGAGTTTCCCTGAGACAGTTTCTGACAGTTTGTGCAGAAATTGTTTGGTTATGCAAACCAATTGTTTCAGCAGCTGTCTCAGTGGCTGGTCTCAGACGATCTTGGAGGTGAACCTGCTGGATGTGGAGGTCCTGGGCTGGTGTGGTTACACGTGGTCTGCGGTTGTGAGGCCGGTTGGATGTACTGCCATATTCTCTGAAACGCCTTTGGAAACAGCTTATGGTGGAGAAATGAACATTCAATGCACAAGCAACAGATCTGGTTGACATTCCTGCTGTCAGCATGCCAATTGCACGCTCCCTCAATGCTTGTGGCATCTGTGGCATTTTGCTGTGAGACAAAACTGCACATTTCAGAATGGCCTTTTATTGTGGACAGTCTAAGGCACACCTGTGCACTAATCATGATGTCAGATCAGCATCTTGATGTGGCACACCTGTGAGGTGGGATGGATTATCTCAGCAAAGCAGAAGTGCTCACTATCACACATTTAGACAGATTTGTGAACAATGTTTGAGAGAAATGGTAATATTGTGTATCTGGAATGAATTTTAGATCTTTAAGTCCATCTCATGAAAAATGGGAGCAAAAACAAAAGTGTTGCGTTTATATTTTTGTTGAGTGTATATATATAATGTTTCAGGACCTCTGAGAAAGAAAAACAAATGGTCCTTTGCTTTCAGAATGATCTCCACTGTATCTCTCTCACAAACACATTCACAAACTACCTCTATGCTCTCCATTCAACTGTGTACCGATGTTGCGATAGTTATCTCTATTGAAGTGTGTGTATATTCTCTGATCCCACTGGACAACTAGAAGGATCCTCAAAGCATCTGAAAATCAGCTGTACTCAACGGGATGTCTAGCTCTTTCTATTGCAAGTGCACACATGCAAAGTTTCTCTAGCTCTTTGCTCAAGCTCAGACTGTTTGGTGTGTGTGTTCTTTGTTGTGAAGGAGGGGTGATGTCAGTACCAGTCAGGTCATGTGAACTATTGATTTCCAAACCATATCCTTAAGGGGAAACCTTTGTAAACTACAATTCAACAAATTTAAGAACACTGCATGTTTTATCCCCCTACATAGCATATAAGCAGTAAAGAGACATCAAATAAATTGCTTATTTTTATACAATTTGGTTATGGTCCCAAAATAGGCTAGCTCTCCCATTTTTTGGCACCCTGTCGATGAAGCCATCGGAAAGGGTCCCAAAAGTGTGGAGCTACAACCATGATTCCAAAAAAGTTGGGAAGCTGTGTAAAACTTATATAAAACAGAACGTGATCATTTGTTAAATCCTTTGTGACGTACATTCAAGTTGAAAACAATACAAAGGCAATACATTTACATTTTAACCTTGTCTATTTCATTGTTTTAAGTACATATATGTTTATTCTGAATGATGCCATTAACACATATCAAAAAAGTTGGGACATGGGCAACAAAAGACTGGGAAAGCTGTATAATTATCAAAATACACCTGTTGTGAACATTACTCCCATACACACGTTAACTGGTAACACGTGATATTATCATAAATGGATATTAAAAAGGGGCATCCCGTAAAGGCTCAGTCTTCACAAGCAATAATGGGATGAGGATAACCACTTTGTGAAGACCTGCATAGCAAAATCACAGTTTAAAAGAAAATATTTCTGCACATATTTTAAAGGATTTCACCATCTACAATCCATAATTTCATTAAAAGAATTTAGAGAATCCAGAGGAATCTAGGCTGGTAAGGGGATAAGTCATGAATTAAAACTGAATGCCGATGACTTCAGGTGGCACTGCATTGAACACCGACATGATGTTATAAAGGATATCACTACATGGGACATGGAACACGTCAGAAAACCATCGCCAGTAAACACAGTTCATCGCTGCATCCACAAATGCAAGTTAAGACTCCATCATGCAAAGTGAAAGCCATATATCAACAACGTCCACAAATCCTGCAGACTTCTCTAGGCATGGGCTCATCTGAGATGGACTAGAGCAAATTTGGAAAGTGTGCTGTGGTCTGACGAGTCTACAATTCAAATTGTTTTTGCAAATAATGGACGTTGTGTCCTACAAGCTCCAGAGCAAAAGGACAAGTAGATTGTTACCATAGAAAGGTTGAAAAGCCAGCATTTTTGGATGGAATGGCAACCCCGTGCCAATGACATGGGTAACTTGCACATCACTGAAGGCACCATCAAGGCTGAAAAGTAGGCTTTTGGAGCAACATGCTGCCACCCAGACAACGTCTCTTTCAGGGATGGCCATGCTCATTTCAGCCAGACAATACCAAGACACATTCTGCACGTCTTAATACAGCTTGGCTTGTAGGAACAGAGTGTGACTACTAGACTGCCCTGCCAGCAGTCCACACCTGTCTACCATTGAGAATGTGTGACGCAATATGAAGCACAAATTATCACAACAGAGACACCGGAATGTTGAGCAACTTAAGTTGTATTTAAAAACAGGAATGGGAAATAATTTAGCTTTAAAAATGTCAACAATGAATGTCCTCAGTTTTCAAATGCTAACTCAGTGTTGTTAAAAGAAAGGGTGATGTTACACAGTGGTAAACATGCCCCGGTCCCAACTTTTTTGAAACGTGTTACAGGCACAACATTTAAAATGTGGGTATATTTACAAAATACGTTTATCAGTATGAAAAAATATGATGACTTTGTACTGTTTTCTATTGACATGTCTACATAGAGACACACTGCTCAGTGGAAACAAGGCCTAATAATCGCTTTGTTTTCTTTTTCTTTTAAATAAATAAAGACACAATAAATCACGACATCCTTCTCAATACACTAGAGAATTATGGCATTAGAGGTATAGCATGGGACTGGGTCAGAAGTTACATGACAGGAAACAATATGTGAAATTAGGGGATATCACATCTACATGCTTAGACATTGTTTGTGGGGTCCCTCAGGGGTCAATCTTGGGGCCGAAATTATTCCTGCTTTACATAAATGATATATGTAAAGTTTTGAATGTCTTAAGGTTAATCTTATTTGCTGACGACACGGACATCTTCTATTCGGGGAAAGATCTGAATAATCTGGTTGAGATCGTAAACACTGAATTGACTACCGTATTGTCCGCACTATAAAGGCCAGGACACACCGGTCCGACTACCCGAAAATGGAGTCTGCCGTTTCAGGCAGCTCCAGTCTGCCCGTAGCGGCCCAAAAAGTGCCAAGAACACACCGAGCCGACTATTGACTTTCCGTTAATCTGTATTGTGGCCCAAAAAAATACGGAAGCCAGATATGATGGGACAGCTCTCTAGATCATAAACATAGATAGAAATACGTATTTATATTTATGGACCATAAAGAGCACCATTTTTAGCAGAGAGTGTTGAGCATGGTGTCGAGCAGTCAACAATGGTTGATGCATGTGAGTACTCGCGGAACGAAACAAACAAACACATTAAAACAATGGCTAGCTGTTGTTAGGTGTTTGTGCTACCCGCCTCACTTCCGGGCTTCACTGATTCGCTAGCCCTCCACCAATCAAATTGCTCCAACTGAAAGACTGCCCGCCGCCGATTGAACATGTTCAATCGGCTCAAAAGAAGCCCGATGACATCTACAACGACCAACTTCATGGCACACACCAAACAGATTTGTGTCCCCGCCCCTTCCAGACTCTCCGACGGCGATAATCGGGCCGGTGTGTCCTGGTCTTAAGCCGCACTGGACTATAAGCCGCAGGTGTTATAATGTTTAATTACCATATGTAAGAGTTTGTGCAAAGAGGGGATTGTCGGGAAAGAGATGTCTGCTTGAGGAAGCTCCCATTTATTAACATTTCAACAAACAAGTTGTATATTTGCATAACGTATTCAAGTGTTACCATTTAAAGCAATAGTAGACTAGATACAGAACATATACTGTGCTGTGTAATAACAGGGTCGAAAAATGGGGAAAAAGTCGCGGCTTTAAGAAGTAAAAGAAAATTCACTGAGAAAATTATATGGACCACACTTAAATCCTTTTTGATTTCTGTAAAGGGTATTAAACTATGGAATGATCTGGACGAAGATGTCACAGGAAGTTGCAGTTTGCACAATTTCAAAAAAAAATGTTTAAAGAATTATTGAAAACTACAGACAGACAGCGAACTAAAATGCTGAGCACAATGTGAAATCACTACCATCACTATATTGCAGCTATCAAAGGAGACATCCCAAAGAAGGCTTCAGAGGAAAGAGAGGTTAACGATGAGTAATAAAAATTCATTGGGAAAATGGAAAGCATGTCTGTTGTACAGTGTAAATGAATAAGGAAAGCTAAAATTGTCTGTGTATTGGACTGCAGGTTCTTCTTAAAAAGCAAAAACAACAACAACAAAATTGTGTTTTATCTGTATCAGTAGCTGTGTATCTGAATCTGATGACAATTGGGGCGGGACCTGATAAGCCTTTGGCTTCTCCCGCTACGCTTCGGACCATAACACAAAGAAATATGTATGAATATGTCAAAGAGAAAATTGTGTATTGTGTGTAATTGTCCGAAATAAATAAACAAATAAATCTTTTAATATAAATGATATCAAATATACTGAACAGTCATGTTTTATACAACTGTGTTTTATTGTCTATATTGTCAGTTGTAAGCACACTTAGCTATTCACATAGCTTTCCAATGTATTAAGTGGAAGGCACATTTTTTGAAGAAGGCCATGGGATGGATACCTGAGAAAGCTGCTAGGATAGAAAATAGCTCTTAAATTAGCTTCCTTCCCATCTGTGTGTGTGTGTGTGTGTGTGTGTGTCTGTGTCTGTGACCATTTTCCATGTGTGTGTTAGTATGCCAGGCAGGGTAACAAACAGCTAGTTCCAATATCTTGTTTTCTGGCATGGATTCAATGTCAGCTAATTGTCACTGTGTGCATGCGTTTGGGTCTTATAAACATTAAAAAACTTCGGAAACAGAAATTTAATCAGTCCTCGCTTTGAAAAACAGAATGAAAATAAATGTGTGTGTGTAGGATTACCTCTTTAAGTGAATACGTAACTTTGTATGAAAGTGATTAAACAAGGGCCTCATAGTCCCAGTGTCTAAAATGTATTTTTCAGACATTGTATTCACCACCGTGTGTGTGTGTGTGCGTCAAAATGGTCTTTTATACAGTCCCCTATAGAGTGTACTTTACAATATATCAATTATATAAGTGTGGCTGGGTTTTATGAAAAGGATCATCGCAATGTGGCTGCTCTTAATGAATATGTTTTCTCGGTTTCTCAATTTCAGCTTCTGAGTCCAGTTTGGCACAGAGAACAGTCTGATGAATGAGTGAGGGCCGAAGATAGTTAAAGTATAAGTTTACAGAACACTGATACTGTCTAACTGTTAAAGGTGAAGTAAGCAATTTATTTATATTAATATAATAAGTGTTAAATCGCTCTTTATCCGTACAGTGATCACTTATACTGTACAGTGTGCACGTTTCATAAAGCCGATCTCTCAGTCACTCGTTCTGCATGTAGTCGGCAAATACACTTTTCGGGGATCCCACTACTGGTAACCAATCAGAAGGGAGAACGCTACAAACCGGCACCCGTCCCAATGTCTGTTTGGATGGATTTATTAAATTTTATAACACTTATGGATCTGAGAACTGACTGTCCAAAATAAAGCTATGGCTCAGTGAGAATAGCCTCCAGCTGAACTCCAGCAAAACTGAAACCCTAGTTGTCGCCCCGGACACTATTGTCCCACTTATTACCCAGCATCTCGGCAACTTAAGCAGCTCAGTGAAAAAAAGTCTGAGGAATTTTGGTGTAATTTTTGATGAAGGGATGTCCCTAGAACGGCATATGAATCAGCTGGTCAAGAACTGCAATTTTCACTTGCGCAACATCTCCAAGCTCAGACACATGGTCTCGAGCCACGAGCTTGAGATGATTGTCCACACTTTTGTGTCCTCACGATTGGACTACTGTAACAGCCATCTAACATGCCTTAGTAAAAAAGGCTTGGCTCGTTTACAAGTTGTCCAAAACTCGGCAGCGAGGCTCCTGACCCGCACCCACAGGAGAGCCCATATTTCTCCTATTTTGAAAGCTTTACATTTGCTCCCTGTCGCATACAGAGTAAACTTTAAAATCCTGGTGCTGACGTTCAGGGCTCTTCACGGTCAGGCTCCTGATCATATTAAGGGCCTGATCCAGCCTTATGCCTCCAACAGGAGCCTGAGGTCCTCCAGGCAGAACCTCCTGATGGTTCCTCGCACTCGTTTTAAAACCAGAGGAGACAGATCTTTCAAGGCTGTTGCTCCTCGTCTGTGGAATGACCTGCCCCAGTCCCTGCGCATTCTGGACTCTGTGGATATTTTTAAGAGTCAGCTTAAGACGCACTTGTTCAGACAGGCATTCTAGATACATGTCTATGTACTCTGGATTATATTGTATAGTATTATATTGTACGTTCTTAGGAAACTCTTCTTTGTAACACGTTTTATTGTATTTTATTGTGTTTTTTAATGTGAAGCGCTTTGTGACCCTGGTCTGCGAGAGGCGCTATATAAATAAACTTTACTTTACTTACTTACTTTCAGATGATGCTAGATAACTCTCTGCTTGAAGACCGTAGTGCATTAATGTGGTGACATGGGGACGAGGGAGGGGACTGCTAACTGCAGTCACTGACAGGAAGTTAGCTAAACTGACCATTCCGCTTACTGAAGCTTTAAGTTATTTTGAAAACAGCAAGCTACAAGCTTTATTTGAAAACTACATATTTCAAAACTATCAATAATCTCTGTATTTTACTTGAAAACCATGCAAGTAGAATCATAAACCCATCTATATATTACATCGAAAATCACAAATGACAATTATATTGTCCACTATAATCACAATTCTCACCAAATTGTGCAGCACTATTGCCACTACCACGCCTAACAACTTTCATGGGGGAAACCCTGCACCTGGGTTGTTTATTTGCAATGCAGTTCATGTCTAAAGATACCTGACTTTTCATGACATTTCCAGACAATCAATAACTAGTTGCGTGTTGGAATTTAAAGTGCGACATCACATTTAAAAGGCTGACAACCATCTGGGGTTTGAGATTTGATGAAATAAATTATTTCCATCCCTCCTTCTGTCTTTCCAGATGTCTTTGCTGCCCTTTCATTTCTCTATTCCTCTCCTTTTCTTTGTGTTAAACTCTACAATAGCTAAAATGGCCACTGGTATACCGCACAGCACCTTGTAATAATGTGACATGGAACAGTTGAATTTGTGGCTTTTGGTCCGAGTTTTTACATAATGGATTAAAAAAGTAAATACAGTCCCCTCCAATAGTATTGGAACGGTGAGGCCAATTCCTTTATTTTTGCTGTAGACTGGAAACATTTGGGTTTGACACCAAAAGATGAATATGAGACAATAGATCAACATTTCAGCTTTAATTTCCAGGTATTAACATCTGGATCCGATACACAACTTAGAAGATAGCATTTTTTGTAAAGGAACACCACATTTTTAGGCGAGCAGAAGTATTGGAACAGATAAATTCAAGTGAATAAAACATAATATTTTGTCACAAATCCTTTGCTTGCAATGACCGCATCAAGCCTGTGACCCATTGACATCACCAAACTTTTGCATTCTTCTTTTGTGATGCTTTTCCAGGCTTTCATCACAGCCTCTTTCAGTTGTTGTTTGTGTTTGGGGGTTACTCTCTTAAGTCTCCTCTTTAGCAGGTAAAATGCATGCACTATAGGATTTAAGTCTGGAGATTGACTTGGCCAGTATATAACCTTCCACTTCTTGCCCCTGGTTAACTCCTTTGTTGTGTTTTGGGTCATTATCTTGCTGCATGATGGAGGATCTTCCAATCAGTTTGGTTGCATCTTTCCTTAAATTGGCAGACAAAATGTTTCTGTAGACTTAGAGTTCATTTTGCTGTTGCCATCATGTGTTACATCATCAATGAAGAATAATGAGCCCGTCCCAGAAGAAGCCATGCAAGCCCAAGCCATGACATTGCCTCCACCGTGTTTCACAGATGAGCTTTTATGTTTGGGATCATGAGCAGATTCTTTCTTTCTCTAAACTTTAGCCTTTCCATCACTTTGGTAAAGGTGCATCTTGACAACAACACAGTAACACATGATGGCAACAGCAAAATGAACTCAGAAGTATACAGGAACATTTTGTCTGCCAATTTAAAGAAAGATGCAACCAAACTGATTGGAAGATCCTTCATCATGCAGCAAGATAATGATCCAAAACAACTGCAAAAACAACAAAGGAGTTCATCAGGGGGCAAGAAGTGGAAGGTTTTAGACTGGCCAAGTCAATCTCCAGACTTAAACCCTATAGAGCATGCATGTTACCTGCTAAAAAGGAGACCGAAGGGAGTAACCCCCCTAGACTGGCCAAGTCAATCTCCAGACTTAAACCCTATAGAGCATGCATGTTACCTGCTAAAAAGGAGACCGAAGGGAGTAACCCCCCAAAACAAACAGCAACTGAATGAGGCTGCGGTGAAAGCCTGGAAAAGCATCACAAAAGAAGAATGCAAAAGTGTGGTGATGTCAATGGGTCACAGGCTTGATGTGGTTATTGCAAGCAAAGTATTTGCGACAAAGTATTACGGTTTATTCACTTTAATTTATTTAAAGTCTATCTGTTCCAATACTTCTGCTCGCCTAAAAATGTGGCGTTCCTTTTCAAAAAATGCTATCTTCTAAGTTGTGTATCGGATTCAGATGTTAATACCTGGAAATGAAAGCTGAAATGTTGATCTATTGTCTCATATTCATCGTTTGGTGTCAAACCCAAATGTTTCCAGTCTACAGCAAAAATAAAGGAATTGGCCTCACCGTTCCAATACTAATGGAGGGGACTGTACATGTTACATGTTCTACATTTTCTTGCTGTACATTTTAGAATGATAATCTAAAAATAAATCGGCCTGAAAAAAAGAGGATTTTAAAACCGATAGGAAACACACACACACACACACACACACACACAAACACGTGCTCACACAGATTGGAGCTAATGATAAAATCGCTGATGATAAGGAGCAGTTGCTTCCATAAACAGCTTAAAGTGAAGATCATATTCATCAACATACTCAATTCTCACCCGGAAAACACACCTTCACTCAAATCCCTTTATTTCAAGGTTGACAGCCTGCATGGCAGAGAATAAAAGATAACACCAAACACACATACACAGGATAAATACACAATATGTAACAACCGAAGGTGGTTCAGTGGTAAGGGAAAAGCATGAGCACAAAATGCTGTTACACACAAACAATTATCAGGATTTTTAACACTGCAAGAAACCATTTTCTTCTTCATCGCAGAGGGAGAAAATCTGACAGATATGTGCGCGTGTGTGAGAGGGCTGGATAGAGAGATTGAGAGAGAAATACGGAGGGACAAGCATTGATAGAGAGAGAGTGAGAGAGAGAGAGAAAGTGCACACAGAGAAGCTATTGATAAACAGAGTAACAGTAACGCTGCCACCAAACGAGGAGAATGTTAACACTTTCTTCTCTTTCCATCTTGATCTTACATGAAGAACCTCATTGTTCACAAAATCCCAACGGACACAGACCTGATGGGCTGCTGACACACAGAATCTACCCATCACAATCTCCACAGCCACTGAGACAACTGATACTGTGTGTGAGTGTGACTCCACACAATCTTATTATAAGGCATGGGATTTCCTCTCTATATGCCCTCCAAATGAAATATAACCCAACTCTCTCTGTCTGAGCAACTCTCTGCTCATTGTGTGGACTGTAGGCTACCTGTTTCACATGTATAGACCCCCCTCCCTTAATTGCCGTCTACACTTAGAAAAGCTGCGTGGAATCTGTTTAAAGAGCTTTGTTAATTAGGGTATTTTCAACTTAGTTTATTTATTTGACAATATCTGCACGACATGGAGGCCCAGATGAGCGTGCCTTTGCTGTTACCCAGCTGTAGACTATTAATATTGTGTCCAAGTTGGGCACTGCACTGTCTCTTTCTCTCACGCGCAGACACACACATATACACAAACACACACACACACACACACACACACACACACACACACACACACACACACACACACACACACACACACACACACACACACACACACACAATAACCCTACAGTGCAGGCTAGCCCTTATTCTCTCATTTACACTCTCTCACTATTGCTATCTCAAGCACGCGCGCGCGCACGCGCGCACACACACACACACACACACACACACACACACACGTTGTCTGCAGCAAGGAAACGGCACGAATTAACCACCTTTCTTTCCCCCGCACTCTGGTGTACGCGCCCACACGCAATCACAGCGACCTGCGAATGTTCCGATCCCCTACGACTCCCATGCTAGCGCGCGCCCACACGCACGCAAACACACAGACAATTCGCAAACCTCCAAAACTCACCCATGGACGAGGAGAAATCCCCGAAGAGAAGCCCCAACAGGAGGAGAAGCGGGAGGTCGTGTCTCAGACTGCACGTTTTCTTCACATCCAGCCGCCTCCTCATGAGCAGCCTCTCCGGCGCTCCCAAATCCCTCATTTTGCTGTTAAATAAATCCAAGCTGGCTCAATGTCTAAGCCTTCTCCCCACCTTGCCGCTCTGCTTGGCTGAAAGAAGCGGAGGGGGGTTAAAGAGGACGGCCGCCCCCCCTCCTCCTTTTTCTTTCGTTTTTATACAAAAAACAAACAACAACAAACAATTGATAGCCGCCCTAAGATCAATGACGAATATCCCACGCACACGTGTCCATGATAACGTTTGGACAGGATAACCGGTGACGGGTTGAAGGTCTGAGATCGGGCAACACGCTGCTGGTGTGAGCTGTCATAGCAGAGACCGGAGGAGCGGAGGGGAGAGATGAAGAGATTCAGTGAAGGAGAGGAGAGAGGTGGCTGTTTAGGTCCGCACAGCACGGCGAGCGAGCGACGACTGAGAGAGAGGGAGAGAGAGAGAGAGCATGGGAGAGGGAGGCAGACGCAAAGAGCGATAGAGAGAAAGGTGGGGGGAAAGTGGAAGATAGCTTAGTTGAGAAGGGAGAGAGATATGAAAGAATGGGTGTGAAGAGGGAAGAGTGAGAGGAAAATAAGCAAAGGAATGAGAGAAAAGAGAATGGAAAATAGATGGAGGGAGAAAGACTGACAGGTTTGAGAAAGAAGAAGGGTGGAGAGGGCAAATTAATGAAAGGAGATTGAGATTTTTACCAAAAACAGGAACATTGAAGGAAACAGGACAGAGAGAAGAAAATATAAGGGAAGACAGGGGGAGAGGTGGAGCAAGAAGTCATGGATGAAATGAACAGCAGTGAATGGAGAAAAAGAGAGGGACAGGAGGAAAGATGGAATGATTAAAGTAAAGACATGTAAAGGGGGGATAATGAAAGGGATGGCAGGAGGAGATGAAAGTTAAGAGAAAGATGGAAAGAAAATAAAGATGGCAGGAGGGTTCGGGTAAGGACTTTATTAGGGAAATAGGAATGGAATGGAAGGAAGGAAAATAGTATAAGTAAAGAAAACATATGGGAGAGGGTAAAATGGGATAGATTAAGGAGGGGAGGAAAGAGAGATGAGAACAGAGAAAAAAGCAGATGAGATCATTTCAGGGAAGAGAGCAAGAGATGGAAGCAGGGAGGAGAAGGGATCGAATAGAGGGAGGAGGAGAGAAGTGTGAAGGGAAGGAAAACTTGGTGGGAGGGAAGGAAGGGAAGTGGTTTGAGAAAATGGGAGATGAAAGGAGGATGAAAAGAGGTAAAGACTGAAATGAATGAGTGAGTCAAAGAGTGAGAGAAAGAGTAAGAGAATGGATTAGGTAAGAAGGGAAGACTGGAGTGAAGGAAAGGGAACTGGAAAAAGAGGGGGAAGTGTGAATAGTAAGGGATGTAACACACACACACCTGTATACAGTATATTTTCAAGCACATGTCAAGACCATTGATTTGAGAAGGTCACATGATGTTGGACACGAGAAACATCCCTCTCTAGCCCTCACCAATCAATCTCAGCTCCATATAAACACCGCTGTCATTTATCTGCGTGCGTGCATGCATGTTGGTGTAACATACGTGTTTTCATGCACCCCAAACGGAGACATTATTGATCCCCGGTCCCTGGTGGCATGTGCAGAGGATCACGCTAACAAGATTATAACGCTACTAACACAACGCAGAGTCTTAGCCTGCTGAGCCACCCAGACGACCAACAGCAGCAACAACATTCAGAGGCAAATGCAAATCACACGTCACTCTCAATCTGGCCCATATTTCACAGCGTGTCACTCGATACTGATTCTCTCACACAATGAAACGAAAAGCTAGTGAGTGACTGACAAAAAGCTATAGACTCTTAAAACTGACATAGCTATTGTGACATCACCCTTTTTTACCACTTCATGCCATCTTGGCATATACTGAAGTCAGTCAAGCAAACAAACTCTGCTAAATGTACATTTTCTTCATCCTTAATATCTTTTTAATGTACATGCATTTTTTTTAAACACACACATATCCGGAACCGAACATAATTTTGTGTTTCAGCAGTGATGTTATGGCTATTTTATTGAACCAGGGATTCTGTCAAATGTCTTAGGGTGTGTGTCTTCTAATATATTGATACTAATGGAACTCTTTGGAACCCCAAACATCCCCGTTGGGTCCTCGACCATATGTTACAGGATTTATGGGCTACAGCTGCTTGTTGTCGCTTACAAATAGTTTTCCTGGTAGATTTGCAGCTAATCTCCCACCATGTCAATCCACACTGGTTTTTGTTCCACTTGTACATATAGTTAACCATCTCATCTTTGATACCACAGCCAGTCTGCGTGCACGTGTGTGTGTGTGTGTGTGTGTGTGTGTGTGTGTGTGTGTGTGTGTGTGTGTGTGTGTGTGTGTGTGTGTGTGTGTGTGTGTGTGTGTGTGTGTGTGTGTGTGTGTGTGTGTGTGTTGAACCATTTCACAGCATTACTGTGAGTCATCCATCAAGCTGGCTTGCTCTTCCTGCATTGGGCTAGTTTAGTCATTTTATATTTATTGAAAACATACTGGTGGGAGCCTTCATAACATCATACACTCTTCAAAAGACTGTTGTTTTCAGCCAGGAGAAGAGGATCGTTTGATAGGAAACACGCCTGCTGTTGCTTTTCAACAGAAAGGCAGAGAGGGAGACTGACAGATAAACACTTATAGATGGATAATGTAGGTATAGAGATTGAAAGGATGGATGGATATATAGAGGCATATATGGATGGATGGATAGACAGACACTCTGAAATCATTAGTCATCCAAGTACAATCTGTAAGCCTGCCAAATACTCAATTCAGCACCATGGACAGCGGCTTGAATTCAGTGAAGTCAGGCCGCCATCTACAGGTCAACAATAGACTGCAGGAGACATTTCAAAGAGGGGGGGAAACACTAAGTTAAAGGTTGCATACACTTACTACCATGAATCCATACAGAATCAATCAGAATAGAATATTATAAAATGTTGCAGATGTCTATCCCATTTGTGTCTAAAGGCATCCCTGTGTGAGTAAATCTGAGCCTCGCAGACTTGAGAATCTCTCCTTTACAGTTTGAAGATCAACTGAGAAACATTTGGTTTCTAAGGTCTTACTGGACCAAGAGCTAAGCCATAGCAACTCCTTCCCATTCACATCTACTGCAGAAATCCTAAGCGCACTTAACACCAATCATGCAGTTGCTCAGACGCAGCCTCCGTTTAAAGTGTTGCTTGCTTGGGGCTGGGTTCCGATGCATGTGCTACTCTGGAGGACATCCCTCAGGAAAATGTGCATTTTCATTGAATACAAGCTATATAACCTATGAGGATTGCTGGTGCTTTAATACAAAGATTACACCAGTAAATAATTTAGGGATGAAGTGCAGCCAAGACTAGGTTTGCTATAATGATAGCTAATACAAGCTCAAGTCGGAGATCTAATTTTAGCTTGTTTTTTACGGTAAGGGTAGGTCAACATTATAAATGTATGGTCAGTAACCAAGGAAACCATAAACAGCTCCTCTAGATTCATCTATGCACTGCGAACTAATGAAATCCTCCAGGGTACACTAAACGTTTAAAAAACAATGAAAAAGGAAGTGCTCTCAATCATCCTCTATTGCAAGGAAGGGCTCACCTAACAGCAAAGAAGGTGGGGAATAGTACATCACAAACCAGTTTCGGCACTGCATTAATTGAAAACTGAATAAATATTTATAGAAAATATTGCCTACCACTTCAGACATATTTGTTTGTTTTGTCTTGTTTTTGAACTGATAGTACATCTAGGCCTAAACTGTATTCTTCTTTAATGATTCTTGAGATAAAAAAATTTAAAAAAAAAGGATTGGTTGCTTTGGTAATGGCGTTTGCAGCTTTTTCATTTTACATTATTCTTTTGACTTTGTATTAATCTTTTCAAAACATAATACATTCCTTGCATGATCTCAAGATTACATAAAACAAGACTGGCATTAGATGTTAGAAGGAGCACTTTAATTCAAAACCTGACCAAAGTAAATACTGTATAATACCTGGTTGATCCTGCCAGTAGCATTTGCTTGTTTCAAAGATTATGCAAGTGGAGCTCTTAGACCTAAGTGTTTGATTATAAATATTATTAAAGATTGGTCCCCCACCCCTCCATGTGGTAAGTATGGAGTAAAACAACACCAAATATGTCCCCAGTAAATGGTATCAATAGTTATCAGGTATACAACACTGTTAAGCAACGACAGGGGGGGTGCTCATTCTGGTAATGCTATAATAATTGGTTAATTACAGCGTGTGATTTAAGAGGCACCAAGGCTGCATTGCACTGGAGCCCCTTTTTTTCTGCTCTTGTCTTTATCTGTGGAAAATAGGGACTGTTGTGTTTCTGCAACAGCTTTAAAGTTTAACATGTTTTTCATGCTTTGACCACAGAGGGTTTTTTAGATGTTAAAATATTTCACCTTCGAGTAAAACACTGCTCTGCTTCAAATGGATTTTTAAAAGTCTCCAAGCAACAGCCGGAGCCACAATCTGCACTTCGCCAACATCTGTTTAGGACTCAGGACGTTACTGGGAATGAGTCAATGATTGCAGTTTATCCCCCAATGTTTCGCTGTTTTGTGGAAAGTGTCCTCTGCATTAGACCATAATAACAGAATCAGAATCGGCAAAGCATGATGTTTTAAATCTAATATTTTCACAATTGAAAAATACGGTAAATTAAATATTAAAATTTAGCAACAGTATAGCAGTAAAGACATGAAACATCACTTCACATCATCCGTACCAAAAATGAAGGAATATGTAGGGATGTAAAGACAAATGTAATGCAATGAGGACCATGATCAACAAGGTAATATAATGTATGTCTGTCTATCCTGTATAAAAACAGGGTTATACACTTAGATTTACTGTAGCCCCAAACTATTTATATATGTGATCTTCTAAAAGGAAAAGCTGACTTTTCAATCATATATAACCTAAGCATTCATTTCCACTTCCATGCTGACCGCTTTAGTTCTCATAAAACAATAACAAAGACAGTTAGCCTTGCTGCTAGTTTTTAAATAAATCAGCACACTACTAACATTGAGTTTCCAAAAACTCTTTAGCAAGGATGCCTTTCCCTTTGTAAGCAACAGCATGGATACCGTACAATATATGCTGCGATCATTTTCTGGATTATTCACTTAACTGTTATAAAATGCTAAAAATGCATCTCATGGTTTCTCAGTCAATCGTAACAAATGTCTTGTTTTTTTTCCAAACAGAGCAAACCCAAACATATTCAATTAAGGATCATATTAAGCTGAGAAAAGCAGCAAATCCTTACATTGGATAAGCAGGAATTATGTGACAATTTGTCCTGAAGAATGATCAAAATACAATCATAACCCATAATATTGGTTGTCATGGCATCCTTCCTCCCAGAGACCTTGGAGTCTGACTGAAGAAAGACTATGTTTGTATGTTTTATTAAATGAAGAAATGCCTTCTGCAGTAAGCTGAGGATTTACAGTTAAACCAGACTAGTATCATCTACCCAATTATACTGTACTACAAGCTGTGTTGTGGGACTTGTTCTCCTAAGTGAGATGTGTTGGGTCGTTGTAGCGCATTTGTCTTTGTTGGTGACTGCATTGCCCAAAAGATGAAAGCAGTACTACAGTATGTTGCCATGGGAAGCAGGATGAAAGTTCTTTTTGTATTGTTTCTCCTTCCAAAATAAGCAGAAGACTACATTTTATCTTAGTGAGTCAGGGTCACTGGAGGACATCCTTAATTGAGTCAAATTGTATCCCAACAGGTCAAGAAAACCAGCACATTTTAATGAGCACAGGTCTCAAGGTGAGACACTATTTTTATTTAAAGCTCACATATTATGCACTTTACTGTCAATTTGATATGGTCTAAGTAATCCCTAATACTTATTTTTTTAAATGTTTGCTGAAAAACCCGTTCAGATCATTTATTGTAGCAAGCCTCTATACCCTGATGTTCCTCTGGCCTATATTGGTGTCTGCAGTCTGCAATCTGGCTGGCCCCTCCCACCTCTCTGCCGGGCCCTCCCACCGTCTCTGCCGTGCTCTTGTGATACTAGAGAGACACTGCGTGACTGCGAACAGTGTTTACCCGGAGCGAAGCCATACTTTGAAAAGTTTGACATGACATGATTAAAACCAGTGAAAACAGCAGCTTCACAGTTTGATTTCTACACGAATAACTTCCCATCCTTTGTGGTGTTAAAAACGAGGCATTATTAAACTGCAATGCGAAAGCTAAGTTAGTGTAATAGAAGCAAACGTTGGGTGCTACATCCGATGCTACATGTGCGCTAACGGCTAAAAAAATAACACTCAGACGATTTAAAACCAGTGAAAACAGTAGCCTCACAGTTTGATTTTATCAGGAATAACTTCCCACCGATTGTGGTGTAAAAAACGAGGCATTATTAAACTGCAATGAAAGCTAAGTTAGTGTAATAGAAGCTACATGCTACACTAGGTAAATAACAGGCAAACAACCATTGAGGAGATTCATTTTAGTTTCACCGATGGAATTACTACACAAGTAGTTCCCTAAGCTTTGTCTCATTATATACGCGGCATTATTAAGACTGCTGTGATTAAGATAAATTAGTGGATTATGAGCAGAATGCTTCTGTGTTGGTTTATGCAACACTCTGCATGGTTTGCTGCACTACGGGCATCTTGTCGCTTAGTGGGGAAAGCAACATGTCGCTCAAATGTTCCAGAGGATCTCGGGCCCGTGGACTACTGCACGGTGGAAATGTCTGGTTACTAATGTGGGGGGGAAGCATGGACATATAAAGAAAATATGGGGATGTGGCTGTGACCAAACCCAAGTTGTTTTCCAATGTCTTCCCATACAAACACAAGGCCCTCTGTTTGGATGAAAGTGTGTGTCTGTGTGTGTGTGTGTGTGTGTGTGTGTGTGTGTGTGTGTGTGTGTGTGTGTGTGTGTGTGTGTGTGTGTGTGTGTGTGTGTGTGTGTGTGTGTGTGTGTGTGTGTGTGTGTGTGTGTGTGTGTGTGTGTGTGTCTCGCTGTGAGCTAATAGAGAACACACCTGTTTTCCTAAGAGAGCTCAAAGTCAAACATGAAGTCTTATAGCAGGAAATAAGATACGACGGGGGAGAATAGAAAAGACGAGGCAGCAATGAGACAGAACAAGCGGGGGAAATGAAAAAGACAGAATTGGAGACAAAAAGGAAGTACTGTAGGATGTAACCCCAAGAAAAGTGAGGGCAGGACAGAGATGAGTGAGACAAGGCAAGCTTAGACAAGAGGAAGACACAAAAGTTGCAGTGGAATTGGTTAAGAAATCAAAAAAGGTAAGAAAATGTGTGTAGAAGATATGTAATCAGATGAACAGAATAGTCAATAAGAACAATCACTAAGGAAAATAATTCCTTTGTGATTCAGCAAGTTCACAATAAGACATCTGGCTTTCCGATTTAAACTTCAGCGCTGTCTGCTTTACTTTCCCTTCTTCTCTCCAGCAATAAAATTAACCCATAGTGACTCATCACCTTTGGGCACCTGCTGATTTTAAACACAAAATAAAATCCTTAATTAGCTGCAGGAAAGAGTTACTGCACCAAGTTAGAACTCCTAGTGTGTATTTGGCCCTTTCAAATATGGTTAACACTTAGTAACACATACATCCGGATGTATGTGTTTGAAGGCTCCAATGTTTAAAGTCTTAGACTTAACAGACTAAAGATGTTAGCCAGCCAGACATTCCATTTTAAAGCATCTAGAGCTGCTAACAGATCAAAACTGTAATATTAATACATTTAAAATCACTAAAAATATTTTAATTTTGATTTAAAATGCATCTCTGTGCAATGTTAGTGGAATGGGTAAGACATAAAACATCCCTTAACTCATTCATAAGCCATTTAAATAGCCTTAATTGACTTATTTTTTCCATTGTTTGTGTCAGTATTAAATGTTTTTCATATTAAAGCAGCTACGAGTAACATTAAATATCTTTTTAAACAGCCCCATGTTTCCTCTGATAGTCATAAATTACCTTTAACAGCAAACAAGACCATCAGTGCAAAGAAAGACGTTTTTATATAGTTTGTATTACTGCGTTTGGTCTGGTTGCACACCCAGTCCGATTTTCGGTTTGCGCATGCAGGCTCTATGGTCACATATCCGTATTGGTTGCAGATTTCAGTGGAGCGCTGCAACGCCTATCCCACCAGGTGAGGGAAGGGGAGCGGGAGCCTTGTTTGAGACAGTTATTTGTCATCAAAATGACTGATAACGGGGCTGAACCATCAAAGAAAAAAAAGAAAATGCAATGAAGAAAAGCTAAAAGGGAGAGACGGACAGGAGGAGGCGAGGGCGTTGCCAAGCAACGTTTATACAATTACACGGGAGTGAACTAGACTGCAGTGTTTACTCCTAAATGAATGAGCGGTACTAATGCTTCACCATCATCAGATGCCCATTATTCATCTGAAATAGTCATTATTTACAGCAACATAAACACATTACCTCATCGTGATCCATACTAACTGCCATCTCTCGCTTTCTGTGAGGACACGTAATCTTTCAGCTCCGTGAGAGTAGTTAGGTGACACTGCATCAACTCATTGCAATCAGGTGTGTTTGGCACCAGTGTTAATTTTGGCAGCAAATTCTGATTTAGTCTTAGTCTTTTGAATATCACACCATTTAGTCTTAGTCCTATTCTAGTCATCTAACATATTTTAGTCTTAGTCTAGTCTAGTCTACTAAATATAAGCAGATTTTAGTTTGACTAAATCTACAGCGGACTTTGTCGACTAAGTGTTTTTCTTCATTGAATGGTATTAAGGTTTGAATATGCAATACAGACACAGATTTAATGGTTGTAATACAAAACATGTATTCTATTTCATTAGTAACAATCTCACATAAAATCAGTGTACCTGACTGGATAGGGGAGAGGGGGGGCTTTAAGAGCCTGTGCCCGGGGGTCCATTATCCCCTGGGCAGCAGCAGCAGCATGCAGTTGAGGTGCTGATAAATTTGAGCAACTGCGCCTTCCTTTAAGCAACACTGCTGCCGCTGTGTGTGTTCGGACTTCTTTTGCATCAAAGCCTTTTAGATAATACAATTAGAGGTTTTAATTGAACGCTGTCCATGCGTCGGAGTTGATTGTAACTTAAAAACAGAAACTAACGGACGAAGGCGGCAGTTTCACATGGCTCTGTGTATTCAAACTCGAGACAGAGCCTACTACAAACAGATCGCGGAACTTAGCCGTTCCCCTAGACATCGTTAACGGGCAGGATATCCCTGACTATCATTTTTGTCCATCATACCGCAGAGTTTTTCAGCACAGCGGCTCACTCCACCCGCTCACACCTGCGCGGTCTCCCGTCGATTTTCACCGACACAGGGTTGCATTCGCTGCTTTGCACTGATTGGATTTCTTCCCAACTTGTCCCACAAAAAGAGTAATTCTGATTGGATCTCTTCTCCATTCGTCCCGCCCTAACAGTTTCGTCTAGTTCCTATTCGTAGACTATAGTGTCAGTTAAATTAGTCTCAGTCTTCGTCATCACATCTGCCTTTTTATTTAGTTTTTATTTAGTTTACGTCCGTGAAAAAGGTTTGTAGACAAGTATTTTTCGTCATAGTCTTAGTCTACGAAATTAACACTGTGTGGCACTGACCGGCATTAGTTGATGCAGAGTCACTAACCACTCTCAAGGAGCCGAAAAGAGTCCGTGCCCTCACGGCTTTGAACACACAGACATGCACTATATTGCATCCTAATCAATTGAGACTGGCACGACCGGCACAAGCTAGAAAACAGCTTTACGACAGCTGGCGTCGTAAAAATACTACCACTTTTGTCCAAAGGGGCTGCCAATGGACAAAGTTACTCGTAGTGGCTTTAATGTAACTGAGTTCTTATCACTAAGTGGATAAAAACATAGCTCTCCTGATATGACATCAATGTGGCATTATGTGTTACAAGAAGGAAACAAGTGAAATCAAAAGAAAAATCCATCACATTATTAATGGCAGCATTGAGAGATTGCAGTACGTCAGAAAGAACCGTAAAGAGGGACAGAAAAGGTATTTATATATCATCAAGTATAATGGCTCAGATGAGGCAGTGATTATATGTCATAGGAGGGGGCGAGTTAAAAAAGGAGGAGAAGCACAAAGTTTATTAAAAGGAGGAGGAGGAGATGAATAAATGTGAAATTTGTCAATAAGTATACAAGTTTCTCACAAAGCAAGAAAACCATAACAGCCAACGCTCTTTTGACGATGTCTATAAGAGACAAACTCTAACCCGGCTCAATTGGTAGTGAATGGGAGACCGACTATTATAGGTGCCTTGGATGCATCCAGAAGGTTTTTTTAAGGGGGCATTTTCTGGTTCTGAGCCATTTGCACTGACACTGGGGGAGAAAATGGAGAAGTTCAAAAGCAGGAGAGGAGAATTTGCGAATTAGGATGCCACTGAGTTACTGACAGAGGCAGTGAGTGAGTGAGGTGGAATGGGAGTGGAGAGAGAGTAAACAGATTGGGAGGAGGTGGTAACGATAATGATGAAAGCTGTGTGAGTGTGAGGGCTGGTAGGCGGGAGAGAAGTAGCGTAAAGAGGAAAAGGATGTAGGGGAGTGGGGGGGTAATGATGATGGTAAGGGTTGATGGGATGCGGTTAAATGAGAAATCATTTGCAAGATCAAGAGGGCAGGAGAGGGAGCAATGAGCTCTTTCCACGCAGATAGGTTTAAACATGGAGGAGGAGAGTAGAGAAGATACTCAACAAAAGACAAGAGGACGCTGGAGAAATGAAGGAAGGAGTCAGAGGAGGGGGAGCAAGCAAAGAAAGAGTAGAGGGGAGACAAGGTGTGCAGTACACACAACGTGATATTGACTAAAGGCTTTACCCGTTAATTGCATATTCGCTATGATTGCACTGTGAATAGATGTGCTGAATGAGAATGGCTTTCTCTAATCTCTTTTTCAGACAGAGAGACAGATACAGGTGTAGGTGAGACATGCACGGGGCAAGGAGACGGATCACACTGAAACATAGTGACATTAAAAAGGTTAAAACAAGGGAGATGATGAGAGGGATTGTGTTAAAAAATAAAAATAAATTAATGAATGAGACAATTAAAAGATTATTCATATTAAACTTCTAAGTCTTTGGTACAAAATGTAGACGTAGGCCTCTCTTAACCCTTATGCCCCATTGGTGGAGATTTGTGTATCTGG
The DNA here is from genome assembly GCA_026929865.2 of Hyperoplus lanceolatus. NCBI lineage: Eukaryota > Metazoa > Chordata > Actinopteri > Uranoscopiformes > Ammodytidae > Hyperoplus > Hyperoplus lanceolatus. The sequence goes on from CM049395.1 coordinate 13,544,992, forward strand.
GGTTGCATTTTTGAGATAATTTTTGCCGTGATTGTCCCCTAGCCATAAAATTTGGTAAGGAGGTGTGTTTTACAATGAAGTTTGGATATTCTGAGTTTCATCAATATCTACTTCATTTTGACTGTGTGAGATGTTTTTGTTACACTGGGACCGTTAACTACACAATTTGTACCATTGACTTCCATTATAACGACATTTTTTGACCCCCCCTTAAAATTAAAGTGAAAAATAATTTTGACTGTAATTTCCCATTTCTCTGTAGTAAACTTGATAAACTTATGTAAAAACAAGGTCAATAAAAAAATGCCCCATTTTAGCCCCACCCCCCACTAACCTCTATGGTGACCCTTTACAACAAATTGGCTGCAAACCAATAAAAAAAAATAAAAAAAATACAATGCAATGGTTTTGATGTGTAGTTAGTGAACACATCTTTTAGTCAGAATGGTTGAAGTGAAAAAATGTTTTCCAGGAGTCAGTCTGTGTGAACTCAAATCACATAAACTGAAATCTTTGTGTAAAAAGATGCCATTTCGCAAACTCATAAAAAGCCATAAAACCAGTATTTTTGATTCCTTGGCAATGGCAAGATAAAATCAGAATTTATATATTTTTTTTCCATTCATTTTGAAGGTAAGGCATCACATTTTAGGTTTTAACTAATGTCTAGTAGATTTATTCATTTCATATGGTCTCAAACCAAGGAACAAACATGCCAAATGACACAAACGGAAAAAAAATTGAAATTTTCATATTTTCTGTCAAACTTCAAGATTACTGGCCACTGTGACAAAAAATCTAAAGAAAAATGTCAAAGGTGTTCTGATATGGATAGTATGGACTGAAGTCTGCATGTCCATGACAAAATAAGATTGTGTGTGTATGTGTGTGTGTGGAGGGGGGTGTGTGTGTTTGCATGTGTCATACGATAATAGGGCTGCAAATCTGTACCCCTTGTAATTTCTCTCCTCTCATACACACACACAAGCACACTTTCACACACACACACACACACACACACACACACACACACAGACACACACACACACACACACACACACACACAAAAAAAAGCTTTTATTTTGTAGTTTTAGTGAGTGGTTTTCATCATAAAAATTCATATTTTGATGATAAAAGAGGTGATAGAATGGGTAAATTTTACTATTCTCTTTCATTTTACCCAATTGCATTGTGTTTTCTGCAGTAATATGGGAAATCAGAGGCAAAAAAAATGTTTCACTTTAATTTAAAGGCGGGTTGCCAAAAAGTTTTGTTATTATGTAAGTCAATGGTAGAAATCTAACTTTTTTTATTCAATTTGACATTATTCAAAAAGTAATAATGTCCCAAATTCAATTTTCTCACCTATTGTTCAGATGGGTGAGCCGGTGATACTAATAATAATCAAAGTTAAAAAAAATATTTGAATATTGCATTTTTGTGTATTTTTCATTAAAGCAGTTGGTGGTATATGATCAAAACTGGCATCTAAAGGGTTAATTTTTAATTGTGATTAATTAAATCATGACATAGATTGAATAACAACCCCTTCATGAAAAATATGGAAAAAAAATGTGAAAAAATATTGATCTTTCATAATATTAATGCAATTTAAAGGTCAAAATACACAAAATGTACTTAACGGTCCCAGTGTAACTTTTTTTAATAGGGCATGAGGGTTAAAACATTGTTTATTTACTTGTATGTGGCTATTTCCCTATTCTATACTATCTATTCTCTATCTATGGCCCCGGTCCTCCTCTGGACTAGTGCCGCACCGGGGCGTGCTCTCTGGGGGTGGGGTTCTGGGGGGCAGGCTCTGGGTCTGGAAGGCTGGCGCCGATTGTGTGTCGGTGGGGAACGGTAGAGTGTAAATCAATGTTATTTAATGTTAATTGTGTTTATATTGTTGAACATTGTTATAGCGTTATTATCATCAGCCTGATGAGCTGCCTTCGGTCTCGGTTTTTCAGGGCCTGAGTACCGGCTGTCCTCCCACTGAATAATTGTCCTGCCGACGCAAAATTAAAATAACTGATTCCATTTCTCTAACATTTGTGCTCTTCTGTCTATCTTCCATGATTGCTGAGCGATGCCCCGGGGGTTCTCTCCCCCTGTCTACCTGCTCGATTGACTCCGAGCTCTGTGTGGAATCAGCTGTCCTAGGAACGGATGCTCCCCGCCTGCTCTTTAAATTCATTTTTGCTTTGCTCATTGGTTGCTTGTCTGTCCTCTTCCAGTTTCCCTGGTCGTGGTGAGACGGTGTGGATCTGGTCTCCCCTCTGGCATCATCTGAGAATGGATCGCCTACGCGTAAGATGTTGCAGTGGTTAAGGACACGAGATGGAGATGTCCGGTGAAATCCCAGTGCTGGAAACCTTAGTTTTCCCTAGTGGAGACGAGACGAGATGGTGTGGATCCTCTGGCAGCATCTGAAGTCGTCCTGCATCCATACTATTTGCGCTTTACTTTAGTATTACCTTGTAAACATCTGGACAATGATCAAAATCCTTCGTGATTTTTCTCTATTTATGACATCTATTGCAGCATGTCCGTCCTGGGAGAGGGATCCCTTACTCTGTCAACTCTCCCTGAGATTTCTTCTATTTTTTTTAATCCCGGTAAAGGGTTTTTTACTGGGAGTTTTTTCTCAGCCGAGCTAAGGGTGTAAGGGCAGGGTGTCATATTGTTTCATATTGTATCATGTTGTGTCATATTGTACCATACTGTATCATATTGTATGGACTGTAAAGCCCATTGAGACGAATGCTATTTGTGATTTTGGGCTATACAAATAAAACTGATTTGATTTGATTTGTATATGTTTTGCTAAATTAAAACATATATATATATATTATAATTTCTGAGGAAGCCTTACTGCTGCCTACTGTAGATTATGCTTATTGGGGAGATGTGTCTTGCCATTCCAATAAGAGTGACCTTCCTACACCGCAGAGAAGTACCATGCAGGATCTTGGAGACAGCAGCTTGTGATTTGTGTTTAAAGGGTTGTTTTGTTTAGGCTTCTAAAACACAGGGTTAAATAAAGATTTGGGTTAAATAATTAAAAAGTCTACAGAGTTGTATAAGATGGAATGCAATGACCTTTGCATTACTTAGCCAATCTTTCCTTTACCTTATCAACGTGTATTGAGTTGCCTGCCTAAACACAGCCATATACTGTATGTTTAAACCATGCTTCTGTTGCTTTGAGTACGTATTATTGTACAACAAATTATGAAAAAGGATAACAGCAAATGTCTTGCAAATACGCTCAGTTTGTGGAAATCCAGACCCCATATCTAGAACGATATTCTGGCCACGATCAATAGACCTTCCCAACTCAAGGGACGGCTCCAACTCCTGCATTTCAAATACCACTGCATGCAACTGGATAGCGCTACAACTAATCAGAGCAATGAACAAGGTGACGTATTAAGCCCCGTTTGTTTAGTTTATGAAAGATATGAGTGCCATCTTCCGAATCGTAAAGGGTCGAGGCCACAGCCATCTCTGTTGTTTACTATCACAGCCTCAACGGCCCATGCACAGCACTGTCGTCATCCCGTTACGTCCTCCCCAGAGCACCATACATAGGGCTCTGGCCCGCCCATATCAGATATAACCAATTGAAACGTAGCTCAGAATTTTCTAACATATTTAATGAGCTTCCATGGAGAGTGTTCAGACCAACAGGCGCAGCAAATTTAATTTGCCACAGGCAGGTCTGGATTTCCAAGCTATTCAGTTTGAGCATTTTGGGTCAGAACTGAAAAGGTTGCAGGCCAATAAGGTTTTCTGGTCGTATTGTAAAAATATGGGGCAGTAAGTGTAAAATATATTTTACTACTGCAAGTAGTTGTTTTAAAAAAGATGTGTGAGTCCTGGTGTCTGTTAGGTATCTAGTCTGTCTGTGGTTTTCAAACTGTGGGGCGCTGGGCAGGGGGGGGCGCGGATGAATATGTGATTTTTTCTTTTTGTTTTTATTGTGTTTTTGATATTAACATCATATTGAGCAAAATGTAAGTTATCGTACAAAAAAAGGAATACAATGTTTTGGTAGATAGTTAATAGCCTAATAATTGAATCAGATCATCTGGGAGATAATCCGAGGTTAACTGATCACGTGATGTCACGTTCACGTCCTAGCACACTGAGTTTTTACATTTGGAAATGGGGCTGCCTTCAGTTTCCCATACACTGTGTATAGTCTATAGACTATTTCAGCCTCGTCTGTGGAAATAAAGATAGCTGGACAACAGTTTGTCTGCTTCGTTCCTCTCACTGCATTTAAATGCACTCACTATATTACAGAGAAATATGTCTTGTTAAAGAAAAAGAGCACCAAGCCCAACCCAGAGGACCCTGCATAATATTTTATTTTAAATTAATATTTTCATGGAAAATGCATGTGTCTTTCTTTAATAGCTTCTAATTCATCCGACCCAGTGTCTCTAAATTATCTGTTCACACAAAATTCCTCATATTTAGCCTTTTAATTTTCCTCTTAAAGTGCACCATGCAGATTCATAGCCTGGCATTTCCAGACCTGCCACTAGGCGCTGGCAAATTAAATTTGCTGCACCTGTTGGTCAGGACACTCTCCATTGAAGCTTTTTCAAAAAGTCCAGAAATCCTGACTCACGTTTCCATGATCAGCATCTATTGACAACATTCGATAACATAACCAACTCTGAAATGAATCGTTAACATTCCGTATTAAGATACCTTGTCGAAACGTAAAACTTCTGTTTTACGTTTGTAACTGTTTAGAAACCAAGAAAACTTGGTATGTGGTTTTGTGATTCAGTCCTTCAAATTGTTTGTGTGATTTGAATTAACCAAACTCACTGTCATGGTGTTGAAAGGATATGTATTGTGATCTAAATTGTGTTACACGGTTTCACTGCAGATGGTCTAAGGAAGTTGTTCTACATTTGGACAGGGGAGATTAATATCGTGGTTTTCATGTATGGCAAGAAGACTTGCATGCTAAATGTGAAAAGATAATTATAGGGGCAGGTTCATTTTGTGTACTGTCATATGCCAGTTTATGTCCCGTTTATTTAAATGACTTATACGTAATGTTTGTTGTCTAAGAAATTTGCCTAACTTTTACAACAACTGAACTGTAATATATGGCTTATGTACATTAAAAAACGAGACCCCTTGCAGAGCATTGCAAACTTTCTTTTTTTCTTTTTCATTTATAGAAAAATTTGTACCACGGGAATACTTTTTGGGGGTCCTGCCTCCCACAAGATAAACTTTACATTAACATAATTTCTGCAGCTGAGAATTTAATGCTGCATTTGGTTCATGTATAATTGACGAGAGAAGAGATTTTTCTTACCCAATGCTTTAAAAAAAAACACATCAAACTAAATTCAGAAGAAGCAGGGAACACGGGGTTTCAGTTGAAATCTATAGTATAATTACTCAAACAATCATCCACTTAATGGAAATCAACATCTGCCTCCAAAAGTATTCTTGCTTTATAAGCACCAGATGCTCTGTGTTGTAGGAGGCAAGTATCGCCATGAATACCTCTATTATGTTTCCAATGCCTTACTGATTTTTTCTTTTGTATGGTCATTAGATTAGTATACCTTAAACCCTGCAGATGATGGAAGATTTCAATTTGATTTGTGATTGTGAAAGATGATTAGGGTGCGATCTTTATGCAACATATACACAAACTACAACATGCTGTGTTCGAAAAGCCATACAAACATCCTCCCTCCTACATACTCAACATATACTACATACTGTCTACTTAATGATCGATTGTGTATGCGAGGTTCGTCGGACGGTTTATACTGAAGTATAAAGAAGTAATAAATAATAATAAAAAAAACTTCTGGGTCGTTTTAAAAGACGCAATACATTTTGGGGGGCGGTTGAGTAGGAAAAGTAACCTGTCAATCCATACACAAAATCCTTCCGGAAGTAAGTACTCATCCGGGCATTTCTCGCTTACACAACCACAACTTCGACAAATTGACGTCAAAATTAGTATGAGTAGTATGACTTTTCGAACACAGCCATAGTGATATAGCCTGGTCCAACCAGACCATCGTACTTCATTTCATTTGTACAGAAGGTCTGGAACTGCTGTAATTGGCAAACGTTCACTCACTTGGTGGCGGGTGTCTGTTGAAGTTTAAAACTATTGGATCTGCCCAGTGCCACTCTGGATTAGCCAAACAATCTCATAACGTTTGGTCGTCACGTGTGTCATGAGCCGGCTTCTGACGGTGCGTTTAAGTTGGACAGGGAACTCGGAAATTTCTGACTTCACTACATATTGTGGTCTATGGATCTACCGGTACCTGGCAACGGTAACTTGCTAGAGCCTAACGTTTAGTTATTTGGACGAGAAAGGTTGTCGGCGCCCATACTTTCGCGAGCAGATGCACTGGAACACAGACAGGTCGGAACTCGGAACTACCAAGTCGGAAATCTCCTTCTTCCGAGTATAAAGGAATGCAGCATTCAACTGAAACTGGAGCGCGACTTCAACGTCATCGTTCTCAGCCACTCGCTCTGTTCGCTGATTGGACAGCCGGAAATTTTCCAGCTAGATTCCACTAATACCACCCAGCCCCAGACTGACTACTGAAGGAGAAATGAAATTTGGCCGGAAGTAGGAAGGCGGGCGGAGCCAAGCTAATAGTGATATGGATCAAGTTCCCTTTCTTCCCTATGAAGAAGGGTAGATAATTAAGTTTAAAAGTGTTCGACCTTGCATTTTAAGTAAATAAGACTCAATCACCTGGTATGTGACCCAGCAGTATTAGCCATTTGAAAACATTTGACCCATATTAAATAGCATCAAAGGCCAGATGTGTTCTCTGTCCGCATGTTTTAGTCAATCAGCTGGATGACCTGTCTCTGCCTTTCTCCAATATGCCTGAATAAACAAATACACATACCACAGTTCATACAGGTATACACAACCATGCACCTATACGCTTGTATACTCACTACCACACACACACACACACACACACCTCTGAGATCAATTTCAATTCTCCAGTTAGGGAACAAATCAGCAGACAGCCTTTAATCTCTTCAGCCTCACCCACTCTTCCTCAACACTGCCCACTTCACTCTATTGATCTCTGTCAATCTCTTGTCTTGGTTTCCGTCTTCTTCTCTCTCTCTCTCAATATTCTTCTTTTTATCCTTCCACTTCATCGCCTTCTACCTGTATCTTGTGAGGTCTTTCTCGGTCTCCTATGTCTCCCTTCTGTTTTCTTCCTAGCTGCCTCCCTTTTTACACACACACACACACACACACACACACACACACACACACACACACACACACCTCATTAAATGAAGTTAATTTCCAATCTGTGAAAAGCTATTGACCCTCTGCAGAGGTTGCACACATTGTCAAGTTGTATTGAACGGGGCAAATCTGTATGCCTGTCTCTTTTGAAGCCTTTAAAGGAAAAGGGTTTAACTTTGAATTGTGTGTAAAATAGTATGAGCACATATTTTGGTATTGTGTTTATATTAAATAAATTAGTGTATAAGTGTGGGTTTGTGTATTATAATAATGGGTGGACATGTCACACATGATAAATGTTTCTGTTGCAACTGAAGTGGTGGTTGAAATGGAGTCTTTCGGCCTCTATTTGAACACTTTATATAAGGCATGAATGGACCTTTAGTTTCAAGTAAATTAAGAACATTGTTTGGAACATTTGTGAGGTCAGTAAATACATTTTTGAAGTTAAGTTTTTCCAAGTGAATGGAATCCAACCACTTATTCAGTGCCGGTGGCTTTTAAGTAAAAAAGCCAACAGTCTCTTTGATCATCCGTCTACCTGTCCTGCAGCGTATCTGCCCTACTTGTGTTTGCATTAAAAATAACTTTAATGTGTATGTCCTGATTTCCTGAAAAAATGTAATTGCTTTAGCTAAATGTGGCAATCCTGAAGTGTTTGGTATACTCATTTGGTATACTTTTGGTGATAGGCGTCACTGCTGTGAAGTTTATGCTCTGCAAATCCTTTCTATCATCTATTAGTCAGCATGGGCAGTGTACAGAAATATCTTTTTACAAGTATTTTCTGACGATCTTGTTAAAATGTATGTGGCTGCAAATGCTAAATACGTTTCTTCTATGGATGGAATTTAGTAAACATTCTAACAAGCATCTAATGTTTAGGAGGAAGAGTCTCTGAGCGATAGTGATATAATTATTTTAATGAAAACAGACTTCATAAATTAACTTAACATATTAAAGTGACACAACATATGAATGTGGAATAAAAGTGTTGACGGGGAGGAATAATCAGTTGCTTGAAGTCAATCTAAAAATGCATGACAACCCTGCATGCCTATGTTTTGTTTTCGAACAAAGGAGATGCAGACAAGGAGGTCGTGTGTTCATGCATGTGTGTAAAACCGACATAGTGAGGTAGAGAGAGAAATGAATTGAATAATAAAGAAAGGACATTGGCATGAAGAGAGTTATGGTAATGTGCTGCTGACCTTGAGAAAGACTTGTTGATAAGACACCTAAATGCAAAATAAAATTCTGTTTTGTTTTATGATGACACTTTAAACTTAATAATAGATAATATCACTGTCAAGGGTTTCTGGGGTAATTAAGAGTATGTGTGCTGACACACTGCTAATGCTGCAATGTGAACCACACTAAGGTCATCCAAATACTGTGACACAAGAAGGGTTTACAATAAGCAACCTTTTCACAGTCACTGAGTGATCAAACAAACCAATACTTAGTAGCCATGAATGATTAAATCTGCAATTCTGGAAGAATCTACAAAATGTGTAATACTCAACACCCTGATACTAAATACCTTTGATAACATTTAGTTTAGTTTAGTTTAATTTGTGCAAATAAACAAGATTAAAAAATGGCAAGAAGATGCGCATAGACATACATAAATGCACGGGTGGGACAAAATAAACCCCGAAGGGCTTATGAAGGATGTCCACCTGACATTAAAATACAATAAAGAAATGAAGTAAAATAAAAAAGAAAAGAAAAGACAAACAAAAATTAAAGAGATAAAACTACAAAGTCATGTTACTAAAATGAAAATACATCTAAGTACATGTAAAAAAGCAATGTAAAGATGTAACTAACAAGCAAGAAGACAATATAACATACATTCAGTTTAACACATTATCCCAAGCTTTTAAAATTAGGTACATTTTAAGATGTTTTTTGAAAGTAACTAAAGATGGGTGTTTACGTAGAGTAACAGGAAAACTGTTCCAAATGACTGGACCTCTATCCCTAATTGAAAACTGTCCAAGATTTGTTCTGTAAAACTGACGGTGAAGGAGATCTACAGATCTGGTTTGATGACTATGGATCTGTGACCTTGTTATAAAAAAACTGTTGAAAGAAGAAGGAAGTAAATTATTGAGAAACTATAAAAACAAAAGTGCCGATCTGAAGAGTATTCACATCATATATGCTTAACAACTTCAGACTTAGAAATAACGGAGCACTATGAGCGTCCCAACTGGAGTTGGTTACAGTTCTAACAAATTTTTTCTGTAACATAAAAATCGAATCTAGACTGGTTTTGTATGTGCTTGCCCATACTATATTGCCATAGGATATAAAGGGATAAATAAGGCAGTAATATAAATCCATACAAATTTTTCTTGACAGCACGGGTCTTACTCGTCGTATAACCCCAATGTTTCTCGCAAATTTATTGGACACCTGTGATATGTGTTTTTTCCAATTGAGCTTATTGTCAATAAAAACCCCTAAGAACTTAACATTGGAAACATTTTCGAGTGCATTGTTCGCCATAAAAATTGGCTTTGGATGGAAATTGGATATGATCAGATAGAATAATATTTTTAGGCTTAAATATCATATAAGCACACTTCTCTACATTAAGGGATAATTTGTTAAATTTGAACCAGTTATCCAACCGATCAAGTACGCTATTCATTCGATCAATCAACTTGTGTTCATCTTTATTTAACCTGTACAAACAAAAGCGTCTTTGAGCATTTAGAAAAGTGCTATATAATTCCAATGTATTATTATCAACAACAACATGTATTAAGTGCCTGATTGATCAAACAATGTATTAGTCTATGAGTCTATAATATCGCCCTTTACGATTATGGAAATATTACCACTGTGTCACGAAGTCTACTAAAGTCAACACAATTAGTGTTTATTTAGCAGTGTCATGCTGACATTTAAACACAGCATATTCAACTTGATTGTTTTGGGAATGGGGTGATTATCTCATTGTAAATTCCACCCCTGTTAAAATAGTCCTTGTGTGAGGCTGGATGATAAGACCCAGTTACAATGGAGCTGCAAATAGTCTTTTATTAGATTAAAAAGAATAATCTAACATGGGTCAATATACCATAATCAATGAGACATGGAAAAATAACTGCCTTAATCTCCAATGGAGCCCACCACAATCCAGTTCTTATCTGATCTTGGAAAGCAATTTACATTTTCATTTGAAACGGATAGTCAATGAGCAAGAAGTCAGTCGTTTCATAATGAACAAGGTCATCCAGGATTCAGGTCATGAAAAAGAGCAGTGTTCCAAAGCATTTTTGAGGAGGGTTTTTGTCAGTACCTTTACATTTTTACAGGTTAAGATGAATTGAAGGAATGTATCAGGGAGGGTGTGGGACAGTGTCACATCAGTCCTTGTGCAAAGGATTACCATAAAATTGTGACTGTACAAATTAACTACCTAAGCCATATTACTGTACTATTTTCTGCTTCGACTCAAACTATGAGATGAATGCACTAAACACATGATGCCTGGACGACGTTGCAGTAATGGAACAGGGCTGACAGTTCATATATGACCAAGCATATTCAGCAGACCTCTCCTAACAGATGTTGAAACGTTGAAAGTCAGTACCACATTCCTTACTTCTGGATCCTCTACAGAGATCACGCCTGGATCTTCATCGTGCCCTGGCAATTTGCATGGATGTGTTTTTAGAAACTCAGGGCCATGAATCCACGTTTTGGACTGAAGAAAGGCGTCTGTCCGCATGCCACGTGACGCTACGTCTGCAGGATTTAGCTTGGAGCTGACGTAGTTCCATTGAGGGACTTAAGACAGTGTCCGTATGATGGCAACTCTGTTCGCCACAAAGGTTTTGAACCTTGCTGTTGTGCTTGCAATGTACTTCAAAACGGACGTGCTGTCGATCCAGTACTTCGACTCCTCCAATGGAATTTGCAGCTCTGTTTTCAGCATGCGGTCCATACATACCGCCAAGACTGCCGCTGCAAGCTCCATTCTGGGGATGGTGGTCTGCTTGAGGGGTGCTACTTTTGCCTTGCCCATGTTGAAACAGTGTGCACTTCATCTTTGCGGTTAGTGAGCCTGAGGTATGACACTGTTCCTAGGCCGACCTCACTTGCGTCACAAAAGTGGTGCAGCTGTGTGGATGAGATCTCACCAAAGCCTTGGGGCGTGGTACATCTGCTCACGGAGAATTCATCCAACAGCGTCAATTGTCTTAACCATCTCTGCCACCTGTCGGCATGTTCTTGTGGAATTTTGTCATCCCAGCCCAGCTTGGCCTTACATAACTCCTGAAGGATCTGCTTGGCAGTTACCACGACCGGTGCCAAGAACCCTAGAGGGTCATAGACTGAACTCACAACTGACAGGATGCCACGTCTTGTTGTTGGCTGCAGTTTCAGCACTGTGCTAAAGGTGAAGGCATCACTTTCGACATCCCATTGAGTTCCGAGGGCCCGTTCCATGGGAAGTTTATCTCTGTCCAGATTTAAAGTCTTGACCTCTTTAGCTTTTTCTTCCTCAGGGATCATGGCAAGGATGATGCTTCCAAAGACTGTTTAAGGCATGTTTCTCTAAATGGTTAAGGACCTAACATTACTTCATCTAAAAAACGAAATGTGCAAATGCGTTCCTTGATGAAGAAGAAGTAGGAAAGCATACACACTAAAGTTAGCCGCTAATGCTGGCAGAGCTAACATGACACGTTGAACAGGGTCGGATGTTGGCTTCATTATACAAGTGGTACACAATTTGGGTTGTCGTGGTGTTGTACTTATAGCAATGTTTATTGAACTTGGTTATTTTTGTAACTAAAACTGTCCGATGCCAAACTCCTTGACTTGGTCATGTTTATGTTTCTGACATCAACTGCAGCTCGCAGGCTGCTGATCCTGTTCTGTTGTCTCCTACAACTAGTTAAGTATCGCTGCGCAACACAACGGCTATTAGATTGATAAAAAATTCATGTGATCGACAATTCTTGACGATCAATCATCAGTCATCGATTAATCATGCCCATCCCTAGTGGTGACACAAGTTCATTTCGCTAAAAAATTTCGGCAGAGCACACATTTCTCACCAGCCAAAGTGGCGGGTGGTCTCAATAACTTACTACTCGCAAAGCCTACATTTACCTGCATTTACCTGGCGAGTGTTATATTTGAGCCCTGCACGAGACTGATCACAGTGATGATGCAGCGGAGACACTGTGCATGTTGTCTTCTAAACTTATAACTCGTGTGCGGCTATTTCGACAGCAAATGTAATAGGCCTAAGCATGTGCAGAGTGGAGGCGTGATGTCATCGTTATCACAGGGAACGACATTGCCATTTACATGGTGACGCTGGAGTTGCGTTTTCAAAAGATTCCACTCTGAGCCTGGTTTCAAAAGTTTAAATTTTCAAGACTACATTTGCAGTTCAAGGTTCAAGATTTTTTATTAATGTCCCAAGAGGGCAAATGTATTTACAGCAAAGGAGGTAGTGGCTAAAAATACACGACAAACAAGACGGCAATGGACATGTAACCTTCTGGTGACCCCTAGAGGTGGGGTATCTATTCTAAATGTCCATGTCTAAGTTTATATCAGGTTACTAAAGATTCCAAGTTCACATTTGATTGGTAAGGGGATTGCTTGTAGCTTAATACGCTGTAAGATTAAAGAGACCTCCAACCCAGACAACAAACACATGACCACGACTTGAGAGAATAAAAGTTTTGTATTTATAAAGATATCGATTCAAGAAAAAGGTTGCATTTGTTCTCTCAGCAATATAGTAAAATAATAGAAATATTGACCCAGAATAATAAAGCAAAAAGTTAAATAAAAGTGTACCTTAGCAGCACTAAGTACTTAACATAAATAAAAATGTATCCCGCATGGGACTAGAAAAAACACAAAATTATCACTGCTTAGGAATCTTAGTTCCTTCTACCTTTAACAGTGTTTACCCTTCAAATATACCTTAATAACAGTTAAGTCAATTATTTGTCTTGGGCCCAAGAACCAAAAGAAAAAACAAAGCCCTGAGTACTCAGAATAAAGAAAAAGTGTCAAATCAAAATAATCCTCAGTCCGCTTTGTTCATTTCGTTCCTACCACCGCCTGGATTTGAGCACATTGGCCCTCATTTATCAACCGTGCGTAGACCAGAAATATGGGTGTAGGCACATTTCCACGCAAACCTCGGCATTGATCAATTTGGACGCAAACGTAGGGTATGCACAAATCCCACGCCAGCTCTCAGCTCCTGTACGCAAGTTTGTGAACAGCATGGACTCGCAGTGCACGCTGTGCCGGGTAATTGATGACTTTGTTGCACAATTATTAGAAGATAATACAAATGCAGTGTTTGCTCAGACCGAAATAAAGATATGAATCACTTAAAAATGTGCAGCTCATGGTGTGCAACTGAGTAGGAGCGCTGATTCAAAAGTGCGCACACCGGCCTCTTAGGAGTGGTGCATGGGACTGCGTAAGGGAAGTAATCTCCGACTTGGAGCAGCTGGGGGGAGACTGAGGCACGGGGGCTGCATTCATTCAAAATGTTAGCCTAAGTATTAAATATGTAGGCTATGCAAGTAGTACGCTGCTCTATATGATAAAAAATACATGACACAACATTCAGCTTAACATTTTATTTATTTGACACACTTTTGAGATGTTTGTTCCTCTTTTAATGTGTCATTGATCGCTTAAGCGAGCGATTTATTTCCACCGTTAACCGGCACGTTTTTCCGATCTGCTGGTGGAGCAGGACGTTGGGCGCTCTCACAGCTGATCGTTGGCGGGTCGGCTTGTGCATCTGACGGCCGGGCTGACCACTCGTGCCAAGCGCGCATGCTGTCATACAGTAAAATGCTAAATGTGTTATTTCTAGTTTTTAAAACCCTTTTGCGTAGTGCTATCTAAAAGGGCCAATACATTATAATCATTCAAATCTCTACAGACGTGTATTTCTTTCATGAGGACCATTATTGGACAGTTGGTCCATCTTTTTCTCCTCTACCACTTAGCCTAGGCTATATTATGCCCACACCTCCAGTTGGAGTTGCATTTCAGAGCAGCAACACACTTTTTTAGTGGCGATTTTTGAGTCAGACCACTTTTTCTTCATCTATGTAAAGAAATGGCAACATATAATTGTATATGATGTTTTATAGCATTTGAGCGATAGTACTGATGTAAACCTAAAATGCAAAATCCTCAGCTGGAGATCGTTTGTTGTCAACACCAACGCTGTTGACCACAGCAGTTATTTCCTTGCTAACTGCTGCCTTCTGTCGTTCTTTGATGCTGCTTGTAATGCTCCTAAATGAAACTCTTTTTTTTCTACTTTCGCTGTTATTCTGTCACTTTCTACTTCACAGAAGTTCCTCTTCTTTGCCATAATGCGCATATCCATGTCGTAAAACCTCTGGGCGAGGCCTCTAAACTGAGAAAATATAAGGGCGTGATATTCAAATAACGATTGTTTTCAGCCGTCGCAATTATCAATAATGGCATGGCGTACGCCGAGATTGGCGAGATACGACTGTTTGATAAATACCACGCGATACCTGGCGTACGGAGGTATTTGCGCCAGAATCTGCACCAGTTTCCACGCAAGTTTGATAAATGAGGGCTAATGTCCATGCATGCAACTGATGTCCGATGAGAGATGATGGATCCAGTAACAGCGATGATGGTGAAAGCAGTAGTATCAGTCCAGTGGAAACAGATCGTCCCTTGAAAAAAAACACAGTCTGAAATTCTGCTTTTCTTTTACTGTCCATGCATTACACTTAAATAATAATATTTTTAAAAGTACACAGAATAAACGTTGCAATAGCTGCAACAGCATATGAATTAAATGTATCCTTTAACCTCTATTTTTAAATCATGAACCTCATTGAATGCAAATATCAACCCTTTAACTTATTTCTCCACATGTAAATTAGCTAAACCATGTTCTAACACACTGCACATATTGCCTGTAGCTAACACACTGCCATGGCCATTAACAAGGCACAAAACGGAGCAACACGTGGAAAATAGCCTACCTTAAAAGCAGCAATACACATATTCATTTTCGATGCTAAATGGCTGAACAGTTAACACCCTCGGCCGTATCCAATTCACGTCACATACAATTTATATCCTGTCTGGTTTTTAAGTTTCACACACATATCTTAGGCAATTTACCACACAGTTACTCATTTTAGCAACAACAAGGTAATGCTAAGAGGCTAACCCAATGCTTATTAGCTAACCTAGAACTGTTAACTCACTAGGATAATCGTCAATATACACTTTGAAAAGCACCAGTCCGGAGCTTTCCCCCGAAGATTTCTCCCAACCACTAGTAGTTTTCCTTATTAGTATTGTCTCAATTGCAGTTTTTCCACATTAGGTATCTTATCAATATTGTTATCTTCATCAGCTAATTACTTAGCCTGGTGCTACCAGATCATCGTATTTCATTTCATTTGTACAGAAGGTCTGGCAGTGCTGTAATTGGCAAACGTTCACTCATGGAGGCGGGTGTCTGTTAAAGTTTAAAACTATTGGATCTGCCCAGTGCCACTCTGGATTAGCCAACCAATCGCATAACGTTTGGTCGTCACGTGTGTCATGAGCCGGCTTCTGGCAACTGAAACTGGAGCGTGACTTCGACGTCATCGTTCTCAGCCACTCGCTCTGTTCGCTGATTGGACCGGCTGTCGAATCTCCGAAAACTGGGAAATGGGCTGTACACCCAGACTGACTACTGAAGGGAAAATAAAATTTGGCCGGAAGTAGGTGGGCGGGCGGAGCCAGGCTACTAATTACTAGTAGTTGCATGTGTGTCTCGCAGTTTCTCTGTTCTGCGTCATCGGCTGTCCGCCGTTCATGCGCCTGTGATGCGTTTAGGGGGCATCGTAAACTACAGTATCTAGTGATTATTTTCTGAAAATTATGCTTTTAGGGAATTCCTGTAACGTTGGAACTACAGAAAATAACCTGGGTTACAGACACAAAACACAGCAGTATGTACACAAACCTGAGGTCATAAAGTGCTTAAAAATAAAGTGCCAAGATATAAAGTGCCTGCATAAAGTGCTATGTGCCATAAGCAGCATCATCATCAATGAAAGCAGCAGTTATCATGTAACCGCAAACATAGATAGACCGCAAACATAAAAATACCATTGAGTTTGTGTTGTTATCGTCACCATATAAACACCCTCTCAGTATTTTGTCGTAAGTTATCCACAAGAGCAGGAATACAGGGGGAAATCAGTAGAGATTTGGTTTCATATCACCATGGCTTGGGCCCCCAGGAAGCAGGCAGCTCCCCCCACTGAGTGAGACAGAGGTCAGTGGAAGATTCAGGGGAGAGACAAGAAGGAAAAAGTGAGACAGATAAAAATTGTTGGGGTTGGTTGAGGACACGAATAGAGGGGGAACAGAGAAGTAGGAAGGTAAGTTGACTTTGAGGAGTTTAAACTGTGAGCCTATGCCCAGAAGAGAATGATAATGATAAGAAGAAAGGAGAGAGAGGAGACACATATTTCATTAAGGAATGGGATGAGGGAGGCACATGGAGGGCTAAATGTTTTAGCAAATGTTTTTGTCTCTTTTTTACCCGTGTTGTTAGACAAGCTAATTAGGTTAGCAGCTAATTACCTTGTTTTGATTCACTAGGTCACCTTGGCCCAAGCACTGACCTATTGTTGTCTAACTGAATAGACACACCGTCACGCAGGCAAACAAAAACACACAAACAAAGACATCCAAAGGAAAACACACATGCACATGCATACACGAACACACCAATGGGATTGCTGTATAAGTAGAGAGAAGATATTGGATTTGTTTGGGGGTTGGGGGGGGGGGTTCGGGTCCAGTTTAATTAATCAAGTTTTCTTCCACACAAGCAGGTTTTACCACGTGTTCCGTATAATGATGAGAAAAAATAAATATATATAGGGGAAGGTGGGGTGATTTGTGCATTTTGGAAGATGCAAAACCCCTTGTTTCTAGAAAACCGTGGAAGAAATTGGAAAGTGACACATATTTAAGAAGAGATCCATTTGCTCATCCTGTAAAGAAGGGAGACACAAGGAATAAGATATAAGCACATTTAAGCTCAAAAAACGTGTTTTGCCTTTCAAAGAAAATTTCCATGATCAAGGTTTTTGATTATTGTGTCTGAACAATTAAGACACGTTTGAAAACATTTGACACATGTTTAGTGCTTGGTATGCTACACTTTGAGTCTATATAGTTAGCACAATGTCAACCCTAAATTGCGCATCATGCCTATTATCCAAAATTCTGGGGATGGGGTGATTTGTGCAAGGGCCTGGGTGAGTTATAAGTAAGTAAGTAAGTAAAATGTATTTATAAAAGCACATTTATGACAGTTTGCACTGTCAAAGTGCTGTACATAGTGCATTCAGTAGGTAAACAATGAAGGTACAATAACAATAACCAAAATAAAAGACGTAAAGCCCATACATCCACATAAACACAGATAGTAGTGCAGAGGTAAGATAGTTAATGGGGAGGAAACACCAGGGTGTACATATGGGTTTTGAGCCTTGATTTAAAGGCAGAAATGTAGGGGGAATCACATTTGTCAGGTGGCAGTTGGTTCCACAAGCACGGAGCAACTAGTGCAAAGTACATTTCTGAGAGTTGTGCCAGTGGCATGGCTGTATACGCTGGTCACCAAAAGAAAGTGATTGTCTACAGTAGCTCAGAAGAGAGTGACATCTCAATTCCACTTAACGACACCACTGATGAGAGTTCAGATGGCCAGAAAGATGATGATAGTGACTTTGTCATTGTGACACAATGACAAACACTACGTGGGGTGATTTGTGCGTCAAGACAACTTTTTTCCGAAGCTATATTTCTTAAACAGTTTATTCCAGATCCAAAGTTTTTATTGCCAGGGATGCACAACATCCTGAAATATATGTACATATTTGAGTTGGAGACATAACTGTCAAGGCCTCACTTTAAAATCACTTTGAGTAAAAAGTTGCACAAATCACCCCACCTTCCCCTATATATAAATGAGAGAACAGTACAGTGAGAGTAATTACATTTTTTTATGAGGATTTGATGATTTCCTCAGTTTCATATGATTGTTAAATGAATACCTTTGGCTTCGAAATTTTGGTCAGACAAAACTGGTTAACCAACAACCTAATGTCAGAGTCTGGGAAACTTTCACCTGTGCACCGATCCAAATTGACGATTTTGTAAAGAGTCTAACCTGACGATTTTTTCCCCAGACAACTAGCTATAATTCACAGCATAGCATACACAAACATTCTTGGAACTTTTATTTTCTTTAATTGAAAATCAAACTATAAAACATAATAACATATTTAAAACAAATAGCTTTTAATATTGTGTCTAAATACTTGTGCAAATATGCTTTATTAAAAAGGTTGTTGTGAATATTTTGGGAGCAGTTCCTCCACAGCTTATTCAGACTACCTATGGACTCACACCTTCAAGCTTCAATTACTACTGTCGGTGCTCAGATAAGAAAGCTGTTCACAGTGTATCCATTTGACTGCCTGTAATGCTAACATTAGCTACCGATGCCAATGTATCATCGTAACATTGGCATTGCCACCACTAGTCTATGAGCTGAGACCTTGTACCCTTTTACCACCAAAATTAGCGGGTCAACGAGGGTTTTTGAACCCGGATCAACGCTGCTTAAAATACACGGGTGTGCCTTTTCCCACTGACGGCAGTCCCCAGCTCTGATCTCCAGCTGTGCAGTGATGTGAACAGAGAGAGATAGAGAAGAGAGAGCTTCTCTCTTTTCTTGCCCGTATGGTCTGCATAATAAACGGATGCACGCAGCACCTGCAGGTCTCCTCAGTTGTTTGCGGCGCAGTTTTTTTCATATTAAACATGACCTGAATTGAAAGTTAAGCTATGAATTGTGATCTGTCTGGTGGAGCAGTTATTATTTAATAAATAGGCTACTGTTACTAAACACATGGAGTGATACGTCAGAAATTAGCACGTTGATCCGGGACTTGTCTTCCCACCGAAAAGTCGAGCTGAGCCAAGCGAGTTGAGTTATACCCATGTGTACTGCAGGTTCAATTGACCCGGATCTAAATGCAGGGTGTAACCCTTTCCATCGGACAAAAAAGCCGGATGAACGCGGGTGTAGGTGGATTTTTTGGCCGGTTGGAAAGGGGTATTACAGTCTATGGCTGGGTCTAATACAGTGCAGTGGGAAAACCAGGTACAACTCCCACACTGAAGAAATGCTTTTAACATGGACTCTATATAGAAAGAGGATGCAAGCAGACTGACGCGCTACGTTCCTGTTCCTGTCTGCTTCAAAATAAGTCAGCTCACATTTCACCAGTTACATTATTTTAATGTGAAGCTTCAGCTGTAGGAAATCTTCAGTTTGTATTATCAGTAAATTAACTGCGGACTTCAGTGTTTTTTCATTTACAAAGCTGTGTCACTGGGATTACCGGCGATCACCCATATTTATACAGTGATGCCTTTTGAAAAGAAGTAGTAAGTTTTATTTATGTCAAAAATAAATAGCTACTTTCACACATGCACTATGAATTAATTCTCCGGGTCAGATTCTCTGGATATTTTTGTGTGAAAGGTGCTAATGTTGATTACCTCATTATCATATAAAATGACATATAACATTCTTTTTCAGAAGATCTGTCTGAGGCTTAATTCATACTTAATACATTTGCACAGCGGAGTACATACCTTTTCAGTTGAATCAAAGTGTTCATAAACTGAGCAACTGCCAATAGTTAAAAGGGTCCTGATGTTCCATTCCGTTTACCATTTCACACACCATGTCCAAGATGATGAAGCCAATTCTGAGCGTTTGTTTCCTCAAATCACAAAAATAAGCACAGAAGCAAGAAATTACTAATATTGATAAAGCTGAAACTTACATACAGATACTCACAGACTCGTCACCCTATATCCTGTTATAAATTATGTAATATAGCCTACATTTGACAAAATCATCTGCTCTCATATTTCTTCATCTGGTTGAATTTTCACAGTATCTAATATGTAACTGTACACTTCTACACAGACAAGTGAGAAGTGCATGCAGGAAGGGGGATAGATTGATGATTCGGAGGTACAACAAGATGATTGATTCTGTGTGTGTGTGCCCATGCACACTTGCGTGAAGCAAAGAGCTGATGCTTTTTTACTACTGACTACATCAGATCATTACATACTGTAGCTTCAACACAGCATTTGAAAAAAATAAATTTAAAATATGGCCAAAACAACACAGCAGATTTTATATGAGGTAATTTTAATGAGGTGCCAATGCTACAGCAAAAAAAGGAGATTTGTCCAGTAACAAAGCTGAATCTGGATCAACATTTGTTGTAAACAATGCATCGATTTTAAAACATAAAATACTTTTCTGATAAGCCTTCAAATGTATTGATCTACAACTAAGTGACTGGATCCATATATGTAATCGTCTTACCAGTGCCTTAACCCATTGATGACGGCTGCTGCGTGATGCCACATTGGCTCTCCTGCCTGATGCTGCATCGCGCAGCATTATTACTTTATCTAATTTTCATGGCATTCCCAGCATAGAATGCACTGTCATTGGTTCAAATACACATGAGGTGGGTTTTGTTGATTTTTTTAAGACCACGTGACCACCCAAAAGTTGTGTGGTTTGCCGAAAATCACGTCAATCAAAAAAATAAAAAATAAAAAAATAAAACAAAATAATAAAAAAAATACGCCGGCTATGTCGGCGACGGAACAGTTAGTGGCGTTTGGTGCACAGAATCAAGGTCTACTATAGACTACTGACGAAAATCACACAACACATTGCATCTATTTATTAACAATATTTAATAATTTTCTAATTCATCTAATTTTGACGATTTTTAGAAATATTTGTTGGTTTGTAAGCGCTAAGGGAGCATGTTTAAATAAAACCTGTGAACCTTAACTTTTAAATGTATTTTATTTCATGTTTCTATTTGCTACACAGGCTTAGATATCAAGGTTTTGGTAGACTTGAAATTGTAAATTTTTTAGAAAACCTAGGCATTAAGGACATGCATCCTAGATTGCCATAGTCATCAATGGGTTAAACAAACAATCCTACCAACACAGAGCTGTTTTTAGTCTGAACACCTGCTTATCCACCTGCTTATTATTGGTTCTATCCATCCTAAAAAAAACTCATCCAAGAGGGTACAACTTGAGGACTGGACATAAATGAACAGTAAATCCCCTTGTCACAGTAGCTGGTCAGGGCAACTAAAGACCAATCAGTTTCTCCATCTTCACCAAGCCAACATTATAATGAGAAGGTTATCATGTGTTGTTATGACTCTCATTTTGTGAAACCATCTTGCTAAAATGTACATTGTATGAGGAGAATGAGAGGCACAGAATACTGGGTGTCTGTTAAGATACTTGCTGTAATTTTGGTTCAAGGATGACCTGGACATGAGATTGTGCCAACGGCCTGCTCAAAGTTGTACTCATGCTAATGCACAGCTATGTGTGCTGTTTATGGCTCTAGTTATGGTAAGCACCCACTATCACCTCATAAAAACACCTTTTGTGAATGATTTATTCATTGTATCCTTGCCTATTCAGTTTTATTGTAAATTATTCAGGAAAAGTGACTTCTACTAAAAAAAAACACTCTTCCTCCTTACCAAGCAGTCATTACCTCATGGCTAGAAGTGCACTGCTTTCCTTAAGGTAATTCAAGGTAAGAGAAACTGGATTAATGCCAGTTCCTACAGAAACACACCAGTAGACAAATATATTGCTTAAAATACCACTTAGTTTAGAACTGCATCACAGGTGAATCACATGCCTGTGATCTCAGAAATACCAGACAGACAGCAGTGCCCTGT
The DNA here is from genome assembly GCA_026929865.2 of Hyperoplus lanceolatus. Taxonomy (NCBI): domain Eukaryota; kingdom Metazoa; phylum Chordata; class Actinopteri; order Uranoscopiformes; family Ammodytidae; genus Hyperoplus; species Hyperoplus lanceolatus. The sequence continues at coordinate 13,567,198 of CM049395.1, forward strand.
GTGATCTCTGCACTTGAATGGACTTGTGCAGTTGCTTCCCAAACATATCACAAAAGAAATGTCTAAATTTCCCTCAAGCAATGTTTCATCCGTCTGTCATCTTAATCATCTCCCAGTAATTTTCATTTTGTCTTTATCACATCAAATCCATGTTATCCTGAAGAGCGTAACAATGTAATGGGAATGAAGTCAGTTTTGATTGACCCCTCGCTGTTTCCTTTCATTGATCTACTTTTCCTCTAGCCTGGCTCCGCCCGTCTACCTACTTCCGCTCAATTTTAATTTCACTTCAATGAAATGAAGTACGATGGTCTGGTTGGACCAGGCTACTTTTCCTCCACTTGTTGAACATTACTTACCAAAGTTTTTTTTTAATCAGTATTATTATATACTATATAACACACTTTTTTTCATATATTTCAGGATTCTATGAGGAATTGCAGCTAGCAGAACTTGGTGTTGCCTGGTCCCTCATTTATGCAGAAAAGACAAAGAAGAATAGCTGCCAACCGTGGTGAAGAGAGAAGGTGGTGAAACACAAATATTGTGAATTTAGTATTCTGCAGATAAGCTTGCATGTAATTTGAAGGCCCTAAATTGTAATATTCAGTGAGTCTGTGTAATTGTTGCTGCTTATACTAATCATATAAGTTGTGAGAGGTCAAATGCATAAACAAACTTGTAAGAAAGATTATACAGCAAAACATGTACATCTGGTCCCCATCCATTCCATCTGGTTTCTTTATGACCTCATTGCCTAAATAAATTGGATCATAACTCTGAAACTTGTCGTCATGTATCTCAATTTACAGATGTGCTGTGCTGAAGAAACAGTATGTACAAGTGGACATCTGGGCCTTTGCACAGTGCATGTTCAATTGTCTCAGCGTCAAACACAAACCGCCATTGTGTGGTTGATGAATCTGGCAGAACTGTTCACCTTTGTATAGCTGACCTGTGCCCTGTCATATACATCATCCCCTGACAGCTCATTGTTTTTTTTTTTCTTCGAGAATCATTATGACAGATTAGACCATTTGCAAATGCAAGTGCACTATCAGGTGACTGCACAACCTCAGAAATTATTAATGTGCTACAAAGAATAATTAAAGCTGTGGAAGAGCACAAATCTTCAATTCTTCTATATTCAGTATGTCTGTACTTTTCATAAACTGATCCACTAGCTGCGTGGATTATGTGTGCTACAGAACTCTTACTATGATTACTATGAAAATTTATTATTTTAGGGTGTGCTATTTGACTTCATAAACAATAAATTTTAAAATTTGGCAAAGAGGTATATGGAAGTCGGGCGCACTCAGGTGAAAAACAGTATGCACATTTTGTACGATGAATGTCTCTTTGTAATTGCCTAATGAAAAACACACAAATATGTTTTTCTGACGACAGAAGCGTATAAACTGTGACTCAACTTTCAGCCTGGATGAACAAGAAAGGCCTTTCCCTTTGATATCAGTCTTTTGACTCACATTCTTTTTTTCCCTCTTCCCTTAATTTGTTTGGCTACCATATCTCTCGCATGGTCTCTCTTCTCAAACACCTGTTCCACTAACCCAAGTCCTAACTTCTCTAACACTTGCTTTCGATTAGTCCTCCTGTCCATTTCTTATCACCTGCCCTCAATTCCCTAATCCTTTCAATTCTTGCTTCCTTTTAAAATGTTGCCCATTTGATCTTCCCTGTTTGCTGGCACGACTCCTTTCTCATATCAATCACCCTTTGCCTAATTATTTCCCCAACCCCCTCTCATCTGTCAATCTATCTCCCCCTATTATGTTTTTCTTTTCTTCAGTCCACCCCATCTTGATTTACTATTTGCACATCATAGTTCTGCCACACAACTCTCTTAAATCCTCCTTTGTGAATTCTCTGATGAGCAAGTGTGTATCTAAGACAAAGCAAAGCCCGAATGGAATAGAAAAATATATATATACCTAACCTAATAAGGTTTATGGACTTCATAGGATTTTCTTCAAGGCTGTTTTTGTGGATTGCATATGATATGTGTGCCAATTACAAAGCTGTTGACCTGGAGTATAGTCACCTGATGGGGCTTAAAAAGATGAAAGAACAGTGACACTTCTGCAATACAGCACATGACTTCCAAAGTGTCTTAGTAAAAAGGTATATGAAATGAGGGTCCAAGTCGGTCTATAAGACATTTGCTTTAAGCTGCCTGTACCAGAAATATTTTTTAGATCTGAGAAAATACAGAATCCACATGCAGAGGAATGTTGGGGTTGGACAGCGGAAAATCACACCTTTGCTATATTTCACCCCTGCTCTTTTGTTTGACACTTGGATGCATCACACCTACACAATGACCTTAGAAATTAACACAATTTTCCGAATATTATCTTCTCGCATGTTTTCCTTAGATATTGTAAAAAGTTTCACATGAAGTACATTTCTTCAAGTGGAATAATCTGCAGTAAAGTTCAGTAGTAATCAGTCGAGTAATTTGTGGGCCATCATGTCAAGATGACAGACATTGTTGTATATCTGCAATCAGATTAAAGGTGAAGTAAGCGGTTTATTTACGTTAATACAAGTGTTAAATTGCTATTTATTCATACAGTGATCACTTACATAATGTGCGAGTTTCATAAAGCTGATCTCTCAGTCAGCTGCTCTGCATGTAATCGGCAAATAAACTTTTCGGAGGATCGCAAAATTAATATCCAATCACAAGAGAGAATGCTACAAACCGACACCCATCTCACTCATGGTCTCACTGCCGGTGCACGCCAGTACGACAGATGGGTGAATGTTTATGCGCCTACAATAGCGGAGCAGGTAAAAATTCTTTCCAATGTCTGTTTTGATGGTTTTTAATCATGTTTTATCACACTTATGGATCTGAGATGATGCTAGATAACTCGCTGCTTGAAGACCGCAGTGCATTAATGTGGTGACGTAGGGACGAGCGAGGGGACTGCTAACTGCAGTAACTGACAGGAAGTTAGCTAAAAGAACCATTCCGCTTACAGCACCTTTATTAGAATCCCATATATGAGCACATTTTCCAATCCAGTTTCATTACTTACATCAGGTGTGCTTGAGATGGAATACATCCAGGGGTGGATTACTGCACGCGCACACCGGGCTCAGGCCCAGGGGCCCAAGGGCTCAGGGGGGCCCTAAGCCAGAGATACTGATAGTAACTTTTCATGTTGCATAGTCAAAGAGCTCAGTCACTGATGTCAATAACATGGTCCAAAAAGGAATAGCCTAAATACAAGGATACTCATTAAAATTTAACAAGATAGAAATCATCATGGGCCCCTCAACTAGTAGGGGAGAAATACAAAAGCAAGTTAAAAACAACAGCTTTTACAATAGCTCTGTCTAAGGGGCTTCATGAGGGGCCTTGAAGGCCCCCTCACACATACAGAAATAAGCATTTTGTGTGAATTCTAAATTGTTCATAAAAAGTAGCTATCCACCCTTTATCTGTTGAAATGGGCCCCTCCATCATATAACATGGGTCTGCAGACCAATCTACTGTTTTTACAGTAGCAGAGTAAAGAGTGCTGCCTGTTTAAGAAAATGTTCCTTCTGCATCTCAGGATTTGATATAGCCTCTAAAATGTACTCTCAAAGTGCACCAGATTGATGCATTTTACTTTAAATGGGTAAAAAAAAAATCCGGGGAGGGGGGCATGCCCCTGGACCCTCCAACAAGGTACAGGGTCCCTTCAACAGTATCCCAAAATCCTGTGGGAAACACTGACTTCCTTAATATGTTTTTGCCATTAATTGTATGTATCGGTGCAGAAAAGTCAGTGTACCTGAGGAGTAGGGGGCCCATTAAGAGTTTGTGCCCAGAGGCCCATTATCTCATAATCCGTCTGTGAATACATCTAATACTTAGATTTCAAATGCATAATAAAATATGGCTGCATATTAAAATATGGCTACGGCAAGATAATTGTCCATAAAATTACGAGATCATTGCCTTGCACAAACAAGGAAAGCATACAAAAAAGATAGCAAAGACACTGAATGTTAGAGATACAGTTGGAAGCATGGTTTTCAAGTTCAAAAGGTTAAAGAAACAGTGGCTATCCCTCTACGAGGCAGAAAGAGGAAGTTTCAAAGGCTGCCACATTTCTCCTGAAGAGGCAGATGGTCAAAATTCCTCAAGTTACTGCAATGACCTGCAGCAGGACTTGGTGGCAGCAGACAGAGCTTTCAAGTTGCAAAGTAAGACGCATATCAGGGCAGAAGAAGGACTCCATTTCATGCCTCAGACTGGCCCACAGAGCCGGCCCAAGCCTTCATGGGGCCCTAAGTAGAATATGTTTAGGGGGCCCTTCTCGAATAGTGCCTCCAATGTCCAGCTGGGGTAAACTATTATAGAGCCGATATATTATTAATAATTATAATATTATAATTTTTTTTTACGTTTTTAAAGTGAAATGCATGAATCTGGTACACTTTGAGAGGAAAATTTAGAGGCTTAATCTGAGAAATTTTGTGTGAACAAATAATTTGGAGACACTTGGTCAGATGAATTTGAAGCTATTGAAGAAAGACACATGGATTTTCCATAAAAATATTAATATAAAATAAAATATTATGAAGGGTCCTCTGGGTTGGGCTTGGAGCTCTTTTTCTTTTACGGGACATATTTCTCTGTAATATAATGAATGCATTTAAATGCAGTGAGAGGAACGAAGCAGAAGAGCTCTGTTGTCTAGCTATCTTTTTTTCACAGACGAGGCTGAAATAGGCTATAGACTATACACAGTGCAGGACTGCACGCTAGCGGGGCAAGAGGGGAGGACTGCACACTAGGCTACGAGCTAACCCGCACCGACCACCGCTTCCCAGTCTATTTCTTGCCAACTGCCGGTCACTCGTCAACAAGATCGACGAAATGAGGCTGAGGATTGCGTCGAACAAACTGCGTGACTGTAATCACGGAGACTTGGCTGGATAACTCCGTCCCGGACGAAGCTATCGGACTACCGGGCTACACGGTCTATCGAGGTGACAGGACTGCAGCTTCTGGTAAGACCAGAGGGGGAGGAGTCTGTATCTATGTAAACAATGACTGGTGCACAGTAATAGATGTCGTAGGGAAGCACTGCTCCCCAGATTTGGAATATACTGTATAGCAGTAAAATGCAGGCCGTTTTACTTGCCAAGGGAGGTTTCTGCAACACTCATCCTAGCTGTTTACATCCCACCACAAGTGAACACCAAACTAGCTTTGGAGGAACTGTACAGGTTTATTAACGGCCAGCTAAACCAGCACCCAGAGGGTGCCTTGATAGTGGCAGGGGATTTTAACCATGCAGAACTCAAGAAAGTACTACCAAAACTCCACAAAAATGTATGCTTTCAAACCAGAGATAAAAACACACTGGGCCAAGTATATACAAATATACAGAAGGCATACAAAGCTGTACCATCCCCACACCTCGGATTATCAGATCATATCTCCTTGACACTGATTCCATCTTATAAACCAGTTGTCTGTAGAACCAAACCAGCTGTGAAGACAGTACAGGTATGGAGTGAGGAAGCTGTTACATCACTACAGGACTGTTTTGAGAGCACAGTGTGGGAGGTTTTTTCGCAGGGAGCCAACTTGGAGGAGTACACCTCTAACGTCCTGGACTACATTCAGTTTTGCACCCAGACAGTACTGAGCACCAAAACCACGAAGGTGTTCCCTAACCAGAAACCCTGGTTTGACTGTAATGTGAGGTTGCTGCTCAGGGCGAGAGATACTAAATTCAGGTCGGGTGACTTGCTGGCCTATAGTACTGCCCGACGAGACCTAAAAACGGGCATTAAAGAGGCCAAAGGCAAGTACAGACAGCGCATTGAGGGTCACTTTGAATATAAGGACCCCAGGAGCATGTGGAGAGGCATTAAAACTCTAACTGACTACAAATACAAGACAACGCTGGTTAGTGAGGACAGGGACCTCCCAGATACCCTAAACCACTTTTTTGCCCGCTTTGACAAGCAGCACAGTGGGGTGACAATGGAGCGTCAGGTGACAGGGCCAGAGGAGGAGCAGCCACTCTTCAGCACCACCAGGTGAGGTCCACCTTGAGAAGGACTGACATCAACAAGGCTACTGGGCCTGATGGGGTGGTATACTGAGGTCATGTGCCGACTAGTTAGCAGGAGTATTTACAGACATCTTTAACCTCTCCCTGCAACAAGCTGCCGTTCCCACCTGCCTTAAGACAACTACCATCGTCCCTATCCCCAAACAATCTGCCATTACCTGCCTCAATGATTACCGCCCATTCGCCCTCACACCAGTAATAATGAAGTGCTTCGAGCGGTTGATACTAGCGTGCATCAGAGACCGCATCCCTGTGGACCTGGACAGCCACCAGTTTGCCTATAAGGAAAACAGATCCACAGATGACGCTGTCTCCATCGCACTTCACACAGCCCTGTCCCACCTGGAGCATCCGAACACATATGTAAGGATAGTCTTTGTGGACTTCAGCTCCACATTCAATACCATAATCCCCCATAAACTGGTCCTCAAACTCACTGATCTTGGTCTCCCCACCTCACTCTGCTCATGGATCCTAGACTTCCTCACGAACAGACCGCAGAATGTCAGAGTAGGGGATTTGACATCCTCAACTATAAACCTGAGCACAGGTGCACCCCAGGGGTGTGTACTCAGCCCAGCCCTCTACACCCTCTTCACCCATGACTGCATCCCCATCCATCCATCCAACACAATAATCAAGTTAGCTGATGACACCACTGTGGTGGGGCTCATTACTGACAACAATGAGTCCCATTACAGGCAGGAGGTCCAACACATGGCAGAGTGGTGTGTGGACAACAACCTGGTCCTAAACACCACCAAAACCAATGAAATCATTGTGGACTTTAGGAGATCCAAAAGGACCATGCAGACCCCACTCACAATCAATGGGGAAGAAGTGGATAGGTTGGAGTCGGTGAAATTCCTGGGGACATACATCACAGAGGACCTTACATGGAATACCAACATATCCAGTCTCGTGAAGAGGGCCCAGAAGAGGCTCTTCTTCCTAAGGAAGCTAAAACAGGCTGGTCTAGCCACACACCTGCTCATAAACTTTTATAGGAGTACAATCGAGAGCATCCCATGCCAGGGCTGCTGTGTGTGGTATTCAGGCTGCACAGCGGAGAGCAGGAGGGACTTGGCCAGGGTGGTTAAGTCGGCCAGAAAGATCATCGGAGCTGAGCTCCCAGACCTGGACTCTGTGTGGGGTGACCGCCTGAAGAGGAAGGCAACGTCAATAAGCACAGATAAGACCCAACCTGGACTCCCCTTGTTTGTTCCCCTACCATCGGGGAAGAGGTACCGCACCCTGCGGGCCTGCACCACCAGGATGAGGAACAGCTTTTTTCCGGGGGCTGTAGCCTCCATCACCCCCTCAACCCCCGCCCCTCCCAAACCCCCCTAACAAAGCACTAAGGACAACTCTGGAGCAGTAGCTCCCAACATCTAAATTGTTTTAATAATTTCTAAAAAAAAATAATCTTCATGTTAATTGCATATATGGGCACAATATGTACAGGGATCATTTTTAAATCTACATATCAATATTTATATAATTATTTTTAAACTATTTGGTCTTTGTTTTGTCATCGTTTTATTTGTCAATTGTCTTATTCTGTCTTTGTGTTTTGTGTTAGTTAGATCACATGTTGCTGGAGAGTGCCTAACTGTATTTCGTTGTTTACCACAATGACAATAACATCCTTGAATCTTGAATGAATGGGCATCTGAGGGCAGCCCCATTTCCAAATGCTTTTAGATAAACTCAATACACACTGTTCATGGATGTGAACGTGACATGATCAGATAATTTCGGATCACCTCCCAGATGAACTGATTAAATTATTAGGCTATTAATTATCTTGACCAAAACATTGTGTTCCTTTTTTTGTATGATAACTTACATTTGCATAATATGATGTCAATATTGAACACACAAACTGGTGGTCGGGGGCCCTAAGCAACCGCTTAGTTCGCTTATGCCTCGTTAAATTCATGCCCGGACGGACTATTCAAATAATGTAATTGCAACCTTAGTATGTTAGTCTGCAAGCCTCTGTTCTCTACATGAGGGGTTCGCAAACCTTTCAGCCTGCGACCCCCAAACTCCAGTGCCCCCCATCGGCTCTGGAGGTGGCATATCCAGTTCCGCACAGCCATGCAAATGTAGGCCTACTATAAGCCTTTGCAAACACGGGCAGCAATACAAAACAAAAGAACAAACGCCAAACAGCCATACCATTGTTCTATAGTAATGTAAGAAAGAATAGGCTAACCAGAATTCTCTGTGCATAAACAATTATTTTGGACGGGATCTTGCGACCCCCACTTTCAGAATCACTGCTCTACACCATTGTAATTCAGTGTGTTTATCTAAAATATCATAATTTCCAATTCAGTGCAAATAAATGTTGCTTCACAATAGTTTTCCCCCAAACGCCTCAAACACACTGGACGTGGAAGTGCCCCGATTTGCCCCCGAAGCGTCTGGAAGCACTCAGACAGACAGATCTGTCTGGGCACACCAGACGAGACGCGCAGCGCTGAGAAGCCCAGTGCGACCCGCGCGCGCAGCACCGATCGTTTTGGCGTCTGCTCTTTTTTTTCGCGAGCCGCGAGCGAATCGGACAGAAGCCACATTAAAAAAAACTTTAAACTGGATAAACAAACATGTGATTAAGGTTTGTATGTATTCATTGAAGCAGGGACAGAGCACTGGGGGTGGGAAATAATAACCTCCATGTCTATCTACAGCAGGCAGATATTCTTAACACAGTGTCCATATGGCTACTAATCACAGTTTGGCAATGGCCGGATCATTGCCAGGGAGGGCTACCTTGTTATTGACCATTCTGTAGACCTGAGAGGCATCAGCTGGTAATAGTAGCAACAATACACTTGGTTACATTACTGTTGTGATGTGAACAACATTTCACAGATCATGGAGCAGGACTGTAGAGCTGGGATTACTGCTACTGAGAACTGACAGACAGCAAACTGTTGTCTGACACAACTTCTTGTGGTTTATAAGACAAGACCACCTCCACTGACTGATATGTTGTTGTATGTTTTAGCTTGACAATTATCTTATCATCTATCCTGTCTTATTCTCTGGTTGCTGTGTGTGAGTAGTAAAGTGGAATGGAATGTTGACCATATGGCCAGATTATTATGCACTGGCATACCATCTTAATGACAGTCCACAACATGACAGACATTATTTTGAGCCAACTCCATGCACGAGTGCATGTGCGCAGACACACACCCCTGAGTGGGTAAAAATCAAAGCCCTATACTGACACCTAGTGATAGCAGTCACATGCTAAATGTGTGTACTGTCCAAGAAGCAAAGCATTTGACCCAAACTGATTAAAGCTTTGTATTGTTCTTGTGTCTGGACAATTGGTAGGCCTAATGCTTTTGACATACAGACAAAATTAAGTATTCTGTCTAGAAAGCCTAAAGGAAAAGGACAAGGCCTGACCATTTGTCAATGTTTAACAACCGCAAACAATAGTTTACATTAAGTGTGTGAAACTATAAAATTGGATTTAGTTTAGGTTAGAATTTAACATCAGAGAACTGGTTCCGATGATGCTGGATGAGTTTCAAATGGGAACTTACAGTTGTGTTCAAAATAATAGCAGTGTGTTTAAAAAATTGAGTAAAGATCAAAATCCTAATACCGGTAATAGCTTTTATTTCCATGCACGCAAATGTATTGGGGACATTGCACATTCAATTCCAACTCCAAATATGAAGAAACATTCGTCAAATGTTTCTTCATCTTAACAGAAGGTAAAGAAAAAGGAATATTAGACTGTTCAAAAAAATAGCAGTGACTGCATTTTTCTTTAGAACTCCACACTGAACTAATATTTAGTTGTATAACCTCTGTTTCTGAGAACTGCTTCCCATCTGTGTTGCATGGAGTCGACCAACTTATGGCACCTGTGAACAGGTGTTTCAGCCCAGGACGATTGGACTACATTCCACAATTCCTCTGCATTTCTTGGTTTTGCCTCAAAAACAGAATTTTTGATGTCACCACATAGGTTTTCTATTGGATTAAGGTCCGGGGATTGGGCTGGCCACTCCATAACGTTAATCTTGTTGCTCTGGAACCAAGATCTTGTTCGCTTACTGGTGTGTTTGGGCTCGTTGACTTGTTGGAACACCCATTTCAAGGGCATTTCCTCTTCTTTAGATTATTTTATAAATTAATCGTTTGGTCTAAAAAAGCATCAGAAAAAAAGCCTATAATAATTTCTTAAACTCAACGTGATGTCTTCAAGTTTCCTTATTTCCTGGACCAACCGAATAAAACCGAAAGATATCTAAAAACACTGATCACTGGTCATCACTGAAGACAGAGAAAAGCTAAAGATTCTAACATTTGAGAAGATGAACCAGGTGAATGTTTTGTATTCTTGCTTGAGAAATGACTGAACCGGTTGATCAATGATCAAAATAGTCCAGTTAAAATAACACCGTATACATAAGTAAAGTTGTACACTGCCCAACAAATCCAGTGAGAAATGATATTATAGAGGATACACCTTGCTTAATGTCCAAATATCTAAGTAACTTAAACTAGTATTACAAATATTACAAATGTTATGTTATATTAAGTTTGAAGCTGTTGGCATCTGTTAAAGATATATGGCTTAGGTTTTTGCTTGAGCACAACTTACTCCAAGTGAAACTGTTACACAGTGAATGTATCCATATTTCAGGACGGCAAAGGTTACATACTCAAACTTACAGATACAATTGCAAAATCTATCATGCCATCAGGTTTGTAAGGTTGTTTTTGTTTGACAGTATTCGTGAGACATTTTTAGATTTCAACACGTACATGCAGCTTTGAAATTGCCAGCTAGTCCACTTCCTATCCATAGGTACACACTAAACTTTATTGACCTCTCCATCATTGTTAGGAGGTTAATTGTTTATGATGAGGTATCGTAATGGATATTATTATTAAATTGTCTGCCCAGAGATGTATCATAAAGCATCTGGTTTCTATTTGGTTTAATTTACAGTTTGGGGAAACTGGTAATTTCCCTTGTGCACTGCTGTACTTCTCTTTATCGCTGTGGTTGGTATCCAGCATGCAGATACTGACTGCTGATAGGGGAGTGCTGCTCCATTTAAAATGTTAAACACATATCGGTTCTATGGTTTAAATCACTTTCTGGATATTGGTATCTCTGAGGTCAAAATGATTGTGTTTATTCTGTGTTCAAATAAGTCTTAGAATCATTAAATTACTTCATATTTTTCTTTAAGTCTTTTGTTAGGGTTAGTCCATTTAAAAGGTGGAGTCAGCGATTCTGGAGAATGCTGGTTGTCGAAATCACTTTGTTAAAATCAGTGAATATCTTCTTTAAGATCTGTTAGCTACCTGTACTTACTGTGGGTGTTTTTTCCTCCCATATTTGCCTTTTCAGTGCAAAGTGTGTGCATGGAACAATTGTTGTTTGAGGGAATTATGGGGTCATGCAACGCCAGAACTGCAGTCATTGCTGACATCCCGTCATATGCCAACCATTTTTGCAAGTTCATCCCATTGTAAGGAATTTCCAACATTTATGTTATCATTTTAAAAGAAGTTAATACAGAACTTTGAGTCAAGCAGAAAAACCACACAGGTCATAATGACCTTACACAAACTGCAACAACAGCTGTTGCAATCACAGCAGAAAGATAGAAACACTATTGCAACATCTTGCTACGAATAGACTATAATCTATTAGAAGCAGCTAGGTTCTAATATGGCCAGATATTAGATCTGTTACACACACACATACACACATGCACACTCTCACTCACACACTGGTAGACACATGCATACAGACACACACACACCCAACTGCCTGATATAAGCCATAGTGCTTTGCCACTAAGTGTGCTCACTCGCCCGAGAAAGATGGCTGCTGTTGGGGTTCCCCTTTTCCCAAGTTGAGGATAGGCTAGGTACATGGGATAAGATAAGATCTAAACAAGGGCCTATCTCTTGTAATGTATAGGTAACATCTGTGTTGAGAGAAGGAGCAATGTCTACTAGCTTGTAACCTTGATGTCAACCTCTAATAAAGTAAACCTGTTAAGACCTGGGGCCGTATTCACAAAACATTTTATCTTAGCACTAAGAGTACCCCTAAGGAGCACTAAAAGTTCTTAGTAAGGAGTAATTTCTTAAAACCTATTCACAAAGCTGATAAGACCAACATTTACTAAGGAATGGGAGGGACTCCTAAGCTAAGACTAGAGGGCGGTGTTGACCCTGTTGCTATGGATGATGTCATGTTCATACCTTCTATGCCTACAGTGATTGGCTGAGAGGGAATGAGAGCTAAGAGTGAATTTATAATAGAACCACTGTGGGAGATATCCATCTTGTTTCGCTGTATTAAAGTAAAGAGTTTTTATATCTCTTTTATTTATATCTATTTTTATATCTCTTCACTTGTTGTGTATTTGATGTATTTGCATTGAATGTTTTGTTTGTATTGTTGTTTTGAATTTGTTTTGACTCGACGTCATTGGAAATGAGGGTCACCCCTCAATTGGTCTCTCGAGGATAAATAAAAGTTAAATGAAAATGAAAAATGAAAATATACAATTAATGACAAGTGACACTGATTTAACATGAAACCAAGATAGGCCTACTGCAGGGTTTCCCACACATTCTTTCACAATTAGCCTACAATAGCGCCACATAGGTCTATTCATTTTAAATTTTACAATGATTTGAATCGGAAAAATATCCTCATTGAAGAGCTGCACGCCATGCACTCTCACTGTATTTCTCTCAACGGCGGACTATGCAGCAATAGCCAGACAACGACAAACAGGGAAATTCACCATTTAGAAACAACAGCCGGCGAAATCGTAAAGTGCATGCGGAAGGAAAAAGACGAGACGCGCAACTATACAGTAGCGGACCTCTGGAACGGAGGAGATGCTGCGAAGCGCCACATATAGGCCTACTCTAGTAGGAAATTAAACCCAAACGTGACACCAACAGTAACTTTCAGTGCATCGTAAACCCAAAGCAACTGCAGGAAAAGGAACTTAATAAATATTGTATTATATACATTTAATAAATATAAATGTGTCTATACTTTCTAAATATAGCTTTACTAAGATCATTAACCCCTTACAGCTATCCAAAACACCATCAAATGATTGTCTGTGATTTACTCTTAGTGACTTAGGAGTCCTCTTGATAGATTTAGGAGCTAGTTTTAGCGCTAAAATGCTTTGTGAATTACACTTATTTAAAAAAGTTAGGAGTCCTAAAATTAGGAGTGAAACGCCCCTTAGTTACTCCTAAATCAGCACGTTAGGACCTACTCTTAGCCTTAAAATGTTTTGTGAATATGGCCCCTGATCCTCTGCTCTCCGCGTCTCCCTTTGCCTGCTGAAGTCTGTCCTTTCTGGTATCAAATGTCGTGGAATCAATGGCCCACTCGGCCACGGTAATATCTCATTTTCCACCTCACCATCTAGAGATACAATTTACATAAAATAAAATAAAATCTTGCACACAATTTGTGTCAGACTAGGAAAAGAGAATCACATTTAGGGCCAGACATATAGTTTACTAATGTGCCTTTTAGTTAATCCAAATAGGAAAAACAACATACAGTATCTCACAAAAGTGAGTACACCCCTCACATTTCTTCAAATATTTCATTATATCTTTTCATGGGACAACACTGAATAAATGACACTTTGATACAATGTAAAGTAGTCAGTGTACAGCTTGTATAACAGTGTAAATTTACTGTCGCCTCAAAATAACTCGACACACAGCCATTAATGTCTAAACTGAAGGCAACAAAAGTGAGTACACCCCTAAGAAAAAATGTCCAAATTGGGCCCAAAGTGTCAATATTTTGTGTGGCCACCATTATTTTCCAGCACTACCTTAACCCTCTTGGGCATGGAGTTCACCAGAGCTTCACAGGTTCCCACTGGAATCCTCTTCCACTCATTCATGACAACATCACGGAGCTGGTCGATATTAGAGACGTTGCGCTCCTCCATCTCCCGTTTTAAGAAGCCCCAAAGATGCTCAATAGGGTTTAGGTCTGGGGACATGCTTGGCCAGTCCATAACCTTTACCCTCAGCTTCTTTAGCAAGCCAGTGGTCGTTAGGAGGTGTGTTTGGGGTCGTTATCATGCTGCAATACTGCCCTGCGGCCCAGTTTACGAAGGGAGGGGATCATGTTCTTCTTCAGTATGGCACAGTACATGTTGGTATTCAATGAACTGTAGATCCCCAGTGCTGGCAGCACTCATGCAGCCCCAGACCATGACACTCCAACCACCATGCTTGACTATAGGCAATACACACTTGTCTTTGTACTCCTCACCTGTTTGCTACCACACACTCTTAACACCATCTGAACCAAATAAATGTATCTTGGTCTCATCAGACCACAGGACATGGTTGCAGTCATCCATGTCCGTAGTCTGCTTGTCTTCAGCAAACTGTTTGTGGGCTTTATTTTGCATCATCTTTAGAATAGGCTTCCTTCTCGGACGACAGCCATGCAGACCAGTATGATGCAGAGTGGGCGTATGGTCTGAGCACTGACAGGTTGACCCCCACCCCTTCAAGCCCTTCAGCAATGCTGGCAGCACTCATACGTCAATTTTCCAAAGCCAACCTCTTGGTATGACGCTGAATACGTGCACTCAACCTTCTTAAACTGGGCTGCATGGCAGTATTGCAACATGATAATGACCCCAAACACACCTCCAAGACGACCAGTGGCTTGCTAAAGAAGCTGAGGGTAAAGGTGATGGACTGGCCAAGCATGTCCCCAGACCTAAACCCTATTGAGCATCTTTGGGGCTTCTTAAAACGGGAGATGGAGGAGCGCAACGTCTCTAATATCGACCAGCTCCGTGATGTTGTCATGAATGAGTGGAAGAGGATTCCAGTGGGAACCTGTGAAGCTCTGGTGAACTCCATGCCCAAGAGGGTTAAGGTAGTGCTGGAAAATAATGGTGGCCACACAAAATATTGACACTTTGGGCCCAATTTGGACATTTTTTCTTAGGGGTGTACTCACTTTTGTTGCCTTCAGTTTAGACATTAATGGCTGTGTGTCGAGTTATTTTGAGGCGACAGTAAATTTACACTGTTATACAAGCTGTACACTGACTACTTTACATTATATAAAAGTGTCATTTCTTCAGTGTTGTCCCATGGAAAGATATAATGAAATATTTGAAGAAATGTGAGGGGTGTACTCACTTTTGTGAGATACTGTATATTTGAATATAGTGTGTAGCCTATGTGTATAACTTTCTTACTTACAAAAACAATTACTTAGCAATCATAGCATGAAAAAAATTCTAACATCACATAGGATGAAATTCAAAGCAGCACAGTTGCAAACAAAGCAGGCAAACAAAGTAGGCCTACTGCTCAGTATACAAACACCGGAATAATTTCCAATAAATTAATATTGAATTCCGGAAGTTTGCGTCCCACCTATCAAACTTAATGATCAGCAGAGACAGGACCCCACATAATGTTGGCTCTCATAGCCTACATGTAGGCTATTCCTTAATGACAAGACAGTTAAACAGTGACAATTACAGGAAATTTTGACTGGGGTGGCCAAGGTGGGCCACAGAGCTAGAGAGGGGTGGCCATCGCACACCTGAATGAATAGCATGTGATATGCTGTACAACCAATGGAGAGATGATTTATAATCCCAAATGCCCAACTCATGTTAGTATCCATTGTAATGTTTGTCAGAAAACTAAACCCCGGGGGCGCCCTTAGCTCAGTTGGTATAGCGTCCCCCCCATGGGCCTCGGCCAGCAGCGGACCCAGGTTCGATTCCAGCCCGCGGTCGTTCTCTGCATGTCACTCCCCTCTCTGCCCCATTAAATAAACCCCTGAAGGAGGGTCTGGGGGCATCCCCCCCAGAAGATTTTTTTTGTGTTTTTAACATGTAATCTAAGCATTCTGGTGCATTCTGGTGAAGAGAATAAAGGAAAAAGTCAACATTTATTTCAGTTCAGATGAATAGTAAAATTAGCAAGACAACATAACTTGCTAGCAGCCCGATGCCTAACAACTGGACAGAGGGACGGTTGAAAACTAGCTTTAGACCAAATATCTTGCTAAAAACATAAACCTTTATTTATGAAATTCTGCCCTTGCTAAGAACATGTTACACTTGCTAACTACAAACTTTTATTTTTTTATTCAGATTTCAAAAATCTCCTGGGACACGTGCCTATACATGTGCATGGGTGGCACGCATGTCACAAGCACACATATGCTGTTTTCAAGACCTTTGCTGACCAGAGACCAGTTTAGTGGCCACAGCTACCATTAATGTTGTACTTGAAAATTGCAAACTGATCTCATATCAGTGGATTGGAGTGTTTGTGTGATGAACTTGGCATGAACTTATCAAAAAAAGTTAAGAAAGAAAAAAAAATACATCATCTCTGAACCAGGCTACATATCAGGAAAACAATTGATATTCCAAAAATAAATAAAAATAAATAAAAACATTTGAACTGGGGGGCCACTGGGGTGGCCAGTAAGATTTCAGGCCACCTCCCTAGAATCGCCACTGGAGTTAAATATAGCTTTTCACGTGTTTGACTCAAGTGTCAGTAGGCTACGTGAAGGAGACGGCTGTCCTTCTTCGGCTCAATTGTTGCAAGGTGTTCAGATAACAAAGCCGCATATTTCCCCACTGGAGTTTTTTTCTGATATTTGGAGTGTCCGCATTTCCTTTCTTGTGCTCCAACTTCGTCCTCATTTTGTTTACCCGTCCTCACATCAGTGTTGTCCTATTTCCATTTTGAGTAGACTATTTAACCTGCTACTAACATTAGCTAATCTGGCGAGAGAGAAGAAAAACGTAGCCTATTGTTAATGCTGTTCGAAATAAATATTTTCAAATACCTTGCTCACTTGCTAGGGATTAATGGGAGTAGGCCTACGCTAAGGCCAATGGCGCTTTGCTTCACTTTTTTGTCGTCCTTACCTGACCGCTAACTCAGTTAGCGTGTAATACCCTGTTGGACTACTAATTAAGTGACGCCAACTTCACCTGCGTTTGTCACTAGACGCCTGTACAACACTGCAATATCATCTTCCACCACACACGCTGATTGCGGTTTACCAAAGACTGCCATTTGGAGGCGCTGTTTCACTCTTGAGGGTAAATTGGGAAACTAGGTGGGTGAATGACACTGAAACTATTAAATAATGTTATGAACGCTTGATACATGATTGCTACAGAAGATAAGTATTTTGATTGAACGTACATTCAATTGGCCAACAACACTGTAAAATGGACATTTGTAGGCCTATGAGGACAGGGCGTATAGGCTAGATGTAAATTATATTGTTGGGGAGATTTTGGTCCTTAATAATCCTATTGGTCAACCAAAAGATTGTATATTAAAAACTTTAACCAGACACTGAAACAAGGACCCCAAACAATGACAGTCTCTGTGTATTGTGCAATGGTGATCACTGATAAGCTGCCTACATCTGTAAAAATGTTGATGTCAATGATGGATACAACAAAATTATTGCAACAAAGATAAGGGTGTAATTTTTCTTAACAGCTTGACAGTAGAAGCTTAAATAATAGGATCTACTTGGCTTTTTTTCTGGAAGAAAACAACACTGGTGATTTATAGTTTGGCTGGTCGCCCATCAATCAGTGACTTGGCAGCTATTGACTGTTCCACTGAGCATCCACAGGATCAGATCATTGATCCCCCTCTGACCGATATGGAGGTCTTCATCCAAGTACATCAACAATGTTATTTATTTTATATTGTGCATGGGTGAGATCATTTAGCCTAAGTACTCATACAACAATGTCAAACAACAAATAGAAGTTTGTAAGCTGCACTCAAAATCTTAAACCATGGCAACATGAAACTCTTGGTTGGTCTGTTCATTTACTTGACATTGTTCCCTTAAGATCTTTGTATGTGTGTGTGTGTGTGTGTGTGTGTGTGTGCAGGGCCTTCGCTCCCTATACGCAGGGTACGAAGAGCGTGAGGCCCCAAGTACCTGGTGCCCCCCCGCCCACCCAAATTGATATTTTTTTAAGAAAAAGAGATGTTCCGGGGGCCCCCCAAAATTAAGGTTTCTTAAAAAATGTCATGATAATCATTACATTACAAAAAATGTATCAAATAGTTATGAACTGTTGTTTTTTCTAATTGTGTAACTTATCACTCAATTCGGGCAAATTAGATGTTTCCCCTGATTATAGCCTACACGGCTTTGTCAAGTTGTTTTTGAATAGCGATTCGTTATGGCAAGCGGGGCTGGCAGGGAACAAGGGGCATGGGTGGGCTCTGCGCAATAATTGCGCATAGAATATTATTAGGAATACATTTTATTGTAGCCCCATATTTACTACTTGGGAAAGATTTAGATGTAATTCCCTACATTTCCAACTTAATTGTGTCAAGTTCATTTCTCTATCATAATGTATACCAATAGTAACAATCCCTTTTACAAAGGGATGTCATTTCCCCGAGATAAATTATATTGATTAAAATTAATTTGTGGATATATATTTTTTTTTTTTGATCTTTTCATTTTAAAATCTAAAATAAACTTGCATTGTCCGACTGATTATGAGCAGCTCATATTCTTCTTATCTCATTGTCATACAGGAACTGTCTGGATAGAAAGAATATTTAAAGTTGTGACTGGATCCAAATCAAGATTTTTAAATGTTTTTACTTATTGACACTGACCAACAAGTTGTTTTGTATGTGTATGTATTGAAACCTATAGGTTTAAAGGTGAGAGACATTTGACTGATGTGCCCAACAGTCCTGCACCCCTCCACCCTTCATTGATGGTGCTCCATCCATACATATATTAATGCATCTTTTTAACAGCCAGAGGATATTAAAAGTTATATTTTAGTTTAACAAAGGCAGATTACAACTTAAACATTTTTACTTGTATATATGCTTATTTCACCCCCATTGGAGGTAGAAAAAAAAACACAACCTTAGTTGACCTTTTTTTAATGAAGCAATTTCATTCAAATGAATGGAAGCAGTAGACACAGTTAAATACAGGCAATTGCAAAGCAATCATCCAATATATTTTTGGGAGAGGTTTCAGCTGAGGGTAAGGCAGCAATCCGACACGGAGCATAACAGTAAAGGTTAACACCCGTTTCATCAATGCTCTCTGAGGGTGCAGAGCAGAAACAGAGCCTCGCACATGACAGTGTATGCAGCACAGTGCACCTTACGGGTACTACTGACTCAAGGTATTTAGCTTAGTCAGGTAACAAGTATCATGTAAACACTTTGTCGGGTCACAATGGTGTGCCTTTTATTCTGAATAATAGCTCGAGTCCGATTACTGCCAACATTCCCCAAACACAGTATGACAAGTGATACTTCACCAAAAACTCACTCAATGACACATTCCATCATGTCATCACATTATGCTAAACTTTTACTGAATGTTGATTAGCCAATGTTTTAGATTCTGGCTGAATGATGTTATTCATCTAAGAATACGTACTTTCTCGTTGAATTTCAATTAATGTGACACCAAAAAGGTGTGGTCAGGCAAAACGAAGTGGCTGCCAGTGCTTTTGTGTGAATATACTTGCACTGAAAATCTGATATCATACCATAGGAAATGGCCAGATGGAAATAAATCAAAGATCATGTGACCTGAGATATCATGTGATGTTCATTTTATTTGAAGAGGGCGGAAATCAGTCTTTTAATATACTGTTTATAAAACTTTCCCTCGATCCCTCTCACTGACAGCCAATAAGAAAATCAGAGCCCAGCCCAGATGGGTGACAGTCAGTCTCATCAGTCCACAGGTTGGCACTTCAATAATCAAAAGTTTGGTGGAAGTTGCGCTTTTGTCCTCTGTCGCCGCCGCCAAAGCCGCCGCCGCCGCTTCTAAAGCCACGGCCACCACCGCCCCCGAAACCACGCCCCCTTCCACCTCTGAAGCCTCCACCTCTGGAGTTGCCAAAGCCACCACGGTTACTGTTCGGCTTCTCCTCCAGCTCTGGGAGCTCTGTGGCTTGAGTCAGTTGCCAACGTCGGCCGTCCTTCCAGTTGTCCTGTTGAAGGATCAAGTGGGGTGAAGAGGATGTTAGCAGGACAACTTCAAAAAGAAACAATGTTATATTTGTATTTGACTTTGGATAACTAATTTCCTTTAATTCAATATTGTAGATAGAGGGGAGTTTGCTGTTGTTCTCACCTGCATCTCCTTGATTTTGTCTGCTGGCGCATCAAAACAAACTCCCTGTTAGAAACACAATAAGGGAGAGAGGGTGAGTCTTTCTGTGCCACTCGGTTTAGTCATTCTATGTTACCTGATGTGCTATAAGAATAAGAGGGCATGATGGCACCTACAGAAAAGGGTTAACATGTACTTTTTGTAAACAGATGTTCTGCTCTCCACTTGCTGGGGATACTTGGTTGTGTACTAGGTGTATTGTGGCTGAATCCACTTATAAACCTAAAAATACTAAACCATCATTTCTTAATTGTTTTAATTCATTTATTTCAATCTGCCCTGTGGTTGACCACAAGTTATCCCAAAGTTTTCAGTGGAATTATACACTACTAATCCAAGTTGGACACCAAGAGCATTCACTTGCTATTATCGGAAAATAATTAATTTGAGCATACATCTACACTCAAATATAGAACTGTATAAACAAATTCAAAAATACTTTTGATATACAAAAATTTGTCAAAACTGTGTTCTTAAATTTAAAGTGACATTTAGTTTTGGTTGATTCTAGAGGAATCTTTGGACAAAAGAGGTAGTGTTTTTACGACAACAGCAACTGTCCTGAAGATCTTAACTTGCACATGCTGGCAGCATACATAAACCCACATCCCACCTTTCTAGTCTCTTTAAGTAGGCTGACAAGCTGAACCGTAAAGGTAAATCCACAGTGGAGTACCATACTAAAATACAATGCCATGTGAAATTGATAAAACAGGGAATGCCACAAATATAATTTATTTGGAGGGATATATAAACACCAGAATCATGCTGCATATGCAGGGTTTTTCCTGGCTCAGAATGGGCCTTTGGGGGGTCAGTACGCGACCGACTTTTTTTGGGGTTGCGACAGTAAAGGCAAACGGTTTGTGTATTTTAAGAGGGGTGTTGGGTTGGGAGAGGGGAGTTTCTGTCCAGCTCAAGAGCATTTCAGTCAGCCTGTCAATCACTGCGTTACCATGGAGCTCACTGACGCTTATGAAATCACAATAAACAACCTGTAGATATGAAGTCAAAATACTAATAATGACTAGGCCTACCTGTTTAATACTTTAATTGATCTAAACCATGGAAGAAGGTAGGGCTGCTCGATTATGAAAAAATCATAATCATGATTATTTTGAGTAATCACATTGTGTTATCACGATTATTAAAGACAGTTAATCATTGATTTAAGAACATTATGCATTTATTTTACTTTTAACAAGGTTTTTTTTCTAAAAACACCATGACTGGACTTTAAGCAAAGGCCTAATTGAACTGAAAACAGGGACAATAGAAATAGGCTAAATAAGTGAAACATATTTTTAATAATTTAATAAAAATATGTCAAAATAAAAATAACCAGTTGTAAATGGTGTTGATAGGGCACGTCTTTTGCTAGCATTGAATGTAAGGGCATGATTTATTTATGTCATGGAGCTGGCTGGATAGGCATTGCATTGTAGTGTTGACAGTTGTGGTGGCAGGAGCTTTAAACTTCCTGTGTTTTTATTCATTGATTGCTTGGTCATAGACCACTATGACTCGACTTAAAGTGAATAAACAAATTGGTCGGGATGTTTAAAGGTGCAGATCAGGTCGTATATCACTTTTCTTTCTCTCTCTCTCTGTCTCGTATGTCATGTTACTCGCGTGTCCGCACGTGACAAATCTTGCACATTTTTTTAGTTTGTTGTGAGTCTGAAGTGTTTTCAGACAACACAATTAGTTTTACCTTTATTCTCGTCATGTAGAAGTTTTTCAAAACACCCGGCAATGCGCAACATCTCCCTCGTACTCTCTGGACTAGCCGTTAGCGAAACTATCAGGTGAGGGAGGGGCCGAGCGGAGCTCACGGCTGAAAGGGTTTGCTGCATTTATAAGCCTGCATGCCCCGGCGAGCGGGACAATGATAGTTTAATAACGATAATCCCCGACCTGATTTCTTTTTTTACAACTGAGATTGCAAGTAATATGACTGGAATGGCGCGGAAATGGAAACACATTTGGAGCCGTTTTAAGTAGATTTTTATTTATTTATCTATATATAAAAAAAAACACTTTGGCGCTGAGGATTTTCCTTTGGGGGGCGCTAAAATTCCTTTGGCGGGCGCCAACATTTTTTGAATGCAGGAAAAACCCTGATATGTACGTGTGGTGTACATACCGCTTTGCCTTTGAGGAAGCACATTCCTCGGATGTGGCTCTCAAACTCTTCTCCAAGCTGTTCTTTGATGGCTCTCCAGGCGTAACCCAGATTATTAACCTCCTGAGAACACACCAACGTCATAGTGGCATAACCCTGCAAAAACAAACAGCAACAATAAGTTAGGGGTCAAATAGGGCGACAACAAATTTATGACAGGATCTAAACGTTGCTTCTATGTCTTGTGGACAGATTTGTATTTTATGTGTGTGTAGGTTGTTAAGGAGAATAGAACAAAACCAAACTCACAGAATCAGAGTTGAGCAGTGACCTCTGCTCTAGACTTGTGGCTCCAGAAATATGGGCCAAGGCGGCAGCGAGTGCATCGACTGCACCCCTTTCCTCGATCAGCTTCTGAGCGGAATCTCTGAAGTATGCGATAGCTGTGGCTGGAACAGAGTCCAGATACCTGAAAACAACAAGGAAGTCAAATCAGAACAATCCGACATTTGTTTGCGTTCTCTCTGGAAATATGTTTCCCAATGAGCGGAATGGTCACTAAGGTTTGCGCAAATACTGTTTAACATTTATGTAAGCTCTGCTGTCCAAGTAACAAGTAAAGATATTGATTGCATGAACAGTCCAATGATTCACATAATAATAAAGTAGAGTAGTTTCATACTACAAAAAAGTAAAAAATAATAAATGGTGCCACTTGGTTCTCACTCTCCAGATTTACCCACCTAACAGCATCCTTGCTTGATGACTTGATGATATCGTTAGCAGAGGGAACGCCAACTCGTCTGAATGTGATGCCCTGGAATAATTCAAAATAAAATTGAATTGGTTGGATACTTATATGGAAACATCTGAAATAGAGTTGCATATTGAATAGGATGTCCAAAGCCATTTCCTCCATGTTGAATTTTACACAAAATTTCAGATTACAGGGAGATAATGACTTCCAGGCAGCACTAATGAAACAGTCTCATTTCTGTACTTTTCTGTCTTCACTACTATTGCTTTTTCCTTCTGTACCTTCATGTCCCTCCTCATCCCATGTGTAGCATAGATGTGATTTGAAGCATTTGTATTATTGTCACACAGCTCTCAAGCAACTAAATGTGTTGCTCTTCTTGGCCCCTCTGTTTTCTTCTATTTCTGACTGAATTTAAAAAAGGACACGTACTGCTTTTTGTTCTACGTAGCGCAGCTGATCCTCTTCTTTCCTCTGGTAGAAACAGATGCAGACTCCGGTCCTACCTGCTCGGCCCGTACGTCCTGAACGATGGATGTAAGACTCCACGTCCTGACACAAAACAGACAGAAAAGAAGTGTTCAGTAAATGTTCATCCACTAACAGTTATTTCTCCTTTTTCGGTGCACAAAAGTGTACTGTAGACACTATTCCCCTCAGTCGGAAGAAACATTTTGAAAGGTATAGTCTTCAAGCTAATTTAATGTGCACCTTAAAATCAGACTACATTAATGAATATACTATTTACATAGCGAAAACATAACACCTTAGATAAATGAAGAGTTTTTTTTTTTTCATTACAATTCCTATCGATCTCTGGCAAAATATCACACCTTGGGTGGAGAACACTGGACCACCAGGTCGACTTCAGGGATGTCTAATCCTCGCGATGCAACGTTGGTGGCAACCAGAACCTCAAAAGTCCCATTCCTGAAACCCTTCAGCGTGATCTCTCTCTGTTTCTGAGGAATATCCCCATGGAGAGACTGGGCACTCTGAAAATATGCACACAAAAGAAAATGAGAGATAATCTTTCCACTTCTTATGGTGTTGTTCAGAGGGAAACAGACACATGAAACGTGTACAGGAAAACCTACATTTTAAGAGGTTAGGTCAAAATGATCCATGTTATTAATTAACATGATGAGTGGTATAAGAAATGTCGGTTGATCATTTTACAAAGTGCTAAATGGGCCTGCATTCCTGTATGTCTACCTGTTTGATGGATGCATTCATGGACAGTTCGTTGGCATCCTTCTTTGTCTCACAGAACACGATGGTTTTGCCATGGCTGCCGCTGTAAACCTGGACCACATCACCTATCACGGCTGCTCGCTGCGACCAGTGGCATGCTATGGCCAGATGCTAGAGAGGAAAGGATGGACAGAGAGAGCGAGAGAGAAAAACCCAGGGAGTGAGAATACAGACAGACTTAAACTTGCAGTTAGAGAGAAGTGCAAGGAAATTGTAATCCTTCTTTACAATTTCACAGGTGTCTAAAGATGATAATTTACAGTATTTGATTGCTGTTGCACTTGTTTAAACACACAGCCAAACACACTTACTTCGACGGTTGTTGCCGCCCTCTGTGTTCTTTTGCCAATCAGGTCAACATGTTTGCAGTCCGTTCTCATGTACTTCTTTGCCACGTCGTAGACCCAGGGCGGGCATGTGGCCGAAAACAGAAGAGTCTGCGGGTTGGAGGGGGAGTCTGTAGGGGAGCACACACACACACATTTCAGATTTTCCCTACATGACTTCACTGCACCGATCACTCACGTCTGCCTTACATAAATGATACACAAACCAAAATCACGTCACCCCAACTTATACACAAACACAGAAGATACACACACACACACGTGTACACACTATGCAAAAACATTGTCAGGGAACACTTTACCTTTCTGGTATGATGTAGACAAAATCTCTTCAACCTGTTCTGAAAATCCCATGTCCAACATTTGGTCAACTTCGTCCAGAACAACATGCTTGAGTTGAGAGAGGTCCAGTTTATTGTTCTGGAGGTGGTCTTTGATTCTACCAGGGGTTCCAACCAAAACATCGATTCCATTACGGATAGCATCGACTAGACAGGGGGAGAGGATTTTTATTAATATTAATGAATGAGGTATTTTGTTGAAACAGCAGACAGAAACCACATCATAAACCAAAGAAAAACCAAGAGTATGCTGGTATTTACAAAGCCCCCCTTATGCTTGAACTAGTACACTTCACGTGTGCATACGATATCATTAAACAAGGAAGCCACCAATCTTTTAACTATTTCAGGATGACTTCTATTCACAAGATATGTATGTTTTTGCATTGGACTTACGCTGTGGGGTGTATGAGCTGCCGCCATAGAAACAAGCGAGAGAAAGTCTCTTAGTGATGTCTTTGAAGTCCTTAGCGACCTGGATGGCTAGCTCTCTGGTTGGAGTCAACACCAGGACCTACAATCAAACAAGAAAAAAAAATAGCCCTGGTCATACACTAACATACTCAACTACAACTGACACAAGGACCCTGACTGATTCTGGTTTTTCAAAGAAGGCAAAGACAGTGTACGGGTATGCACCTTGGGAGCCCGGCCTCTGACAAACGGCACTTGATCCTTCTGGAGCTTCTCCACCAGAGGGATGGCGAAGGAGAACGTTTTTCCCGTTCCTGTCCGAGCTTGGGCAATAACATCCTCTCCGTCATATACTGGATGGAATGTCTTCACCTGGATGTCAAACAGGTAGGAGACTCCGCGAGCTGAGAAAATGATGGGGAGAGGGACAGGAGGGGGGGAGAAAAGGACAGGGAGAGACACAGAGGATTGTAATAATTTGTTATTTAGCACGCCTTAAACCACCTCAGCAGGTCCAAAGCCCAGTGCATTCCCTCCAAACTACCGTTACAGCTGCGACTACGGTGTGGGAAAAAAGCATATATCAGGTTTACCTTTTAGTTTATCAACGGTGACTTGGGAGATCCCGAAGTTGGAAAACGCTCCTTCCTTCTGCTCTGGCGTTTCCTGCTGAAAAAATAAACAGCGTCAGTCTATATATCCCAGTTGACGGTTTTATAACCAAAATGAAAAAAATAAAAAGGTAAAAAAAAGGAAACTTTGATAACAGTGGTCACCTTGAACCATCCAACAGAACTTTAAGTTTAAAAATAAATGCCAGTACCAATTTTGGAAGAGAACTGGAATAGAAACTGTGAAAAGGGGCACCAGCACAAAGTATCAACACAAACATTAAAGCTTCTCTGAACAAACACAGTACACAATTGGTCTGCCAAGTCGTACCGTGTCTTTCTCGCTGTCGCTGGCGGATTCTTCACTGGACTGGGCCGGTGTCGGGATGGGCGTCTGAATGGGGGTCTGAGCGGGGGTGTCTGGGGTGGAATGTCCATTGGTTGCTTCCTCTGCAATTGCTTTCTTTTGCTTCTTCTTTTTTTTCTAAAGCCCGGGATAAAAATGAGGAGACAGTGTATCATGACCTTGTCTACCAGGGCATCGGAAGAGAATACGCATTTACATGTCACCCCTATGGCCTTTTCAATGTATGCCGGGACACATCATCCAATAACCCACAAAACAGCTCGATGGAAAAGCCCAACTGGTTACTAAGTATTCAAACTTAAAGCATGCACAGCCCAGCACTGACCTCTGTGTCTCCATCAGCTTTCTTCTTTATCTTCTGCTTTGGTGTTTCAACTCCATTGGTGTTGCCATTCATGTCCATGGTCTCATCTGCGTCGTCGTCTCTCACTTGGTCCACTGTCAGCTTGTCTTTTTTCTTTTTCTTCTTTGGAGGTTCACAGTCTGGCTCCGCCTGCACTTCTGTGTCCTCTGCCTGCTTCTTCTTCTTCAGTTTCTTGCCCTCTTTGGTCTTCATCTATATTTGTTTTTTTTATTAAAGGAAACAATAAAAGGCAAAAGGGTTTCAGATTCACCAATAGCTGTGCAGCGACTCCCATGTTTTTAAACTAGGGATTACATTTTTTTTTTTTACATTACCTTGATCAAGTTAAATGATTTATATGCAAGATGTTTAATGATGCTTATGATGTCTGTCTCATGTTCTATTTTTAAATGTTTCGAATCTACTTTAAACATTAAATATTTTAACTTATTTAACCGTTTCAGATACTATTATAATGTTTCATATTCTGTTTCAGGCATACAGTGTGAGCACTCCAGTCATGGTTATGATGTTTTGGACCGCACAGTATGAGCACATAAATCGTGAGCTTTGGCTTGTTCGTCGCAAACTATTTACTCGTCTGATATGGTATTAACACAATACACATAACAAAACATCTTTGAGGATTTATGAGCAGAACATCTAATCAAGTTGTTTTGAATGTACAGCTGACGACCCCAGCTGCGTAACACGTCATCGGGTAACATTCCAGACACTACGCAGTATTCCAAAGGGCTCCACGTGACGACCCGTCATCGAATCCGTGTGCTGTACGGAGCAGCTAACTAACACGTGGCCAGGCCATATGATCTTCTCGCTAGGCTAAATTGCTATATTAACAGTGTAACACTTCCTTAGCAGCAAATACCATTCCCACTAAATTCCACTGTACACAGTGTTAATAATATGTATAATAGAGTCCCGACAGAAACCGTACGCCTGTTTCCTACCAGTTACTCGAGGTTTTGGGGTTAGCATGTTTCGCCACATGTTGTCAAACAGGGAGAAGCCGGTGGGGAGGACTTTCCGCGAGCTACAAGGGGGATTTAAATCTGTTTAACAACGACATCACGTAATCTACTCACCTTTAGGGTCTGAGACTCCTCGACGGTGTCCATTATATCCACAATTTCACTCTCAAAGATGATTTTTGAAGGCATTTCTCTGCCCTGTTGGAACCCCTCAGCGTAGACACAAGCTACAGGACACGGGCACGCGGATGGAAAGGAACGTGGAAGGGTGCGCGCAGAGTGCTGTTCACGAGCGACACATAGAAATAGAAGGGACAGATAGTGTAGACGAGACATGGCAGGGCAGACAGTAATTTCAATGGCTCAAAACGATACTTTTGAGATAGAGTTTTACTGCAAATAAATTGCAGATGGATTACTGCAAATTGTAAGGTCTATAGATGGTTATTTAAAGCCTATTGATGATCGATTGCATAAAGTGCAATAACTCTACTGTCTCCTTCTGTGGTCCGGTGTCTGCAAGAATATTGCATAATGAGAGGGTCTCACAAAGACAATGCAGCAAGCCTACATGCAGGGCTATATGTAAGGGGTATAAACATAGATACTATATACAAGTGTATAAAGTGGGAAAGCTTTCTAGGGCCCAGCCACTTGGGTGCCCCTGGTCTTTGGAGTCCAAGAACCTTAATAAGCTAAACTTTATTTTGAACCAAACTATTAACTAGGCTATCAGTTATAACAAACAACCCGCACGGCCGTTATAACAAAACACACATTTTATTCATTGTTACTTGAGTAATATATATCCTATTTCATCTTGTGAACCTAGAAATAGTATGAGTATTTTTTTCCATTCACATGCAACCTTTGGGTGCAACATGAAAACGCTTCAACCAATGAAGCGCTTTATCACTGTGTATGGGGCCACACATACAGGATAAGTTAAGTTAGTGAGAAAGTGCAATTTGACATTGAATTTATGCTGGAAAGGATGTGATAGGCTACATCGCTATAAGCTTGTGACCTATGTTATTCATTATTATTTTATTATTTTTCTCTGCTTACACTTAGGAATTTTGGTGTAGATATTGGATAGAATTTGATCAATAGAAAGACAGGTTGTAATGTAGCCTAAATATTGGGGTATTAATCTTATTCAATTTGATTTGATGTTGTATCCTATGGTATGTGGGTTGCAGGTTAATGCTTCAGTACTTGCCCATAATCCAGTTTCTCATAGTAGGCCAGGCAAAGTAAGGCATTTTGGGGCCAAAAATAAAATAAATTGTAAAATATTTTTTTTCAGCTCAGATCATTTCTATGAGGTGTCCAGAACAACATACTAAAAGTCCTAAGAAATCCTATTACAAGTGAGCTATACACTAATCGTACACGCCCAAAATAAACCCAAATAGGCTTAATTTTTTCCTTTACTCCTACCACAATAAAACTTTACATTTATTACAAGTTTCTTTTTGAATTAATTTGAATATGCACATGAGCTCCACACTTATTTAATATCCAATCATCGTACTGCCAATGGGTGATGGCGATGCTGCTTTTAGACTGGCCTCTAACCTGAAAAACTGCCTGGCTTACCTGCCAGGGGTATAACAGGTGCCTCTCATGAATTAGATACCCCTCCCCTAGCCAGTGTAATTTTTTACTTTTTTCAGTGCCATTCCCTTTCCTATGCCAAATAGACAAGATGTAGAATCACAGCCTGAAATGGGATGGATAAAGAGGAGATTGTCACACACGTGGGACCAAGTAACTCCTTTGTCTACTTTATGCACCATACAGTGCTGCTTGAAAGTATGTGATCAGATGGGCCAAATTGAGTGATGAAATGGACCAATGTAATGAGATATCTTTAGGGAAGAAATTGGGCGGCACTAGATAAAACACAAATAAAACCAGCCAGGTCCGTTTAGGCTCACCAAACTGAACCCATACAGGTCAGACTTGCCAAGTTTGTGTGCATTCAGATCAGCATGATGCAACAAGAGTACTAACAAGTCTGTGTCATCACCTTCTGAGTCTGTGTCTTTTGTTCTGGTAGAGGCAATGGCAGTTTGGACAATCAGAACATCTGCATCGTGCTTTGCATGGTTTGTGAAACACCATTTTTTGTCTTACAAGTTTATTTGAAAATTAATTTGTATATGCAAATGAGCTATACACTTATCAAATATAGGCTACCCAAAATATATCCGCATAGGCTTAATTTTTACCTTTACTCCTACCACATTAAAACTTTACAAAGTGAAAGTCTACATGAAAAGTAAAACATTTGTATTAGAAGTTAACTTATAATGGTCAAGGCTTTCCAGAAGGGGTTGGTCGAACGTCAGAACAGGGGTCACATCATACTGCAGAGCTTGAGTTGCCACAAACCTCAATGCAGGATTCATCACTGGGATCAAGATCAATCATTGGAAGTAATGTTAGTGAAGCTCTCCCAGGGTGTTCATCTAGTCCTATCAAAATGAAACTTTACACAATGAAAGTATCCATGACAATTATTTGTTTTTGTATTACAAGTTTCTTTGAAAATGAATTGTAATATGCAAATGAGCTATATACACTAATCGTACATGCCCAAAATAAACCCAAATAGGCTTACTTTTTCCTTTACTCCTACCACAATAAAACTTTTCATAGTAAAAGCATTGGCAAGTAAGAGGAATGTTCTGTTTTGCAGACCGACCACGGCAACCGTAAAATTTAACAGTTAACCCGCTGTTCGCTAAACGAACG
Organism: Hyperoplus lanceolatus; assembly: GCA_026929865.2. Taxonomy (NCBI): domain Eukaryota; kingdom Metazoa; phylum Chordata; class Actinopteri; order Uranoscopiformes; family Ammodytidae; genus Hyperoplus; species Hyperoplus lanceolatus. Next base: position 13,597,888 of record CM049395.1, read on the forward strand.
GGGCTTAATAAGTCACATTGTTCATTGCTCTGATTGGTTGAAGTGCTATCAAATTGCGTGCAGTGGCATTTGAAGAGACAAATATTATTCATGAGAGGCACATGTTATACCCCTGGCAGGTAGGCCAGGCAGTTTTTCAGGTTAGACGCCAGTCTAAAAGCAGCATCGCCATCACCCATTGGCAGTACGATGATTGGATATTAAATAAGTGTGGAGCTCATGTGCATATTCAAATTCATTTAAAAAGAAACTTGTAATTCAAAAAAAGTTACTTTTCAAGTATACTTTTACTATGTAAAGTTTTATTGTGGTAGGAGTAAAGGAAAAAAAATCATAATTGATTATTTTGGGCGTGTACGATTAGTGTAGGCCTATAGCTCATTTGCATATTAAAATTAATTTTCAAAGAAACTTGTAATACAGCAAATTTCATTGTGTATAGTTTCATTTTGATAGGACTAAAGGAAAAAAATTGCCCCTTTTGGATGTATTGGTGTCTCGCCTTATTGGCACACATCTTGGATTGATGAGAATTAAACATATTTCCTCAACTAGGATTTCTTAGGACTTTTAGTATGTTGTTCTGGACACCTCATAGAAATTATCTGAGCTGAAAAAAATTATTTTACAATTTATTCTATGAAAAACGCTATTTTGCCTGGACTATAGTAAACTTGCATAGATCTCTTTCCTTTTTCTATATAGGCCTATTTATATTCTACATTGGAGCAATTTAAATGAAAGTAGGCTATTTCTGGTTTTGATTCTGACTTTGGATAAAATTCCAAATCCACAAATCTGACTTCACAGCTTGCATTGGCCTACACCATGTCAGTGTCCATTCAAACATGTATGTTGTTTGCTATGACTTTTGGACCATGAGTTTCTTCAATAAAGCTAATGTGATATAGCCTAGATCTTGTATGTTTTATTTTAGCGCCTCCATTGAAGATGTAAAGAAAGAACAAAGGAGCTGATTGTATCATGTTAAATATAAATTTGATTTTACATGAAGTCCATTTAAAGTATTTCAATGGACCTCATGGTCTTGTTTGGCCTGTACAAACTGTGTGTTCTGTTGTATTTCTATGTGCCTAAAGTTGAATTGCTTCAGGAAGGAATAAGGTTTTTCTATTAGCAACAAGGTAACTTGCCTCTTATTCTTATTCATTATGTTTTACAGAGGCAATAAGCTCCATACAACAATGGACCTATAATAAAATAACCTGACCCATGTGATCTGTTTATGGTTGAGCTGCGTTTTCGCGACAGTGTCGTAAAGTGCCAATGTTGTCGGAAATGTGAGCAGTCGTCCTCTGAGCTAAGCTTTCAGTCGCCCTTCAACACAGAGTGCTCTCCACATTAACTCATACTGACACCGTCCCAGCGTTTAACCATGGCAGGGACAATTGTACGGAAAGCTGTCGACCACCTGAAGAGCAAGGACTTCAGGGACTATTTAATGAGGTACGTAACGGGAGCTGCTATTTTTATATATTTCTAATAGCGTGCATGCTAACGTAGTTAGCTGCCGGTTGATCAGGTTGAAAGCCAGTAACTCAGTCTAGCTGATGTTTAACAACTGCCCCGATCTGTACAATTAGCGTTTTAGTCAATACATTCCCACGATAATTTTTTTCAATAGGTTGGCGTTGTTTTTCCATACCAGTTGTTAAGGTTCACTCCCTGCAATGTTTCTGTTTAGTTAGCGCTCACTTGACTTGTTTATCCAGTTCGACGTTTGCTACCATATGTCTATGTTTGCTACGACTAACTTACATCTACTGCAGACCCTTCAAAGGTTAGTTCTTTGTAGCCCGTGTCAAATCTGACTTTAGGGACAAAGGCAAGCAGAGAGAACTACTGTTTTGTGTTTGTTTACTTACTGTACACGCTGGCTGGCACAGATGAAGAGGGGCCATGTCTATGTTATTCATTGGAAAGCTGTGTCTGTATACTCTTGCTAATCCAGCAGAGTAAAACAAAAACTATGTGGATGCTTTGGCCCCATCTCAGGTGTTACTTTGGTTGTTTTGTGTTGTCATTGTGTAATAAAAAATGCAATAAGTGAAAGGTTGATCTGCTTAAGTAATGTTGGAAAAAAGTTGAAGAGTTTTCTCCCTGCAAGACATAAGTCTTTCAAAATTGTATTAGCTCTTTTGTCGTATGTGAACTGCCTGAAATAGACCCATGACCTATTTTGGGTGGCAGTAGTAGCTCTAATGTGACCTCGCTCATATCAGTACAATTTATCTGTGTTTGCATTCTTTTCTCTTCTATGTCGCCTTGGAAATAAACATACAAAAAAACTCAACAGCACGGTAAGAACTCATTCTTTCTGTTTTTCCATCTGTCTATCCGTCAGTGCATCTTTTATTCTGTATGTGTCTTTTCTCATTTGTGTGACTGCCCGCTGGTTTATCCATCTACCTTGGTCATAATGCTGTTTACCGTACCATATAGCCATACCATTTAATCGTCCCCAAAGTGCTGTGTGTCCCCTTTTTCTAAACTTTACTTTCATGTTTTCCATCTACTTCACAGCATTTCTGGGGACCTGTAGCAAACTGGGGTCTTCCAATTGCTGCCCTCTCAGATATGAAGAAGAGCCCTGAGATCATCAGTGGCAGGATGACCTTCGGTAAGGGCCTGTTTCCACCTGGGATTATTGATGTGGTTTTAGTGATCTGATCAGAGGTGGACAGCTCAGTCCATGTGTTCCCTCCTAGCAGTAACACATGCGACTTCTTTGTCCAGCTGTGATCCAATTCCATTTACCTGCTCTGTATGTAAATCAACACCTACATCATTTCCGTTTGCATTGCTGTTTTTAACCGGTGGGGTTCAAATATGGAAATATGAAGAAAGGTTCAAACAAGTAAACATACAGGGCTGTACAGTGCCACAGTTTTAATCACATTTGCTAATAAAATGTAATACGTGCAAAGATAATTACAATGCTAGGTTAACAAGATAGGCTACTGTCTCATTTAGACAAGGAGGAGCGATGCACAACACTGCTTAGAGGGCTCCACATTAAACACTCGCCAAATGCGGGTAAATAGTCTAGACGAGTAAGTTATCAAGCCACTTTGGCCTTTCTTTATATGTCCATGACTATGGCTGGTGAAAGATGTGTGCTCGCCGTGCGGCTATTCTAACGTCTGCCTCTGATAAACTCTTGTCACCGACACCGACTCTTGTCAGCCATTGACTGGCTTTCTATATTAATGCAGTTAAGTTATTCCTTGTGCAAACAGAACATTTCCTGTACACCTTCACATTAAAAGCCTGTTACTAGCCAAGCACGAGTTGACCTTTATTTAGAAGCAGATAAGAACAGGAAGTTAGCGCTTCACATGCCTGCAGCTTGCAGGGCACCAGAAAAAAATCAGGGACTTCTGTGTAATCACCAGTTTTACTCAGTGAAATGAAAACAGGGGACATATAGCTTGTCATTTGCAATACTTTTAACTGGGCTCACACTAAAACCTTTAGTTGCAGCCGCTAGTCATACATTTTCTACGTACTTCCGCTCAGGCAGTTGAGTAGGAGGTCCCTAATGTGGACAAGAGTCACATTGCTGTTTCCACTATTATTTAAATGCGGACACATCGGACACAAGCGATGTAAACCACCTCCAAATGTTGTTTTTGTGATCCGATCTCAAAACGTCTTCAATGCGTCTTGAGAGTGTTTCCACCTGTAGTTAGAGCTATCCACATGTGATCCGATGACAACAATCAGATGTTAATCCCAGGTGGAAACAGGGTCTAAGACGCACTAACACGCATACTGATAAATCCAGAATAAAGCCTGTCCTTTGTTTTGTTACTAAATCTTGTTAGGGTAAGGGTTGTAATTTGTGCCTTATCTCAATGTTATTGTAGCTCTAGTCACAACACACAGACACTGGTTGAGTCGTTTGAATGGGCGTTCTTCGATGGGCACGTCAATACGCTTTGTAGCATCCACACAATGATCATGCCGTCAGTCTGTGTAAACCATCACATCTCACTTTTACGCCATGAGAACTATTTGTAAATAAACAAAATACGAAATGGCACATCAGCAAATGATACCGTATTTACATTAACACCAAATTAAACACAAACATGACACTGTAGCACATGAAATTAGATACATTATAAGAAATAAAGTGCATTATAAGGGATAAATAAAATACCTCACTAGCTGGTTGTTGGGAAAAGAAGTCTGCTGTATTCTTGTTTCTCGTCCGTCTGCTTTGGCTTCAGACGCAAACTTAATGCAATATCACTGAACTTTGTGAGCGACCTGCATCCACGCTTGATCATACCTAACACACCTACTAAATCGACAATACTGTCGCAGTGAAACTAGGGACAAAACATTAGTTCCGGACGCTTGCAGCACATTAACACATTCCAGTACAGTACAAATCGGTTTGATTATGTTACATTCGCATTTTAATTTAAAATTTATTATTTTCGTATTGATTTATTGCGTGAAATTAAAAGATCAATTATGAAGTATGCATCATGAAATACAGTTCATTTATGCAACGTCGCTTACAGTTATTCAGAAATAAGACATTCTTAAAAAGTAAACCATTAGGTTCTGTACTGTAGTATCAGGTGTGTGCAGCTTTGGAGAGGTGGGTTCATGTCTCTAAGGGGCCACTCACACTAGGGCCGCGGCCCCGTGCCCGAGCTCATTTGCATACTAAAGTCTAGAACGTTTGGCTAGTGTGACCACGCCATCCGTATTCCAGCACGGAACAGCCCCTTGGCCACGGCACACTTGGGAGAGGTGTGCCGTGGCCAAAGTACAGATGCTAATGAGAAGACACGCGCACAAGCAAGCGCACAGGCGGCGTTCCTGACGTGAATTTATTAAGGATGCATTGTCCGTTAACGTCCGCTGCCTTTCTAGTCGGCACCAGAATTGCCCACCACTTGGACATAGCTACATAAAATGTGTGAGCATTAACGTGTGTGTAGGCCTAGGTGTGGGTTAATAAAAGAGGGAGAGAGCTAAATAGGTGAGCGCAGAAAGCAAAGCAAAAAGGTTTTCGTGTTTACTCACGTTCGTCAGATGATTTCTTTTTTTTTCCTCCCGTCAGCTGTCATACTACTGTCTTTACGCATGGCGGTGGAGACGAACACAAAACAACACACAACGGGACTCTGCGGCCCGCTGATAAGGAAACAGTAGCCTACACTAAGGTTTAACAAGAAACTTTATAAAGACACTTAAAAAAACGATCGATGCCCATACAAAAAGTTCTGACTCAGATTACTTGATGGAGCGATTGATGTGTATAAAACCATCCGGTACGTATGGTCTGATGACGGGCGTGCTGCACAAATATGAGACTGTTCACCGCGACCTATTACGTCAAGGCTACATTTAAAAAAAACAATAGCTTAAGGATTCTCGTTGCTCTAATTTGGAAGTGGAATATTTGATGCAAATTTGTCAAAACAGTTGTATAGCCTACAAGTAGACTACGCTTCAAATCCTAAACGCGCACGGTGACGTAGGCAAGGTGCAATCGTGCCCAGGCCACGAGCAGTGTGACCACGGGCCAGCGGGGGGAGTGGGGAGGGGGGGAATCGTGCTGAATCTTCCTGCAGCACGGAACAGGCAAACAGCCCTATTGTGAGTGGGCCCTAAAGATCTCATCTGTTGACTTCCCCATGTTTTGATGCTCAATATCCATGAAATCTGTGATGTAACTGAGTATATTTTTTTTTGTGGGCTGTAAAGATGGGTGACACACTTGTGTTGTATGTTTGCGCTGTAGTATGAAGTGTGTACTCCGGCAGTAAGTGTTTTTCTCTCTCCTCTCAGCTCTGTCCTGCTATTCACTGCTCTTCATGAGGTTCGCCTACAAGGTGCAGCCACGCAACTGGCTGCTGTTTGCTTGCCATTTGACCAATGAGGGGGCTCAGCTAGTCCAGGGCAGTCGTCTCATCAAATACAAGTAAGCAATATTCTATACTGTGTCATACCGTTTTCTATGTGAACAGATCATGTATCAAATAAACTCTGTTGGACATCATTTTCTGAATGATCTGTGAAGTAACTGGAGATGTATGATAAAGGATAATGTGAAAGGTATAGTGACATGCAGTTAGTGCTTGCTATGACTGTGAGATATAGGATGATAAGATCTAGGTTAAAAGTAGCTGAAATTATATATTTTTTTTAAACTAAGTCCATGGAGTAAAGCAGATTGCACTCTGACTGTTGTTTTATGTTTTCAGCTTGGAGAAGAAGAAGTCATCTTAGTAACGGACTGAAGCAGAGGAATAGCGTTCACTGCAGAGTGGCACCACACTGCTTCATCAGCCCCTCAAAGCCTGGTCATCAAAATCCATTCATATAACATCTCCTCTAATCGTCGAAACCACTGCACTTTTAAACCCTATGTTACCATCATTAATCACCCTCGTGAAGTTTTGGTCACTTTTTACCAAACGCAGAAAAACGCAGACACTTTCTCCAAGAATTAAGGTCAACTGCTGTGATATATTTTTGAGTAAGTGAAACACAAAAATAAAAATACCGATGAATGTTAACCAGCCTGACAGTTTAGACGCCTTGCACACTGGATCCACTTGCTGTTACAGACTTTGAAACCAGGCTAAAGCAATACTTTTTTGTTTGTTAGGCCCTGCAGCAAGATGTTATTCTGTACAATAAAAACAAATTGTGTAAGAGGATCCAATTTGGCAAGGTGTACTACAGGGTAATAACTAATAATGTTTAAACATGTTTAAACCCTAATAAATACACATATGTATTTCACGCTGTATAGCTGCCCAGACTGTAAAGCTGTATAGTTAGAAAGAGACTGTCTATATTAATTCTCCATGACTGGGCAAGATGAGCTGCTTCGTCAAGTGCCGACCAAACATGTACCGTGTGTTGTTGTCATATGTCATTCGCATTAATTTATTCTAATTGTGTTTCTCAAAAAAAAAAGTCCCTGATTTCTGATTTGATTCTCTGGGTCTTTACAATAAACTGGCAATAACCAACTTAAACACAATTCAGCGATTGAGTGATTTTTGTTTTGTAAAGATTGTTTTTCATGAAGTTTGGCGTTGCAATTTTAATTTTGTCTTTATTTTATATCCAAGTCCTGTTCCATGGCCATTGATAAGAGTTCAGGAAACCTTCTACAATGTCAGATATTTCTATTTCATTGAGGTCACTGCTCCTTATTTACACATAACACTTACGCTGAAACACCAAACATATCGTTTCAACAATGTAATATAAAGTTAGTCCTGCAATAACACTTAGCAATAATAAATCCAAAACTTTTTCCAGTCTTTTTTTGCTGACTCTCATAAACACGTCACACCTGCAATAATATCACTGTAGCTGTCAGATGACAATGGAATGCAGTGGACAAGGGGTATAAAGTACGAAAAAATGGAAATACTAAAGTTGTAGACTAAATTAGTTCAATAATGAGATAAACAAACTCAATCCGGCAGGGGGCAGTAGTACAATAACAACGAACCCGTTGCAGACAGTCGAGCGACGGAGAAGAAGCAGACTGAACATGGCGTCCCTCAGCATCAGCAATGATGAGTGGAAAGCTATCTGCGACAAATTCACCAACGCCCAGAACCTCACTGATGTGGAATCACGAACTGACCCAGAGAATGACCCCTTCCGCTCTAAATACAAGGCCAGGGAGCTTCTCCGAGAGATATACTGCTCGCTGAAGAGTTTCGAGGCTGGTGAAGAGGAGAGCGGCGGAGAGGGCGGCGACCAGCGGCCCGCAGAGCCGCCGGTGGACGGGCAGAGGGTGGACTGCTTCGAGCAGGGCTTGAGCGGCGACTCGCCAGCCGGGCTGCGGGCCGCTAAACTCGGGGCGGTGGAGTATTACCTGGGCGTCAACCACGTCGACACAGAGGAGCTGTCAGCCGGGCAGGAGCATCTGATGAACTGCATGAAACTGTTGGACAGATGCAGAGTGTCCTCCGAGAACGTGTCGTTGTTTATCCATGCCAGGGTGACGTTGACTTTAGCTTTCCTTCAATTAAAAACAGCCGAATGATTGACAAGACATGCATGCAAACGTGCCAGGACTAACAGCTAACTTTAAGCTCAACCACCATTTCTAAATAAGCCTATAATATGACATAATGCTGAAAGCTATGGTATACTGCAAAAAGGATGCTGCTGCAAATCATCGGTAACTTAATTCCCATAGTAGACCTATATCAAGCTAAATAAACCCTAATACATTGGCATAGCCTTATCAATAACGCTATTCTTTTAGTTGAGGGCGCGTGGTAGGCCTGTGGCAAAGAAGTTTTGTAACACCAGCATAACAGTTCACACATCATCACTGATTTTTTAAAGGCGCCATTATCAACACAATTCGTTACAGAACCACCAACATCCTTCTGATGTGGGAGAGTAGATGATGCTGATCATGTGCTCATCTGTTGGTTGTTTGTGTTATAATCAGAACCAGTTGGGAATCCTTTGGGCAGGCCGGGATGAGACTGAGACGGCTCAGGGATTCCTCGAAACATCAGAATCCATCTACCAACGTTATATGAAGGAGGTAAGGCCTAAGAACGCTCTCCTGTCTGTGTGACCGTTATCTTTGAGCTGCTTGTACAATGACTGATCAATGACAGGAGAGACTAGCATAGGAACACCTATCACTACTTCAGGAATAGCGATAAAGATACGGTTTGCACATGATGATGTGCGGTACATTAGAGATTCTTCACACTTGTGAATCATTGTCCACTCGCCATCATGTATTTATATATAACTGTAATTAACCTTCAGTCAAGCCAAGGCAGATCATTGCATTGTTGTATTTTACCTATAAAGTGTGTCACTTGCTGTAACGGTGTGTTACATGTTGACAAACATGGCAGTGATTTAAAATGATGCATTACTGTTTGTGTTTTGGTTTGTTTTTCCCCTCAGGATGGAAGTCCTCCCACTGATATGACAGATTACTTTGCTACTGAGGAGAACCTGCTGACACATCAGGAAAGGACCAAAAGGTACATGTGAACTTGTCAAATCAACACACATGCACTTTTACAGACTTTCTACTTGTTTGTATGAGTGTTATTGTCCCAAAGTCTGCGTGGTAGTGGTCGTTCATGCAGCAAAACATGTGTTTAGTTGTATCATCCTTCCTTTAACATTATCTCCAACTGTCCCTTCTCAGGTTTGAGTTGGCCTACACACATTCCATGTACTACCTTGCTCAAGTCTATAAAAACCTTGGTGAGTCTGAACTTTTATCTAATTATTAAGCCTTTTAAAGTTTTCATATTTTTGAAGCATTTAATAAGTCTTCTTCTGAAATGAATGCATATTTATTTATGGGAATATAACACAATCTGTGCCTTGTTGTTGTGCAAATATATTTTGCTTTATGTTATTATAGTTATACTTTCTATAATAATGTCTTGTTGCTTTTCTAAGGTGAAACTGAGCGTGCAGCCACCTACTGCCACAGCACCCTGCAGAGACAGTTAAAGTTAAATCAGTTCAGTCCAATGGAGTGGGCTCTGAATGCTGCAACACTATCACAGTATTACATCACTAAGGTAGAAGGGCATTGTTTGATTTCATTGGTTGAAAACAACCCATCTGAAAGGATTTTGCTTGTTACCATTGTGGAAGAAGTGTTTGTGTTGAAGAAAACTTCACTATAGTCCGATATGAAAACATAGCTTTACTTAGTTTCAAAATACAATACAGTTGATTATGGTCAGCATTCATGCATGGAGAGAAGACCAGAGCATCCTACAACGAGCAATACCAGGGTCTTGACTGAGTTGTACACACAAAATGAGCTGCTTTATACAGAAGGGTTGACATGGTCAGATAGGTAGAATAACAATGGAACAATCAAGTTTGGTTCTTGATGACATCAATGCTAATCTGAATCTGGGAGCTTCCAGGATGGCCGATACATAGGGTGTCAGCCCAATCAGACTGATTTAATTACAATAGAAACTACAGACAAGATACATCAGTAGTTAAGATGAGAGGAAATAATGACTGTAGAGGCAAGAGTAGGATTAAACTAATCAATATAAAATTGGCTTCCACACGATCCAATATTGTTTCATCAAGGGGGGAAAAGGTGTTACCTTCTTTACACACCAATCTTTAAATTATTCCTTGTAGTAAACTATTTTTGATTACATTGCAAAAATTTAGTTTGAAATAATGTGTGCGTATGTGTGTGATGTGTAGGGCCGGTACATGGAGGGCAGACATTGCCTCTCAGCTGCTACTGTCATATCAGGCTTGGCAGGAGAGGTTCCTTCTGAGGCAGCAGCACAGGAGAGTACGTATCTGTCTAAATCTCTTAAAAGAAAATACAAATACAGTGAGTTAAACAGGAGAGAGCACAACTGTGTAGGTACGGCTTATCATCTCTTTCTCCCTCTGCTTGATCCAGGTGAGACAGAGAGTGAGCGCAGGGAGCAGCTCAGACAGAAGAGAGCAGAGATTGCCAGATGTTGGATCAAATACTGTCTGAACCTCTTGCAGGACTCTAAGAAGCTGCTTGAGGTACTGCGTGTGCGTGTGGGTGGGTGGCTGGACACCTATGTGTGGCTGTGGGTCTTTCTTTATAATGTCTTTATACGCCTTCAAGTATAAGACTGAAACTGAAATTCACACCCCATATGAACAGTGATTGTTACCATTGCTTTTTAGCTGCCTACGTTTATGTTTTTAATATCTGAGTTTTAGATCTACGTCCATTTTTTGTTGTTGCTGTCTTGAATATTTTTCTTGTTTGTGTGCAGGACAACATTGGGGAGCTGGATACTGATCGTCAAGAGGAGTTGAAGAGGGCGAGAAGACGTGAGGAGGAGGAAGAAGAGAAGGGCAGGAAGAGTGCAATGCTGTTTGGCTCCGAGGACACCTTCGACTCCATTGCTAGCCTGGAAGAGAAGGTCTGTGTACTGGGTCTAATATACTGCCGCTGGTGCAACTAGAACGCTACTGTAATGTCATGTTTTAGTAATACAAGATTTTGTGGGGGTGGTATCACTCCCATTTATAAAAAACACATCACCAATGGAGGACACATCTGACGATACAGATTAGTAGGTGAGATCCAACTGTCTGCTGTCTGTTTTCCAGGTACGCTGTTTGTTCCTACTGGACTTTACTGAGGCCAGAGCTGTATTTCTGGTGGGCCAGGATTATGTCACACAGGTATGCATAACACAGACACACACTCACTCACATTGACTCTTAAATATTCAACTTAAGAAGCAAATATACACAAGGATGTCAATAATATAATGTCATTCCGGTACATGATGCTAAGCAGGTATTAACGGAACAGTTGCTCTGAAGAATTTTGTGTTGAAGGCTAATGAGTTTTTGGAGCATGTGTAATCATCATTCAGACAGTTTTACATTTGAAAAATCTCCTCAAGCAGTTAACCCTACTGTATACAGTATATATTTAAACTGCTAAACATGGTGAGCTAAGCTTTCCCCATCTGCTGCAGGCCAAGGACTACTTTGAGATGGACGGCTATGTGACAGACCACATAGAGATCTTGCAGGATCACAGTGCTCTGTTCCGGGGCCTGGCTTTCTTTGAGGAGGATCTGGAGCGGCGCTGCAAGATGCACAAACGACGAGTGGACATGCTAGAGCCAATCTGCAGCGGTACTGCGCTAAATGTCTTCTCATGTTGCACTTTTTGTTTAGTTTCTTTCTTCTGTTCAAAAAAAAGAAGTCCATTTGAGTATGTGATAGAAAATATTTGAGTAGAAAGTATATGAAACTAATCAATTCATACATTTTCAACCTGAATGTCCATGGAAGATGACCATAGTTTCATTAAACCGGACTCTCTTTTTTTCTCTACAGACTTGAACTCCCAGTATTACCTAATGATCCGCAGGCAGTTGATGTTTGAGTTGGCTGAGACCTACAATGAAATGATGGACCTGAAACTGGCGCTGGCCAACCGACAAGAAGATACACCCTCTCTAGATAACCACACTGTTAAGAAATTCAACCATCTCTGCTCTGCCTCTGCCAAGTGAGTGTGTGTGTATGTGAGGAATCCCCATATGTGCCCCCATGAGTCTATATAGCTATTAAGTTAACTTAACCCATTTGAAATGCTCTGCTCTCTTCTCCAGGTACTTCCAGATGTTCCTGGACTCTCTATGTTCTCCAGAGGGGAAGGTTCCGGAGCACCTGGAGGAGGAGGTGCTCAGACCGGCTCTGGTGGCCCGCTTCAGAGTGGCCCGACTCTACAGCCGGCTCATCTGCTCTGCACAGTCGGATCAGCTGGAGAACCTCAACAAGTCTGTGGAACACTACAAGTATGGAGATCAATGTGTTAATTTATGTTGATCGAAGCGATCCATCAGAACATTGTCCGTAGGTCCATAGCGACGGTGAATTATCCTTAACGTTATCAGAAAATAATGGACCGTAGAATGCCTTGATTGAACCAATCAGAACACAGTATTTATCAGTGCTGTGTACTTATATAATATATAAGAAATGTTGAATGCAGTTGAAATATTCTAACCCTGCTTCCAGCTGCCATGTGGTTTATCTGGATAATGTGTTGACCATGGATTTCTTCCTCCACCTGTTGTCTAGATACGTGGTCCAGTATTGTGAAGCCCACCCTGAGGCAGCGAGCGCTGTGGAGTCTGAGCTTGAGTTGAGTAAGGAGATGGCCGGCCTGCTCCCTCTCAAAATCAACCGCCTCAAAGCAAGGATGGTTGTGAACAACTGAAGACTGAGCCACTGTCCACTGACTTATTGGTTGACTAATTATGTTAAACCCACCCAAATTGGCCTTTCAATCTAAAATGTAGATGTGGAACATTCACATTCTAAATGTTCCACATGGCCTTCAATGGACACTCCCAACAATTGGATAAACCCAAATGCTTATTTGTATCGGCTCTGGCCTCTATTTTGTGCAGTGGGCATGCTGCTTTTCCGGGACAATATTATACGCTGTACATATGTGCACTCTTCTGTGTGTAGTCTAATGTTTGGCAAATTTAACTTTAATTCAGATAGCAAAGAAAATGTATACACTCTTTACAATTAATATAAAAACTGTCTTGTGCGATTCATGCTTGTTTACTATTATTAATAACATTGTTTTTTTGTTTATCGCGGCCTTATCTTCTGTAAAGGATTTAGCAAGCTAAACTTCTGTAACTTCAGCTACTTTTATGTTTCTGATGGTAAAACAAGTGTGAAAACTTAGCCTACTGTAACCAGAGGTACAGATAGTAGAGCTGATCCAGTTTGCACTACTGACAGGATGCTACTGCTCCTTAAAACTGAAAGGCTTTTCCTGCAAATCATCAGAATCAAACATCCCAGTAACAGCCATTAAGTGAACTTGTTGTTTGTATAATCTTCTCATCATCATCATCATCATCATCATAATCTGCACAATGCAAGCTTCATCTAATTGAATCTGTGACTCTTCTGTGTCTCTAATGAATCACAATAGCATCCAGTTGTATGTACTGTAGATACTGTATGTAATAATAAACCGATGAAGTAATACACACTTCTTTCGCAATACCAGTATGTATGTATTGTATGTAGGTATTCCTTCTTTCCTTTTTATCAATAGGCTTAAAGCTAGTGTGTAACGTCTGTCGCCCCCTTGAGGAATTCTGAATAGTTACAACAACACTGTCGGCACATCTACCCACTTGCTATGCCGTTTTTCTGGGAACTGTGAATGAAAAATACATCATGGACTCTTCAGAAGAGGTAATATCTTTTCATTTTAACGCAGTAATGCAGTCATCATTTCCAAAGTGGCGAGTGTGCTGTTGTTTTGTTTTTGTTTGCTGCTGTTTTCCTTAATCATTAGTGAGGTAAAGTGCATCACTTCCTGTGCCCCCGAGCTCCTGCGAACCAATGTTGTCATATCACAAAATGTGTGGAGCTGATTCAACTTTTTGTCAGCTCACTTGGCAATGCCATAAATGTAATGGACATTTAATGATATGAAAATGTTTCACACTATACCATCCAAGCTTGGTGTAAAGTCAAAAAAGTAACAAATTGATTTAATGACTGTGGCTCCCTCAGTAAAATGCTGAAATAGGCTGAGGTTGTGTGGCCCTGATGAGTTTAAGAACGCCCCTCCCCCCCTGACTACTGAAATAGCTGAATGCAGAGAAATGCTTAAAAAAATTGGTTTCTGAAACTGACTGTGACGATGTAATGATGTTCTACATAAGTTACATCCCATCTTACATCTTTTTGTCAATGATATGTCTTTATATTGTTTGTTTACCACAGTTTTATCCTACATATTTCCCATATTGCCACTGTGTTGAGTAGATAAAACGTTTATTTTTATTTTTAATGGCATAAACGTGTTACAGATCGTGGAGCTATGGGGAAACTTGAGAGTAATAGCTTACAAATTGAATAGATAACTGGGGCATTCTTCCTTGCCCTTCACTATGCTGCTTCATTTTTGAAAGCATTGTGCAATCCTAATTCATGTTTTCTGACTTTAGCTTTAGAACAATCTTTCGCCTTCAGGTTACTTCAGTATGGATATAAAGAAAAACGTCAATGCACATTGAAAACTGTAACAAATGGAAACTAGCTAATGCCTACCTTTCATACACTTATTACAGTCAAACACACATTAATCGATTTCCTTTCTTTTTTTCAACCATCTTTATAGGCTTTTTAAAGGTTTTAACCTTTATTGAACAGTTTGAAGTAGATAGTGACACGGGTCGAACACGTGACCACTGCGACAAGGACTGAGCCTATATGATACGTGCTCTTCCCACTACGCCACCGGTGCGCCAACTATAGGCTTTTTAATCCAATATATAAAACAGGTCACATTATTCCCTTGCCCTGTTAAGTCTTAAATTACAATAACGTAATTAGAAATGTGCAACAAAAGTTCAAGAGAACTAACATCAGTTTTATAAATTAATTTTACACGCACACACACTTCAATATGATAACGTTTGTCATAACACATTACTCCATACTATAGAAACAAATACAAGGTATCAAATCTGCAATTCTGACTTTCATTTATGCTCCCCCTTTTTTTTTTTAAGCCTTTATTTATACAGGTATATCCCATTGAGTCCGAAGACTCTTTTGCAAGGGAGACCTGTTCCCATTTACACGTTACCATTCATACACCGATAGCAGGCTAACTATCGACATTCACACGAGGCAAGGTGGGTGAAGTGTCTTGCCCAAGGACACAACAACTATGACACAGGTGGCAGGGCGGGGATCGAACCTCCAACCCTTTGATCATCGGCCGACCCGCTCGACCAACTGAGCCACAGTTGCCCTCTAATATGTTCAATGCTTGTCATAACACGTAGGCCTATTGATGTACTTCAGTTTATTGTGACTGAATCTGGGCCAAGAGAGCTTACTGGAAACCCCACCTCTCCACAGAATACACATACAGATGTACAGTAAAGACTGCTCTACTAACTTTCTCAGTTGTTGGAGATAGTGTCTCATGCTTGCCTTGTGTGCTTGTTCGTTTGTTGTGCGTAAGATTTTCCTACTAGAGAGATAATGGTCTCAGTGTGTCTACCTTATTAGATAAAGGTAATAATAATTATATATACAGGTGATACTCATATTATTAGAATATCATGGAAAATGAATTGGAGTTGAGGCAAGAATTCATGCAAAATGGGCCCAATACAAATACTGAGTACATATCGACATGTCTGTATTTAAAATCCCTTCTTTATTGATTTTTATGTAATATCAAAATTTTCAGAGATTTTGAATGTGGGGTTTTCATAAGCTATAAGCCATAATACATGCAATTATAACAAATGAAGACTTGAAATATCTCACTTTGCATGTAATGAGTCTATATAATATTTTAGTTTCACCTTTTAAGTTGAATTACTGAAATGAATTAACTTTTGCACGATATTCTAATTTTTCAAGTTTCACCTGTAGATGAAAAAGGCTGACCCACAATCCAGTCTTTTATATATAGTCTATGATTCAGAAACAAAAGAGGCATAGCATTAGGGTTGCTACCATTAGCAGAATTGTCTTGTCTTTTCCTACGCACCTGTAATGCTTTACTCGGCCCTCAATTTCTTCACTCTAGTGCTGCCATACAGCCATGTACATATGCCCAAATACATCTTGTCTTATGTTTGCTGTGTTTTTTGAAAGAAGGAATGATTACTTTAACTTTTGGTTATCAGTCACTGCTCCACTTCCCTCACACAACCGTCTCTGTAGTATCTAGTCATTGTCACTTTGGCCTGCTGTGGTTTGGTCAATGATCCTGTTGAGTTTGCATTTACTTTAAAGATTGTTTGTGTTAGCAGTTTTTTTTTTGTATGTGTGAAAAAAAAATAGCTGCGTCCGCTTCCATAAACAAGCTGACTATAAAGGCTGACTTCATGGACCCAGTAGCCTACCATGGCGACTGCAGGGAAACATATCAAACATAAGCTATAGCAGGTATCGCTATGGTACAGAAACATGGTGTGTGTGTGTGTGTGTGTGTGTGTGTGTGTGTGTGTGTGTGTGTGTGTGTGTGTGTGTGTGTGTGTGTGTGTGTGTGTGTGTGTGTGTGTGTGTGTGTGTGTGTGTGTGTGTGTGTGTGTGGGTGTGTGGGTGTGGGTGGGTGGGTTGGGTGTGTGTGGGGCGAGGCGAGGCTGGGCAGGCAAGTGTGTCATTTCTGAGGGAAAATGATAGCAACTGATGTTACCGCTTCCTGCAGCATCATACGCATGTGTCAGCTGAAGCATGAAGTCAGAGAGACACAGAAGGAGACTAGCACAACAACAGTCAAAGAGAGGTTATTCAGCCCACACACGCACTTCTGTCTTTGTTGTACAAGAAGTGCAAACAAGCATTTAGACAGGTGATTTGATCATGAGAATCTGTTTCGACAGACTCCCATTTGAATGCTTTTCTCTAGAACATAGTGTTTTCTGAGTGTTAGTTTGTTTAAGCTATAGTATATAGGCTGTGCAGCAAAGGGGTGAGATGATGAGATGTGAGATAAGACTGCTGATTTTCACAAAATGTGACGATGACGGTGAAGTTATCAGCCTCATTCCCCCCCATCATTAGAGTCCAGAGCACCTCTTGTACCAGATCAACAAAAAAAGCACCAACAGTCATTCCACAGGCCTCAAGTGTTGATGGACCCTTCAGAGGAAAACTGCTGAAACAACAGAACTGTTCAATGTTTTACTGTATTATTTAAATCTATTAGACAAAATGTTTCATTAACAATGAGTGACAGTGTTAATCCAATTACACTATTTAAAAATATAGACTACCGGTATCTAAATCAATATAAATGTGATTTTCAATTAAGAATGATAGATATATCACTGAATTTGTTGTTGTTGTTTGTCTTATCGATGAGAGAGACTTTCAGAATGCCAGTCCCTTATCTGTGTTGTTGTTCATCCTTTTTTCATAGTGATCTCGCCACCTAAAAACACAACTCAGCCCATTGTTTATGCAATAAACAGTTTGAACAGTAATAACAGTTTTACTTGACAACTTTTTTTTTTAAATGCAGAGGTTTTTCAGTGCACCCTGTTAAATCTTATTGGATAGAATAAAGGGAGAATATAGCTTAAATGTGTTCTATAGATGCCCGTGTTTATACACTATATTATGCATTTCCAACATGCTTTACGTCACCATTCCATTTCTCTCATGTCTTTCCCTCTCTGCTCCTGACGGCCAAGGATCCTCCTCCTGAGTTACATCTGAGTCATCATCATTAACGGAGGAAATGTCATAAATACACTATCTGCCAGAGGCAATGGGACATACCGGCTGTTGAACTGTCTTATTAACTTGTTTACCAGCATGGTCTTACATCACAGGAAGAAAGACAAACACACACACACACCAACACACAAGTAGTGGAGGAATGTCCTGTTGAAGTGCCTAACAAGTAAGTCCTGCAACATGTTACTACAGTAGCAACATGGTACCAACAGTCAATTAGTCAATTATCGGCATAAAATACTTTTTGAAGAGGAAGCAGAATTGAAATAAGGTCAAGGGGTTGGCTCATTTTAACGTCTTTATCAACTTTTTGGGTAGCTTAAATGCAGTTTAGCAGAGTAATGTATTGTACAGTATTGCTCTCTCCAAATGTAATGTAGTATAATATAAGGTGTAGCAGAACTATAGCCTATCTAAAGAGATATGTAGTGAGTTTTAACGCTGTTGAATGATTGTATTTCTCTGTCTATACCTCCTTTGATTCTTTTTAGCCTTTTAAGAAGATAACAAAAGTTATGAAACCACAAACGATACGAAACTGAATCTAATAAGTGCACAACCACACCCCATCCTTGTACTTCTGTCTTTGTGAGGATCCCCCATTGACATAATGCACTCCCTAGCCCCTTACCCTAACCTTAAGCATCAAAACTGAATGCCTAACCCCGACCCTTACACTACTAACACAAACTAAACCTACCGGAACCGGGAGTCTGAACCCCTCAACCAGCACTTTGAAGCACTAAAGACCAGACAACATTCCCTCACTTTCCAAACAATGTCCTAAATCCTAAGGTCTAATACTTAAATTAGTCCTCATAAAGATGGATTTGGTTTTCCAATTGATGTTCAAATTGGCCTGTTGAAAGTTTTCAACATGTATGGGGACTTTTTGGACTCTCACCATGACACAAATGTGCTGGTGTTGTTTCCACAAAAAAAGGAATTAGATTTAAGGGTGGCCTATAGGTGTTATAAAATGTAACGAACGATCTAAAAGTTTCTTAATCCTCAATATCGTCACCCTCTTAAAATAATGGCCTAAGTCATATTTTCAAGTTGTTCAGAAAACAGAAAAAACTGAACCATATATAGAGTAGGGGAAGGTGGGGTGTTGATAAATTGTTAAACGTGGAAGAATGGAAATGTGAAATAAAATTTTAAAGGGAAGGAATAAGATATAAAATAAAAACGTGGTAAATAAATATGATAAGGTTGTTATTGTTTGATATAGACGAACATTTTGTAGGTGGATGATCATATAGAAAATGTCACTATATCATTATTATAAAATCTGGGGATGGGGGTGATTTGTGGGGTGGGGAGAAGTAGAAGAAGAAAATGTTATAAAAATTTATGAAGTTGCTGTAAAGTGTGACATAGTGTATAAAATGAAGGTAAAATAAATAAAAATAAAGAAACATATATAAAAATATAGTGAGGAAGTAGGAGAGGTATGGGGAGGAAAAAGGGGTAATATGGGTTTGAGTGATTTAAAGGAGAAAGTAGGGGGAATATTTGTCAGGTGGATTGGTCCCAGACAGGATATTCTGAGAGTGGGTGGTGGTGTTTGAAAGAAAGTGTATCAGTAGTCAGGAAGTGTTTTAAGATGTGAGTCAGATGGAAGATGATGATGGTGTTTTGGGGGGGAAGAATTTAAAGTATATTTTAAACAGTTTATTCAGATCAAAGTTTATTGAGGGATAAAATCTGAAATATATTAATATTTGGTGGAGAATTTATACTAAAATCATTGAGTAAATTCAAATCACACCTTCCCCTATATGATATTTATGAATAATTTCAAACAAAAAGGTTATGACAATAGATGACTATTGATATACAAATAAGGATGTCAGTCAATTGTGTAACATGAGTGGATAAAATGACTTAGGCCAATTTATGAACATACCTTTGCGATTTACGCAATTTTTAACCTGACTTGGGCCAAATTAATTCTGGGATAAGTGAGGCAAAACAGTGCATTTCTTTTTTTCCCCAACTACTGTAACATACCATGAGGAAGGGTATGCCACAAACATTTGAATATGCTAGTGGAGCACACATAGACTCATGAGACAGAGGGAAGTTTGGCTGTGAATGGCACCATTAATCCACTCTACCGACGCAAGACTACAGACACGGCACCCCACAGCTCTCATGATATTCAACGGAGACTTCAATCATGTCTCCCTCTCCAAAACTCTGACCAGCTTCACACAGTATGTGAAATGTAAAACCAGAGGAAATAAAATCCTGGACTTGCTTTATGCCAATGTGAGGGATGCATACAGCTCCTCTCCCCTCCCTCCCCTTGGCCAGTCTGACCACAACCAGATACACCTTACACCTGTGTACAAGCCTGTAGTAAGCAAGCAGCCTGCTACCACCAGGACTGTGAAGGTGTGGTCTAGAGAGGCTGAGGAGGCCCTGCAGGACTGCTGCCAGAGTACAGACTGGGATCTGTTCCTGGAGGACCACACAGAGGACATTGAGGGACTCTCCCATTGCATTACAGATTACATCAGGCTCTGTGAGGACAGCGTTGTAACCATCAAGAAGGTCCGCTGTTTTCCTAACAACAAACCCTGGATCAATAAGAACATTAAAAACCTACTCAATAGGAAGAAGAGGGCTTTCATGGCAGGAGACAGAGAGGGGGTAAAATCAGTTCAGAAGGAACTGAGAAGGGAACTAAAGGCGGCCAAA
Source organism: Hyperoplus lanceolatus (assembly GCA_026929865.2). Classification (NCBI taxonomy): domain Eukaryota; kingdom Metazoa; phylum Chordata; class Actinopteri; order Uranoscopiformes; family Ammodytidae; genus Hyperoplus; species Hyperoplus lanceolatus. Next base: position 13,618,405 of record CM049395.1, read on the forward strand.
ACATGCTATAAGGAGAGGCTGGAGGGCAAGCTCGAAAGGAACAGTGCCAAGGAGGTGTGGGATGGGATGAAGAAGATCACGGGACACAAACTGCCAGGTCCAGCTGTGGTGGGCGTACATGAACGTGCTAATGAGCTGAACCTATTTTTCAACAGGTTTGACTCAAACCCCTGCCCCAGTGAGCTCAGCAGGTCAGTCTGTGCCCCCTCCTCCACCTCCCCTCCGTCCCCTACTTCCCCTCCCTCTCCCCCTGTCTTTCCCCCTCCTCCCTCCCTTGTTACCAGTCTTGTCATCACATCAAGCCAGGTGAGGCGGAAGCTATCAAAGCTCCAGAGGAATAAGGCAATGGGTCCGGACAACATCAATCCCAAGGTGCTTAAAGCGTGTGCCGGACAGCTTGCTGGAGAGTTCCAACACCTCTTCAACCTTTCCCTGAGGCCCCAGCTGTGGAAGACCTCCTGCATTGTTCCGGTGCCTAAGATAGCTCGCCCCAGCTCTCCCAACAATTACAGGCCAGTGGTGCTGATCTCACACATCATGAAGACCTTCGAAAGACTCGTTCTACATCACCTTAAGCCCCAGATGTGTGACTCCATGGACCCACAGCAGTTTGCGTACCAGGCCCAACTCAGCGTGGACAGCGCCATCATTTACCTGCTACACAGGGCTTACTCACACCTGGAGAAGCCGGAGAGCTCAGTGAGAGTCATGTTCTTCGACTTCTCCAGTGCGTTCAATACCTTCCAGCCTACCCTGCTTGAGAAGAAGCGCTCAGCAATGCAGGTACACCCCGACATGGTGGCCTGGATTGGTGACTACCTTTCCAGCAGGCCACAGTACGTGCGGCTGCAGAGCGGCCTATCAGATGTTGTGATGAGCAACACTGGCGCACTCCAAGGAACAGTACTTTCACCCTTCCTCTTTACCATCTACACCTCTGACTTCAGCTTCAACTCTGGAACTTGCCATCTCCAGAAATTCTCAGACGACTCCTCCATCGTGGGCTGCATCAGGGAGGACGGGTACAGAGGTGTGGTGGAGGACGTCAGATGGGCAGAGGAGAATCACCTCCAACTCAACATCGGCAAGACCAAGGGGCTGGTGGTGGACTTCCGCTGGAAGAGGAAGCCCCCAACCCCTAGTACCATCCAGGGGGTTGAAATAGAGACGGTGGATTCGTATAAATTCCTTGGAGTACACATCAACAATAAACTGGACTGGTCAGACAACACAGAGGCCCTCTACCTGAAGAGTCAGAGCAAACTCTTCTTCGTCAGGAGGCTCAGGTCGTTTGACGTGTGTGGCAGGCTACTAAGGACATTTTATCAGTCTGTGGTAGCCAGCACGCTGTTCTTCACTGGGGCATGCTGGGGAGGAGGCATCAAGGCTGGGGAGTCAAACAGACTCAACAAGCTGGTGAGGAAGGCCAGCTCGGTTGTGGGACTTGAACTGGACAGTCTGGAGGTGGAGAGGAGGATGATCTTATCTTATCTTATATTTTCTTATCTTATTAATGCACACAATAAGGGTGCATTAATTAATGGTTATTTAATGCTTAATAAGCATTAATCAATGCTAAGTTAATGTTTTATAAGCATCAACTTAGCATTGAAGGTGGGTTAAGCTGATCGTCTTTGTTAAAATTCCCTAGCCTAGGTGTATTAACAAGATTTGTCAGTGCTCACACAGTATGGACCGGTAGCAGATTGGGAGGAGATATTCACTGATGTTGACAAAGTGATTTGTCAACAAACATTCTCAATAATCATTTACCACACATTTTACTTAACTGCTTAACTGAGATATTAAGCATGAACTAAGCATTACGTGAATAAGCATGGTAATTAAACATAAACTTACTGTTAATGCTGATTAACCCCCTAACCCTAAACCTTATTGTAAATGTTTACCATATTTGGTTATAATTTCATATAAAATATATTTTTTTACAAACCACCGCCATTTTGAAACACTTATAAAATTGCCTAAGTCACTCCGTCTAGTGACTTAGGCTAAATAAAATGGCCTAATTCACACTCTTGACATAGGCCATTACACTAAAGGGGTGATATCTCATGATCCGTTCAACTGAGGATGCTGAGAGTTTTACCAGAGGTGGCCAGCATCACGAGGAGCTGATTTAGGCAAGAAAATTATTTTGGCAAAAAAGTGACTTAGGCCATTATTTTAAGAGGGTGACGATATCCAAATTATTAATGAAGTATGAAGGCATGTATGCCCTTGTAAATTAGGATGAAAACAAATATGATATGATACATTTTCAATATGCATTCCATTGCATTATTTTATTGACCTTTGTGTCACAAAGTGTGCACATTCTCACAGGCACATTATCTCTCTCACCTCTAGCAAAAAGAGGTTCTTTAAGGTGTTCCCTTTGAAAGAGGTTCTTGAAAAGAGGTCCTTTAAAAGAGTGTTCCTTTTGAAAGAATAGTCTTTAAAAGAGTAGTTCCTTTGAAAGAGAGTTACTTCAAAAGAGTAGTTCCCTTTTGAAAGAGTAGTTCCTTTGAAAAGAGTATTACTTGAAAGAGTAGTACTTTTCAAAAGAGTATAAAAGAGAGTACTTTTAAAAGAGTAGTTCTTTTGAAAAGAGGTGAAAGAGAATGAAAGAGACCAGTTTTTGAGTATAAGGGTTTGGATTATTTAAAAGATTATTGAAAGTTAGTAATTAAAAATAAAAAATTATGTACAAAATATTCTTCATATTTAATAGAAAGATGGTAACTAACCTTTTGTAAGGGTAACTACTCTTTCAAAAGGGTACACTTTTAAAAGGGTACTACTCTTTCAAAAAGGGTAACTACTCTTTTGAAAAGGGTAACTCTCTTTTGAAAGGGCTACTCTTTCAAAAGGGTAACTACTTTTCAAAAGGGAACTACTCTTTAAAAGTGTAACTAACTTTCAAAAGGGTACTACTCATTTCAAAAAGGGTAACTACTCTTTCAAAAAGGGAACTACTCTTTCAAAAAGGGTAACTACTCTTTCAAAAAGGGTAACTACTCTTTTGAAAAGGGTAACTACTCTTTTCAAAAGGGTAACTACTCTTTCAAAAGTGTAACTAACCTTTTCAAAAGGTAACTACTCTTTTCAAAAAGGGTAACTACTCTTTTCAAAAAGGGTAACTCTCTTTTAAACTCACTACTTTTCAAAAGGGTAACTACTCTTTCAAAAGTGTAACTACTTTCAAAAGGGTAACTACTCTTTCAAAAAGGGTAATCTCTTTTCAAAAGGGTAACTACTCTTTTGAAAGGGTAACTACTCTTTTCAAAGGGTAACTAACCTTTTAAAGGGTAACTATTTTTTGTGTATTATTGTAAAGTGTTACAAACACACACACACACACACACACACACACACACACACACACACAGAGCGAGAGAGAGATAATTGAATTGCTGTTCATTTGTTTGAACTGAAAATATCTTAAAAATGACAAATTCAATAGAACTGAATTGAAGTCATGTAAAAGCAGAAGCTTTCAAATCTACCACCATGTCCTCTCAACAGCCGACCAAACGAGCCCGCCGCCAATTAAACCAAATTGTCGCTTCCTCACGCTCTTATCAGGGAACACTGATTGAATCTTTTCTAAGATATCTTCTGGTATTTCCTCAGTCCAAGTGAGAGTAGTTGCGCAAATTCCGACTTGATATTTGAGGCAGCTAATGCAACCACAAAAAAGAAAGAAAGAAAGAAAGAAAGAAAGAAAGAAAAAAAAGTTTCCACTGAGGATGTTCAGCCACTTTCTTCACGAGAAGACTTCAGGAAACCATGACGCACACAAGCTCAGAGGGCTGTGCTCTTTTAAGGGGAGTTTTGTCTGTCTGAGTCAGTTTACACATATTCTTCACCAAGCCAAGAAGCGTCGTTCTGTTCTTTTGGAAAGGAGTGCCTGTTTTGTTTCATTTGTGTTTTCGTTGAAAGAACATTCTAAAAGAATAAAGCAAAAAGACACAGCTGAGGATGAAACTGATCCTGTTCCTCGTTGCCTCCTGCCTCGCCTTACGTAACGGGACGGGTAAGTCGACTGTTTATTATCCTGAAATCTACTTTGCGACTTTTGTTACGGAGGAATAGGGTACAGGTCGCAGTAGGCTTTACAGTTGTTGAGGAAACAAGTCAGATCATATGCATCCTGACAGCTCAAGTGCTCTCTTTGAACATTAGTGACATCCTCACAGTAGCCCTAACTGTCTCTAGAGCGGTGAGTGAGCCAGACAAGGTCTTTGATTGTGAAACTGCGCTCCTCTGATATTTGACTCCACCGTGTCAGCATGTTGTTGTGATTATTACCGTAAATGATAGGCTATATGACTCATCGCTGATAGCGTGTATAGGTCACTTGTAAACTCCACTGAAAACTCACAACTCTCAAAGTCTGAAATTAAAACAACTATTCCTGTTCTGTGGGCTACCATACATCATAGCACGGTGTGATTATAGAACAGCTGGTCAATGTGAAGTTCGTCAGGGGGGGAAATGCGTAGGAACCCCTGCCTGTTCAATCGGAAAGAGAAAAGGCGTTTCGGTTTCCGAATTGATCTCCGATGTGGCTTGTTGAATGCTGTGAAAACGGGGACTTTTTGGCCTCTCACCATGACACAATGCGCTGTGTCGTTTCTTTAAAAACTAGGCCTAACAAGGAAGCGGACCCTACTCAAAGTATTATGAAATGTAGATCTACCATACATTTTATAAATACTAAATATTCTAATTATTTTTGTAGGGAAATGCATTTATTGATGAGGTATGGACATAGTTAATGAGGTGTGGACATAGTTAATTTCCCAGTGAATCTAGGCTACTAATGCAGATTATGTCTTAATTAGAATGAGTGTATTTTGACAATTAGGCCTACTATTCTTAATCACGATTTTATTCCGTGGGATAAGGGTGAAGAAAAATTAAATGATAAGGTAACACCTTATTTTATTGTGTATCACATTAAACGTTTGCAGCTAAAATATGTACAGGAATAGTAACAGATTGTCATCAGTTCATGTTAGGGCCTTAAGCCTTTATAGCGAAACTCTTAAAGGAAGTCACCCATCTAAATAACGCCCATAATTGAAGTTGGATACAACTGTCAGATATTGAACGCCTATGTGGTAGATGGTAATAGATTGCTGCTGATAGGAATAACAGTGTGAACCAGCAATGTCTTTCAGGAGGTAACCAAATGTTGTTTTTTTAAAAAGGTTTTCCAAGAAACATTAAGCTTTAAAAAATAACAAGCTGGTTTGTAAACAATGCAAAGAGCACAACAGTGAGGACAAAACAGGAAATTTGGACTTTGGCAGAGCATTTTAATTGTGCAAATTTCCTATGCATTCATGACAATGATTACTATAAATCTGATTTGTGTTTTTATATAATCCGTGTCCTACTATGTGACAGCAAATGCAGAAATGTTTTCTTTAGCTTGTTGCAATGAAAAGCCTGATAGCTGCGGAGCGTTCGTTTGCAGTCAATATTAATATAGTCAACTCGGACTGTCACACTGAATGGATCCATATATAGATCCATTACTCATATATGAGTAACCAGATGTTGCCCAAGAACACACTCATTTTCCGGAAAATGTTGCATAAAATACATGGGAAAAAAGCACAAACGAAACTTCAGTGAACTCTCTTATACCCCTAGGTGCTCCTAGAACTGCTTCGTATAAGTTTGTGAGATGTAACCCTGAGGGCGGCCGGGCCAACTGTGTGACTCAACAAGGTCTAGAAATGGAATGGAGTCCAGACCTGCCAACTAAACTGCCTGCTTCAGCTGCACAGTATCTGTAAGTATTCAGGTGATCTCTGTGTGTTAGAGTGTACATACAAATGCAGACCTTAAATATGGAACTGCTGATGCTGCATTGGAGATCTGTTGTTACTTTTGTTAACACAACTCCAGCTTTACAACGTTGTGTGCCAGGCATGTGTGTGTGTGTGTGTGTGTGTTCGTGTTTTAAGAGTACATAAGTGTGAGGTAGGTGGCCAAGAAAAGCCAAAATAGAAGACAACGTGGAGGAATAAAGAAAGGCAGAGGAACCATGAGAGAGAATGCAAAGAGGTTGGAGCTGGAGTAAGAAAGAACTAAATAGTCTGTGACTATCATATTGTCAAAGTACAGAAGCTGGAGTTGAAGCAGTTGTTGATGTTGATCTAAAGCCAGATTTGTGTCAGTGCCCCACAGTTTAGAGTGAAGGTGAGAAATGTTGGACTGTCCTATGTACTCAGATCATTTCAACTTTATATGATGTTATTGTAGATTTTAAAACAGTCCACGTCACTCATAATGTTGCCATGCTCTTTTTCCCATTCTACACTTTGCATAATACGGCATGAATGCAGATCTACTTTTTCGAAAAAGATAAATGTCATCACTTTAAATTTCCTATTGGCCACGCAGGGTATTTAATGATGGCTTTAATGTGACCAAAGTCATACGGTACTGTATGTCACTTCAGAAATGCAAAACTAAACAAAATAAGTCATTATATTTTAGATGAATCTTTATTGGTCTGTGATCTACTTTTTGTGCGAGCTGTCCGTTCACTTAATGTCCCCTTGTTCTACTCATAAGTATCAGCTAAAATAAGAGGAATAGGTGAGTGAAATAACATATTTTCTCATATATTTTATTGAAACCCAAAGGGAGCATTCTTGAGCAATTGTTTTGAGCATTAAAAAAATGAAACCTCATCCAACTGTTGGAGTACATAGGATTCAAGTACTGAATCATATGTCTAGTTCCATCTTAAAAGGAACCGAAACCATCCTTTTGATTTAGACTTTCTGTCCAGATTGTTTCACTTAGTTTAACTTGAACATCAAAACAGTTTCCTCATGGAATGAATGAGCCAGTGGAGAATGGCTTTGTGTGTGTATGTGTGTGTGTGTGTGTGTGTTTGTTTGTGTGTGTGTGTGTGTGTGTGTTAACCGGTGAAATAATTTCATGTTTTAATGTGTGTGACTGAGAAAGTCACAGTCTTGGTCTCAGCCCTCAGTTTCCTCTTTTCGAGTTCCTCCTAATCGACGTATCTGTTAATGAGCCTACGTATATTTAAAAAAAGGAAGCTTGTGAAAAAATAAATACCACAAAAGATATCTTATCCAGCTGAAGTCCATCTACAATGTTGAAATCACACAAACACACACACACACACACACACACACACACACACACACACACACACACACACACACATACACAAAACTCTGACATTTCGTCACAAGACAATTGCTTCATCGCATCTTCTAAAGCCTTTTTTCTGTATCAGATATCTACAAAGGGGAAGAATATAATAGGATAACTCATATTTGCCTTGGAATGCGCTAATGTACGTGGTATCCTGTATAATAATTATCCACTGAGCCATGTCATGTGCTTTTAACCTGGAAAGGAAGGTTTCAGACCAGGCAAAGAAAAGAAGAGAGAAGGAGTGTAGAACACAGAAGGCAGCAAGTGGAAATGATGGTGGGAGAAAAAATAAACAAAAGTGAATAACTTTGCAAAATGACATTATCCTTATTAAATCTTATGGAGAGGGCTTTGGCCTCCTACATCCTTTGTGCTTGTCTACAAACACCAGGGCCCCAGCTCTTTTCTCTTGCAGCTCGCCTTGAACAGGAAGCAAAAGGGAAGTGTTGAGAGGAAGTGGGCTGTGACGTTTGGCAGGCTGCTGCTTCTGGTCTATTGTTCTATTTCTGCCTCCTCCTCATGTTTGAGAAATATCAGTTATGTAAAAAGGTTACGCTAACCTATATTATAAGATTGTACACTTTCATTTCCTAATTTGTCTGATTTATCTAAAAAAGAAATTAAAAAAGAAAGTATGTCTGTCAGGTCAAGTCAGGTTTAGTTGATGGTTGCTTCTACGTCTTGTATGTTTAAAAAAAAACATACACACACACACAAAATCCCATATTAAGTATAGATTAAATTGTAGAGTTACTCTTAAAAGGTACAGACATAATGTTTTGAGCTTAAAGTTGAACTTTAAAACCATCATCAGCAGTTGGCAATATGTGTTGACGTTTTGGGCGCTCTAACCACTACACCACGAGCGGCCCCCTGACTACATCAGTATTATCTACTGTCAGACAGACACAAACAATCTTTCAATAACTGACTCTCCTTCTGTTTTCCAGAGAGGCAGAGCCTGGGGAGGAAGAAGAGGAGGAAACACAGTCGAGCGAAGAGTACCCCGTGTTTGACCTGCCTGAGGATGGTTCTGGAGGTTTTGATGGCTCTGCAGACCGGGACTTTGTGACTGCTGAAAGTGACTCAGGCTCTGGGGAATCCTGGACAGAGAAGCTAGACAAAGGTAATTTTAATGGTGGGAAAATTATCTTGATTTGCATTGATTCAATAGTTTTCAAGGTCCTCCTTTTTTCTCTGGTCCATGTAGTCTGATCCGTCCTTGTTTTTTTTTCATGCAGGCGGGGACACGAGGGCCATGAGGCGGTTGTTCCCTAGCAGGTCTGTTGGTCAAGCCAAAGCAGAAGAGCAGGAGCTGAGGGAAGACCACCTTTTGCAGCTGTAAACCGTACACCCACGCGCATTCACACAGCTAGCATCTATGTGTAATGGTAGCACAAATACTGCATCACCAACTATTGGTGGAAGAAGTTTGCTCAGATATCGACAAAGGCTAAATATATACTTCGGGTTCTCAGTGTTATTGATGGGAACAATGAAAACGTGCCTGCCACTGTAAAATGCCTGCAAAAATTACACGTATACACTTTAATTTAGTTTAGGTTGGCAGTGGCCTGTATTTGTGTTTTCTTGTGGAAAAGATTAATTGTGTTTTTTTATTTACCTGTAAATTTTTTTTTAAATGCTTTCAAAATAATAACAGTGCAATATGATGCTGCCTTTGTCCTGTAGCTATAGTTCCAACCTTCTTTTTTGAGGCATGTTTTTCTTTTAAAACACAGAAAAAGAAAATATTTTTTTATATTAATGGATCCCTTTGTCTCAAATATTTTGACACTTTACATTTACCCAGGAGTGCTATGCAAATTATTTTTGAACTTCTGGTGTGCAAGGATGAACACGATAATCTTGTTAAACCCAAATCCCTCAGGGCTGGATTGACGCAATCTTGACTGCTGTGAGCTGGAACGTGATCAAAATATGTGTACATGGATGCATCTCAACATGCTCTACATTGTCTAATTTGCATTTGAAATACTCCCATCAATAAAGGATTGATAACAACAGTATCCAATTGTGTTTTCACTATATACTGTCATAGTTGTTCTGTTATTTGCTCGTGTGCTTGATGATTATGATATCTCCTCAGTCAGTTGTGCAGCTTGTGAGTCTTAATTTAGATTAACAGGGTTTTACCGAGTTTATTCTCTCCTGCCCTGGCCTTCACTTCTATACTTGCTCAGGATATGAGAAATGATCAGCAGTTGATTAATTTCCTATAAAAAAAATGTTTGGACATCAGTGTGTGCAATGTACACTTCTGAAAAAAAAATGAATAAGACATGGGAAATTTAAGACAAACATACGTATTAAGTCAATACATACAATTGATGTCCAAAAGACATTGTCCAAGCTCCCAATTTAATTATTAACTCAAAATATTCCAGTCCTTACAGAAAGTTATGTGTGACACAAACAAAATGTATTGAGAAAAGCACTAAACCAGCACTATGGGTTAGTGCATTCTAGTTACACCTCCACTCTTGAAAAGAAGCGCAACCCACCTCTAAATGCAATTAAACAAATCAATGGTGACCAAGCTGTCACACAAGAAACATCTCATGATGGATAGAGGCAAAAAACTCTCCCAAGACCTTCGCAACAACATTGTTGAGAAACGACATGGCACTGGTTACAGTTGGATTTCTCAACTCTGCAGGAGCTCCTCGCAAGATTCCTGACCAGGCAGCCAGACAATTAGTCAGAAGAGTAGCTAAACAGCCAAGGGTCACTCGAAAACAGTTTCAGACAGACCTAGAAGCAGCCGGTACAGTCATCATTGAGAAAACAATAGACAATGCACTGCACCTCCGAGGTCTCTAATGCATAATCACTTTGGAAGATGCCAAGAAATGACATACATGTTTTGAAGCTCATTTGAAGTTTGCTACATCATTTGGAGAAGCCTGTGGATTACTGTGAGAATGTAGTGTGGTCAGTCGAGAAAAAATTTAAGGTTTTGGAAGCGATACTATGCGCCATGGGGCGGCAAATTATAACCCTAAAAAATACAGTTTAGTTTGGAGTTGGAAGCATCATGGAATGGGGCTGTTTCTTTTCTCATGGTACCAGCATCCTCCACATTATTACAAGATGAATGGAGCCATGGAGACTATCAATTGGTTTCAGAGGAATAGAATAAAATTGTTGGAATGGCCCAGTGAATCACCAGACCTAATAGATAAGGCCTATATTAGGCTATTTGTGGAGGGAACCAAAGATCAAGATTCACCAGCAGGCTTCCCCAAATCTTCAAGATTTAAAGATTGTCTGCATGGAAGACTGGGCCAAAATCCTAACTGAATAGGAAGCGTCTTGAAGTGTCTCAACCAGGTAGCATATTCAATAGGCTAAATTTCAGAGAGTAGCCTATGTTGAAAACTATTTTCCTTTGACATTCCACTTTTTCTCATATGCATTTTTAATGGATATGAATGTTACAACTGAACTTCTTAACCTGTGAAGTGTGTTGAATAGCCTACTTTAGCCTATCCCCCACTGTATAGCCTAGTGCAGCATTTATGTTGGCTGATAAGCAGGCCTAGGCATTACAAAAACTGACCCAGCCTAGAGCAATACCATTGATAGCCTATGTCTGAGGAAATTTAAGAAGCAGAGTCATGAGTTTGTCCACCAGAGAGCAGTGATGGGCTTCTTTGTAAATCATAGGCTAATTCAGATACATTTTTGGATAACCTAATTTAATTAAAGGGATCCCTACCAGCAAAAAGACAAAAACAAACATTTATAGCCCTACATGCTTGAAAGTAGTCAGGTCTATGAACATATCCTGTCAATTGCCTAATAATAAAATAATAATGTAAGTTGATGTCTCCTGCCAAAATAAATGTTGAGTTAGTGTTCTTATCAACCAGCAATTTTACTCTCCTTTATGTGTGTGTGTCTCCCATGGTGTCTCCACGAAAAGTCCCAAACTGAGCATGGGTCCGGTCCAGTTGGTCCAGTTTCAGCCCCCTGCTCCTGCGCGCACGGCAAACGCACACGCACACATGACCCGGGTCACATCACATGACGGCGATCCCCAGTAGTACCTCCTGGTTCAGACGGACTGGCTGCACGGAGCGGGGCTAGCTGTTAGCTTCAACTGTCTACGGCCGAGATGGTGAGTGTTAAAACGAGCAGCAACTGTTCAGACCGCACTGAAACGAACCGGGTGATAATGAACCAAAAGCCTGGCGTTAACACGAACCCTCGGCTTCACATGACAGCAGCTTATTAATATTTAAAAAGGACAGGAACGATAGCTGGGCTGGTCGTGTTAGCATTGGTACGAGGCCGTCTCTGCTAGCTCTATGATGTTTGGGCTAGCCAAACGTAGCAGCTGTGCTTATAGATTGATGGGAACTACGTGTGTTTAATAATTATTGGGAGGTAGGCTAGTTCTAGCTTGTTTATTTTTCCGGTTATTGGAGCTGCAAAGAGGGATGAAGAGAAATGTGGGTGTTAGCGCGATGTACTATTCTAAGCTATGTCACATGCATGATGAACAACACTTGAAAAACTACCATGATTTTTTTTAAAACATTTGCTCGATTGAAACGAATTGATCACGTATCGCTTTAAATAGTTATGGACTACATTGCATGACATGCAAGTTGATATCCTCTGACTTGGTTGCTGTATTTACGACGTTATTTGCTCAAGTGTAGGTAGCTCAATAGGTTGATTTAGATTGTCCACCCATATACCCATATCCCTTTTAAATGATACAACAATTTAAAGCGCCCAACTCGTGTCCAGACAGTGATATTGTCTCTCATGACATCTTGACGAGTGTGCTGATTCCTCCAGATTTGCTGCTCCCAGCATTGTGAAAACATGTGGTTGTGCCAGCTCATAGGAAAACAATGTGGATGTGCAGCTGGTGATGATAAGGGATTGCATTAGTGTGGAAATACCAGTTATCCTTCTACCTGACCTGAGTGTGGATTGGGAGTAGCTGTGGTGGGCATTTACAAGGTTACAGCCCTAGACTTTGATCGTGTCCAGAATGCACCCATCAGTCTTGTTGTTGTTGTGCACACCACACACACTTAAAGATGTTGACTTAGCAGCTGTGGTGGTGTTTGGGAAATTGTGATCACTGCAGTGCAGAGTGCAGACAGATACATCCCACTGAATGTCTGTCATAAGAGTACCTGCAGATGGGTTTTAACAAACACCAATGCATCTGGCTCAGTCTAGTTTTAATTACCATGTAAACCAAAGCCTTTACTTAGTCCTGTCACAATTATCGGTTGACTCTGGCTGAAAATTGTGACTGAAAGTGTGCTTAAAGTCTCCTTATTCAGGCAGTCACCGAGCATGTTCATCAAGAAACCTGCCGACCCTGTCTTGGAATTTGCTGTATTTGGTTAAAGTTGTGTTTTCACTTGTTTTAGACCTTGCTGTCTAAGGCATTTCTTAAGGGTTAACTATGAACCCTGAAGATTACAAAAAGATCTCAAAATGTGATGTTCATTCTGTTCAATCAGGATTAGTATAGCAAAGGACGTGTTCTTCTGTGAATGGAGGCTGGGTCAATCTCATACTCTGACAAACTAGCAAAGTTCAAAGAAGTAGTCTTTATCCCTGTGTGTGATGCACTGACTGCTTTCTAATGATGCCCTTTGTGCTTTCAGAGTTTCCTAGGAGGTTTGTTTGCGCCGGTATGTGAGATAGACGTGCTGCTGAACGACGCAGAGAGCAGGAAGACGGCCGAGCTGAAGACAGAGGATGGGAAAGTGGAGAAACACTACCTGTTCTACGACGGAGAGTCTGTGTCTGGCAAGGTCGGCTGACTTTATATCATTCATAAAGTGGGATACAGAGGTCCAAAGGGTTCAGCACATAGAGCATGATTTTAAATGTGTTGTCATTTCATTTGTTATTAAATTGTACACACACACACATATACACCAGCAGGTATGTACTAACAAGGCCGGGATAGCTGTAGTCAGATATGTGTTCTATAAATAGAGGACTCTCTCCTTTCTAGTGAAATACATATTTGTCAGTTGTATTTTGGTTCACGTGATACTTGATCTCTTGATCAAATGTTTCCTCTCCAGGTGGATCTCAATGTGAAGGCGGGAGGAAAGCGACTGGAGCATCAGGGCATCCGCATAGAGTTTGTTGGACAGATAGGTGAGCATGAGTCAAGTGATGCATTAGTGCATTATTATAGCTATAATTATCCTTCTCTATAATGTATAAGGTCAATGGACACTTGACTCTTTTAATGATTATGACAAATTCAGTTGCTGCTTCGATGTTATTAGGATGGTGCTGATGGATTTAGTTCAACATCAAAACCTAAAAATCGCCCTCTGCAACTGGGTCCATGAGACGTTTGAAATGCTAATTAGGCGCATTGGGCTACATGCCAACAGTAGGTTCTTGGCTTTATTGTTTGGTTTAAAAGGAGGTTTAAGAAAGCATGTGGTCGTCATGTGCAGCCTGCCACAGTGGAGCTAAACTCTCCTCGGACTGTACTTGCAGTAGGAGGATGGTAACAAGAGCAGTGTTTGGAAAAAGTGAGGAAAGCTTGAAATAAAACTAAAAATGTGAGTCAAACTGTGTTGAATTATACAAGACCCAGACCACTAATCACTGTATATCCACTCTGCTGTATTTCAGAGCTGTTCTCTGATAAGAGCAACACCCATGAGTTTGTGGACTTGGTTAAAGAGTTGGCTCTACCCGGAGAACTGGCACAGAACAGGAGCTACGACTTCGAGTTCATGCAGGTGGAGAAGCCGTATGAGTCCTATACCGGAGCCAATGTCAGGCTAAGGTAATTGTGTTACACAAATAGGTCCATTGAATACTGAATTTCAATCAGCAAAATATGACAAGTCTTACAACTCTTTGTCTGTCTGTCTGTCCATCTGTTCAGATCATCCCTTGTTAGCGTGATATCTCATGAGGCTTTTTCTTCAAACACAAATGCCCAGTCTAATTCAAGGATTAACTGATTAGATTTTTGGAGGTCAAATGTCAAGGGCACTGTGACGTCATGCCTCATGAATGCAATCTCTTTGTTCTAATACCCATACTTTCTGCTATTTAGTATGGCAGAAAAAATATTTATGATGTCCCAATTCTTTTGGTCAGATTTAGTATGCTTCATAAAACCCGAATGTTTACTACATCCGTCCGAGATTGTTTGTGTTGAAAACAGCATGCTATTTGGGGGATTCTGACCAACAATCCAGTGCGAACTGGAAGTTACGTCACATCGACGGAGCTTACGTATGGAAAACAACCGTGGATGCGACGGATATAAAAATCGAGATGAAAGATCAAGATGCAATGTTATGATGAAATCAATAAGTGAAAGTCCCAATTGTATGTTTACTGCATGCTAACTGGATTATTTGTATGGTCAAATGTAGTATGTAGAATAGAAAATAGAAAGAGTATGCGATTTGGAACGCAGGAAATAACTCCAGAACGCTTTGAGGGATTTTCATAAAATTTTGCAGAAATTACCACTCTCATTCAAGGATGGTCTGATTAGCCTATAGTCATAGTTCAATGGTCAAGGGCACCGCGGCGTGATCTCATGCCTTAATGAATGCAATAGCTCAAACTTTGATATGAGGATAGACTGATTTAAATGATGTGGCCAAGGTCACTCAGACCTTGCATATTGTGAGCGCAATATCTCAAGATTGCTGTGGGGGATTTTCACAAATGTCAACTCTGACTCAAAGATGAACTGAATAGATTTAGGAGGTTGCAGTGCCCTTGTACCATATTGTTGCTTATAAGAAGTTTTACCTTCTTTAAAGCATTGCCTACCCCCACTGTAGTTTACTGTTTGGCAATTATATGTCTTGTTGTGGCATATAACCGCCAGGCAGTATTTCTAGTTTAATACTGCAAATGTTTTTATGTTGTTCACGTTGATGGATACAACATGAGCTTCCAGTCTGACTCTAAATGCTTACATTCGTGTTCTTGGTGCAGGTATTTTCTCAGGGTGACAGTAGTTCGCCGTCTGTCTGACTTGGTGAAGGAATACGAGCTGATTGTCCACCAGTTAGCCACTTACCCAGACGTCAACAACTCCATCAAGATGGAGGTCGGCATAGAGGACTGTCTGCACATTGAGTTTGAATATAATAAATCGAAGTAAGATCAGTATCACTTTGACTTTTTCTGTTGAAGTCTTTATTTTTTCCTTTAGACAAAAAACAATTGAGACTTTAGGTCAGTTTGAGCAGCTGCTCTTGATGTCTGTCCCTTCGTTAGATACCACCTCAAGGACGTTATAGTTGGGAAGATCTACTTCCTGCTGGTCAGGATCAAGATCCAGCACATGGAGCTACAGCTCATCAAGAAAGAGATAACAGGCATTGGTAAGAGTCCGGGCTAGACACATGTAAAATGAAACTAACATAGATAATGGTCAATATAGACACATGGGTCAGTGTGAATGGACCATCAGCATGACTCTGTGTTAAGCACCTTTTGAGCTTTCTCTAGCTGTGAAATACTGTAGTTGGTTTACCATACTTTTCAGACTATAAGCCGCGACTTTTTCCCCATTTTTCGACCCTGTTATTACACAGCACAGTATATGTTCTGTAGCTACTACGGATGGGCGTTAGTAATCGAGTACTCGAGTAGGCCTACTCGTTTCCTCGTTTCAAATGAACTCGATTGGTGGATGAGGAAAATCTTTTTTTTTTTTTATATATATAGTGTCTGCAGCCCCTATTTTAAAATGTTATATACGTGTACAAAACGGATAAAATAAAGTTTAACAAAATTAAATATTTTGATGCAAGTGCAATAAACTGAGCGTTGTCAAACATCAACTGCAAATAACTACCACCTCCATGCCACCGCAGCGCAGCCTGTGTTCTCCACATTATTTCAAAGCAGATGATAAAGTTACGTTTATAAAAAGGGGAGATGACACCTGTTACTCTCAGTTAGTAATGAGTAGACTCCAGGTGAGCATGCAAGGTGCTCTCCGCTTGGAAAGAAAAGAAGAAGCAAGGCTTACTTCAGGCACATTCGCTCCGAGCCAACAACAGTCAAGAAGCCTTCAATAGGGAATATGGGGATAAGATTCAAAAACCGACCGGTGTAACGTTCCGTTAATGAGGAATTAGTTGCGGTAATTATTCACGGACACGGAGTGAGCATTACACGGTTGGATATAGGCCTACAACTATCTGCTTTGGTGAGTTATTTATATGTATTTAAATTGTAGGACAATCATTTTATATTATCTGCTGCCCTTCTTATTTTAAATGGTGACTTAGGCAATTTTTTTTGTTACAACTACAGCCCATGCTTTTTTTCTCTTTTTTTTCTCCCCAACGCAGACCTACTCGATCGGTTTAAATTGTGGCCCGTCTATTTAATTACTTTCAGTGAGGAAAATGTGTTTTAAACTTGTGGAAAAAAATCCTTAATATCATATGGCAACTGTGACTGTTTGACATAAGCATTGAGCGCTTTATTGCGGTCAACCGTTGTTCTGTAGACAGATGCGTTGCGTTCTAAAAATAGAAAAAAGTTTAACGAGGAATCGATTGATCCTCGAGGGATGCAAGCAATCACACGAGTAGCGAAAACACTCGTGCCCATCCCTTGTAGCTACTATTGCACTAAATGGTAACATTTACGTACGTTATGCAAATATGCAACTTGTTTGTTGAAAGGTTAATAAATGGGAGCTTCCTCAAGCAGCCATCTCTTTCCCGACAATCCCCTATGTGCACGAACTCTTACATATGGTAATTAAACATTATAACACCTGCGGCTTATAGTCCAGTGCGGCTTATAGTGCGGAAAATACGGTACTCGTCTGTTAAGTGTTGACTGATTTAGTTCCCAATAAGAGCATAGAAACTTCTGGCAGCTCTGTTCTACTTTAATCATTCTGACCTACTCACTTAGTGTAATATGAACTATAGAATAATCATCCTCCTTTTCAGGGCCCAGTAATACCACAGAGACTGAGACGGTTGCAAAGTATGAAATCATGGATGGCGCCCCAGTTAAAGGAGAATCAATCCCTATCAGACTGTTCCTGGCAGGTAAGGTCTCCTCTCTTCCAATTTAAGAATTTAGTAGACAATGAGCAGTTAGTTATTAAGTAAGTGCTGCTCTTTGACAGTTGACATTATATGACTTTATATCATCAATGTTTCAGTTTCCCACTTTTTTCATATTTCTTTACTTAAAGTTTGAGTGGACATCATATCACAGCCTCTGCTCCCTTACAGGATATGACATGACACCCACCATGAGAGATGTCAACAAAAAATTCTCTGTACGTTACTTCCTTAATCTGGTGCTGGTGGATGACGAGGACAGAAGATACTTTAAACAACAGGTAACACACTTCATAGTTCTCTGCATCACTGCGCTGATTTTAAAAACTTGACACAATGTGTTTGGAAATGATATTTAGTTACCTGGCATCTCTCACCTACCAATTTGTACATGGTATCAAATGACTACTTTGATAATTCTATCATTTATAACATTAATATCTGTGTGCCTTGGTGCTTTGTTCCAAACTAGTCTGTCACACGTGCAGGCCTACCGCCGAACGACCATGTGTTTTACCTAGAATACAGTTGGTTTCTGTCTGTCAAGCTGATTTACAATATTGCTCCCTTATTTTAATAGTAAACAAGGTTTACTTTAAAGGTACCCTGGACTGGAAGCATATTGTCACCAGACAATGTGCTTCCAGTCTGACTGATCCTTATGTCCTCCATCCTAAGCAGTATTCCAGTATGAATATTTATTTCTATATATATTAGTTCTTGTTTTTAGACAACATTTTCTCTCTACTATTAGTATGCCACTAGATGTTGAAATATTACTACTGTCTTCATTCCTCTGCCTTCTGTCTGTAGGAGATCGTTTTGTGGAGAAAGGCGCCAGAGAAGATTAGGAAAAGAAACTTCCATCAGCGCTACGAATCGCCCGAGCCCAGAACCATGCCCGCTACTGCAGAGCAACCAGAGATGTGAACGCAGCGCTATTATATGAACTGATACTACACACAGACACACCCCAACTCTTCACTGCTGAACAGCCAGAGGTGTGAGGGCTGCCCCCCCTCCCTCCTCACCCCACCCCCCACTGTCTCCCTGGACTGGGAAAATGTCTGTACACATAACTTAGCTTCAGACATACCCCTCACCCCTTTCGCAGCTTAAGACGTGAGCTGTCAGACCGCCATCACTCTCTCCCCCAGGACTGAAAAAACACTCGCAAACGGACGCACAAGCAAACTATCCAAGTAGGCTGAATACTAAATGTCAAAGGCAAGAGTGCACATCAAACCGACCCCAAGTGAGGAACAGTGAGGCAGCCTATTTTACTTTGGTGTCACACAATGGCACACAAGTGAAGCCATGCAGTCTCAGTTTGAAGAATGCATGAATAGGAGCGAAGATGGGGAAATAAGAGATGGCTACATGCGAGCACCACATCGTTCACCCCCTTCTTCTGCAATAGGAGCTTCTTGCGTTTGCACATTTGGACAGCATTTATCCTGGACTCTTCTCCGACACCCATTTATTCCCATCCAAACATTCATATTCTCTGCCTATTGAAGACTCTCGAGGTCAATTTGACATGTCAGCCTCTCGTCAAGATGAATACTTGTTTTATTCCTCTGTGGTTTTTCTAAAGTCAGGATGTTTCTCTGGCACGAGGCATTTAGTTTGATCTTTAAAGTGTTGTTTATTTATGACTCATGTTGAAGGATAGAACACTTTTATTGTTTGTCTTCCAAAGTTATTTTAAGAGTCTGTTCACCAAAATGACAAAATCCCTGTTCCATGACAGGTATGTGGATTTTCTAGATTATAGGGCAGTACAATTTCAGTGCTTTGAGCACAAAAGGAGTGTCGCTATGACTCGATCTAAAAATATTTTTGGTGAACAGAACTTAAGGTTCCCATGTCAGGGCTGGTATTGGCTCACTCTCACTTTTGTTGACTTCAGAAATCGATTTTCTTCAATTTCTAAAACTCAGCATAAAGCAATAAAAAAATGGTTGAACGCTGAGGATGTTACCCAGCTACGTAGCTTCAATTGAAAATGTTTTGTTATCACTACACGAGAAGCAGTTTCTATTGACACTTAAAATGATTCAATAGAAAATTGCAATGATGCTAGCCATGATCAGCACACTTTCTTGTCTGCCTCACCTTTTATTTTTATTTTTAGGGTGCAGGGTATTTTGAGCCTGTTTGTTTGGTATAGGTAAAATGCAAATGTTAGTAAATGCTTTGTATCTGTTATTTAAGCACTGGAAGGGGAGGCAGTATCAATACACTGTAAAGCCCGATAATGTTCCACTGTGATGCTCAGGCCGGTCATTTTCGGTACTGCTTTAAAGACACACCTACACGCGCACACACTGTTACAGTTTGGTGATGTTACAGCTCTTTTGTGTGTAGGCTGAATTTGCCCGCTGATCTGTGGCCAGTTTTGCACTTAACCCTCTGATGCTTAACTCTGTTCCTGACGGGGGCATGGATGCTGAAACTAAAGCTCCCTTAAGGACAATATCACCTCTGAGACCTCCTGTGTCCGTGGGGGAAATTATACTGTTATTTACAGATCACTACTTGTTTAAATTGTACTTATTAATTACAACATTTTGTTTGGGATGTCCAGGCTGTATTTCATAAACTGCTGAACACACATCTACAGTTACATATGAAATGTTACATTCACTATAGTGTTCTTGCATTCTGTATTTTATTTTGTTTGTTTGGGAACTGCAAGTTACTTCCTGGCAAGTAACTATTTATTTCTGTCTGTCAGGCATATTTTCTGTTTTTCTGAATGCTGTACAGGTAGAGTATGTTTGGTGTAGGCTTACGTTTAAAACCTTCACAAGTAATGAAGTAAACACTCAAAAGCCAAAACGCTCTGCCCCTGTCTTAGCTACTGCATGTTGATCTTTACACAATGTCAAAATCATGATGCCATTAACTTGTGTGTATGATATGTGTATATACACCAAACCCAAATATATAGAACGGTGAATAAAGCAAATTTATACTGAAAATAATTTGTGCTAGAGTTTTTTTCTACAAGGATAATTATAAAACATCTAGTAAGACGAGTTCAGTTCAACTCTTTACCGTTAAAGGGCACATCTCAACATGTTTTGCACAAAGAATGCATAAGTTATCCAACTTGGGAAATACCAACAGCTGTCAGGTGCTGCAGCCAAGTGGCCAAGTCACAGGCTTTCAATAAGGTGGTTGGTTTATGTTTATTTTGATATAGGCTATCTCTAATTATGGCTGCTTATTGAACAAGGAATTTTAGCTATATTTTAAACAGAAATGGGCTATTTTATTAACTGACTATCTTTAACTAACAAAAATAACCACAAGTCTCCATCACTCCAAGTTCGTTTTTATCTTTACGCGGAAGACAATGTGCAAGAGCCGCTGAGAGCTGGACCAGTTTTTCATACGGCGAGGCAATCATCAGCGTATCAGAAACGATCTTCGGATTCAGCCATAGAGGAAACCTTATTTTTGCCTGTCCATATTTTACTTTAATACTTGTATTTCTTACTATTTGATTCACAGTGCTCAAACATTTATAAATGCAGTCTTAATTGGGAACAGTCGTATTCTTTATTGTGAATGTATCAGTCGTAGTACTTGAATACACATCATTTTTAGGACAGGCACATTTGTCGGCCGCTACAGAATGACTGGTCCTGTCCCACGTTGTGTCAGCAGGAAGAGGACAGTGTTGACCGTCCTCTGTGGAAGCGTTATGCACATATTTAGACCGACTTAGACATGTTTAGCAGCATGGAGGGACTGTAGCGACATTGTATACGCAGCCCACGGAAGGAGCTCACACTTGGGCTGTAAACCCGCTCGCTGCGATGTCAGTGAACCGGTGCATGTACTTGTTTTCTCGGCTTCACCGCCACATAAGCCCCCGCACCCGCATCACCGCCGCGGCTGGCAGCTGTCATGTGCCTTCCTCTGGGTCTGGCTTGTTTCACAAAGAGACTGGTTCAGTGGTTCGCAGCAGAAATGTCTCATCCAACAGCTCTTCCTCCAAACCGGTGGACACCTCTCTGTTCGTGCCCGTTTCCCTGAAGACCGACACCTCGGCGGATGGCTGCGTGGGAGCAGAGCTCACCCAGCCGCTCGATAAAAGTCAGTGAACTACTAACTCACCCAAGCTACTCTATTTGCATTTAATGTGTACATGTTAAAGACATTCCATGTGTGTCTTCTCTCTGTTTCACTACTCACTCACTCTCTCTCTCTTTCCCTGTGACACAGATGAGCTGCTCAAAGTCATGAACCGCTTTTATAAGAAGAAGGAGATGCAGAAGCTGGCGGCAGAACACGGCCTGGATGGTGAGAAACTGCTACAGATATTTTTACAGTTGGCAAGGCTTTGTTCTCAAAACACACCTCATCCTCTTTAATGCAGTCATATCAATAACTGATAAATCACTCACTGTCCCATTATAGTGATCATATTGACAGTATTTTTATTCTTTAACTCTCATATTATTACCTGGGGTGGTTGTTAACTTAGTCTGGATCAGGGTGAAGGTTGGGGGATGGTCCCCAACTCCTTTTTTCCTCCGTTTGAAGTTTCCTTGAGTGTGACACTGACACACACTAAGGGCGCTACCTTGCATGTTCGCTTTCTGTCGTTTATGTTCCCGTGTGTTTGTGAATCGTACCAGCGTACTTTCGTAAAGCAAGCCTTGTGTGTCTGTTCCTTGTGTTTGTACATACAGCTCGTCTGTTCCACCAGGCCTTCATTAGCTTCAGGAAGTATGTCCTGGAGGTGACATCACTCCCTGCAGATGTGCACATCATCTTTAGTGACATCTCGTTCGGAGCAGGTGTGTGTTGTTTTTTAATCACATTTGAAAATGCACTTGTTCTGACTAGATACTATGACTTAATTCTAGTGAAATCAAATCAAATATACTTTAAATTTCTCTTGTACCCCAGGTCATGTAGATGACATCTACCCGTACTTCATGCGTCATGCAAGACAAATCTTTCCAATGCTGGACTGTATGGATGACCTGAGAAAGATCTCAGATCTTAGAGTCCCCGCTAACTGGTATGTGTTATAGAGGCAGGCCTGCTTGTGCTGTTTATACATATGATGTTAACAATGTTGCACTGACAGTGGTTCACAACTTTACTTCCGCTATGATGGTCCAATACGTCACCATGTGTATGCATGAATGGGTCAGATCGCTCACAGTATTACTTTGTGGTCACAGTTTTCTTTTGTGCATGTCCGTGTTCATTAGGTACCCTGAGGCTCGTGCCATCCAGAGGAAGGTGGTCTTCCATGCTGGCCCCACTAACAGTGGTAAGACCTACCATGCCATCCAGCGCTACCTGGCTGCTAAGTCTGGAGTCTACTGTGGACCCCTGAAGCTACTGGCCCACGAGATCTTTGAGAAGAGCAACAAGGCCGTACGTATCTGACTTTTTCTGTCAACAACTGTTAGCAGGTCTTAGGGAGCTCTGTTGTGTATGGGTAAACTGGAGCTGTGTACAATCTGATAAATTGACTCAATCCCAGACCCAACTATTGCTGGTTGAATTGTGTGTAAACAACAGGGAATAGACATGTATGTAAGCGTTGTAGTTTTTTTCTTGTCTTTATCTTACTGCGTATATCCTGTCTGTATTTGTAACACTTCATCCTTTATCTCTTCCTCACCATACCTGGTTGCTGACGGTTGGCCTGTGTGTGTGTTTGTGTGTATTGGCAGGGTGTGCCCTGTGACTTGGTCACTGGAGAGGAGAGGACCTTCATGGATGAGGAGGGTCGTCCAGCTGGTCATGTGGCATGTACCATTGAGATGTGCAGTGTCACCACGCCTTGTAAGAACTATGAACGCATGCAAACATTTCTGTTGTCATATAAATAAATATGACAACAACCAATTACATGTGTTTGATGTATGATACTGTAGAAATGTAGGCACTGATTTAAATTAAGTTATTTTGTTGTCTTTAGATGAAGTGGCTGTAATCGATGAAATTCAAATGATAAGAGATCTTTCCAGAGGCTGGGCCTGGACCAGAGCACTGCTGGGTTTGTAACTCGCACTCAAAGACATCCATTCAAATACACACACAAGACCTTTTGCACAGTGTCTTAGACCTCATGGTTTGTATTTCAGTTATATTTGTTCTTTGTGCCTTTGATTATGATGAACACCTTGTATCTGTGCAGGTCTCTGTGCAGAGGAGATCCACGTGTGTGGGGAACCTGCAGCCATAGACTTCATCAGAGAACTGATGTACACCACTGGAGAGGAGGTGGAGGTGAGGCTAGAATGGAAGCAGGAAGAGAGGAGTGTCTCTGTTGCTGTTATTCAATATAATTAAAATCATTGTCCTTTGGGTAAACTCTCTCTCTCTCCACCCACTCTTTTGTCTCCACACTCCTTTCCCTCTCATTAGGTCCACACCTACAAGCGTTTAACTCCATTCTCAATCTTAGACCGTGCTGTGGAGTCGTTAGACAACTTGAGTCAAGGAGATTGTATTGTCTGCTTCAGTAAAAATGACATCTACTCCATTAGCAGACAGATTGAGGCCAGAGGGCTGGAATGTGCCGTCATTTACGGGAGCTTACCGCCGGGTGAGTTTGAGTGTTTTTTTTACATACTGTAGATGTATGACTGTGCGCAGAGGAAATGGCCCAATGTGCCTTTTTGTGTGATGGGAACATCTGTGGTTAGGCTCCATACTGTGTGACGGACACAAAGCTCAGTTGTTCTGTCATTTACAGGCACCAAACTGTCACAGGCCAAGAAGTTCAACGACCCTGATGACCCCTGCAAGATACTGGTTGCTACAGATGCTATTGGAATGGGCCTCAACCTGTAAGTAACGTCATAAACACTGTTTTTACCTTCAAGGTATACCCCCCCCCCCAAGCAGTAATAATTTAAAAACATAATAAATAAGCATTTATATTACCCCAATGAAATTTGTAAATTTCTAAAATAAGTAACGTGTGTGCTGTCAGTATTTTAAAATATATTATATAGTTATTCATTTTGAAATATTTCTGTAAACCAATAAGAGTTGCCAGGAATGATTTAATCCTACATATCAGAGGGCTTTTAACAAGACTCTCATCTTCAAGCTATAGCTACAGTGGCAATGTAATTGTCCAATTTCTATCAAGAAATTGTGTAGATTGCATCAACTCAACTCCAATCTATCTGTCTGCCTTTCTTCCCCCCCTCTCTCTCCAGGAGTATAAAACGTATCATCTTCAACAGTCTGATAAAGCCTAATATTAATGAGAAAGGGGAGAAACAAATGGAGACCATCAGCACATCACAAGCTCTGCAGATCTCTGGCCGTGCAGGGAGGTCAGTCGCAGTTTAACTTATGTGATCTCCATTCAGAGCAAATCCAGGTATTATCAAGCTGTTGTTAGTTTCTGTCAAGTCAATGTTAAACCTGTCTCCTACGCTACCTCTCACAGGTTCTCCTCCAAGTTTTCAGAGGGACAAGTTACCACCATGCACAGAGATGATCTGCCAGTTCTGAAGGACATACTCAGCCACTCCGTAGAACCCATAGAGGTGATCATACGATCACACGCATGCACGCACTCTAACACACACTCTTGGGGGTGCCCTTAGCTCAGTTGGTGTCGTTTCGGGCCCAGCAGTGCGACACAATGCAAGATTGGATCTGTTATCATCAATCAGACACACTGACTTTTGCTTTATCTTTTTTTCATTCAATTGATAAATTTAGACATTTGTTTTTACTTTAATTTTAATTTTTCTGTTCCAATCGGGCCCAGCAGCAGACCCGGGTTCGATTCCCGCCCGCGGTCGTTCTCTGCATGTCACTCCCCTCTCTGCCCCATTTCACATCTGTCTCTTCTCACTATCAATAAAGCTTAAAAAATGCCAAAAAATATATATTAAAAAAAACACACACACTCTTAGGTTTACCGCAAAATCCCCAGCTTCACAGTGTATCTCATCAGTAGAATATGACACATATCTTGTGTTCCTGATGCTCATCTCTCTACTCTGTGTCTCAGACTGCAGGTCTCCATCCTACAGCAGAGCAGATTGAGATGTTTGCTTATCATCTACCTGATGCCACACTGTCAAACCTTGTTGTGAGTATATAGAACCATGTCAACTTGTTCATGCTGTCTAAACCTACTCGGACTCATCCATGTGTATTGTACAAGTTGCTCTATTTGGTTGAGATCAAAGACTGCAAGGGAAGGGCATAACTGAAGTAATTGCATCTTCCCCAAAGCCATTGGGCCACTTGGTTACTCCTTTCTCTTTCTGGCTCTTTCTCATAGGACATATTTGTCAGCCTTTCTCAGGTGGAAGGTATGTATTTTGTCTGCAACATCGACGACTTCAAGTTCCTGGCGGATATGATTCAGCATATCCCACTCAACCTGAGGTCACGCTACGTCTTCTGTACTGCTCCCATCAACAAGAAGCAACCTTTTGTATGCACCTCCTTCCTAAAGGTAAGGGTGAGAATGAATGAGCTCCATGAAGGGAGATAAGGGCTCCGAGGTTAGAACTAGGGCTGTCAAACGATTACAATTTTTAATCGGATTAATCACAGGATTCTGTGGATTAATCACGATTAATTTTACCAAATATGCCAGAAAAATTCTAATTTTCTCTGTATATTGTTGTATGAACGGAAAGATAAATGACAGAAGGTGGATATGTTTAAAATTAGTATTTTTATTAATTGAAAATCCAAATGATGGTTTTAATACTGAAAATACATTTAAATCAAAATAAAATATATACCTACCACACCATAATTCAATTGGTCTGTCTCTTTACTATGTCTTTGGGCAAACATAGGCTATATAATGGCATTTATTTGGTGAATCTATAGGTGGTGCATTCTTGAATTCAACTTGATTACAGTCCGCGGTGTGTGTGTGTGTGTGTTAGAACGCGTGAACACGTCCTAGGGGACTGTTCATTTGTGAAAGGAAGCCGACGTTATGTTGATGTACCCTCACACACACACCCCTGAAAACTGTAGACGTTTGTGTCCTCGCGGGCTCTGAACAGAGCGGACAATGTTTCTCCTCCTGTTGCTCCCGACATCAACTGTCACCCGCGGCAGTTGATTTTATAAACTATCTATGCCCCCGACACAGACGTGACCGTTAGCAGATTTAAACACGGCATGGGCTAGCGTGCTGTTATGTTTGGCTGTGTGCAGCTACTGATCCTGGGTCAGACATAACGTTAGAGTGACTGTAGTACAGAGCCGGTGGGATGCACGGGGCGGATCATTCTGCACATGCGTTAATTACGATTAAAAAAAAATGTACGCGTTAATTCCAGAAATGAATCACCCTGCGTTAACGCGTTAATTTTGACAGCCCTAGTTAGAACATAAAAACAAATAATTAAGAATAACAGCAACGACTGCAGATTGAGATGTTTGCCTAACATCTACCTGATATTTATTTGGGTCGGACATGCGCGACACAATGCAAGATTGGATCTGTTATCATCAATCAGACACACTGACTTTTGCTTTATCTTTTTTTCATTCAATTGATAAATTTAGACATTTGTTTTTACTTTAATTTTAATTTTTCTGTTCCAATCTGACAACAGATTTCAATTATGTAAAAAAAAAGTTGTTATCAAGTTCTAGAAAGTACTATAATACTTTTTTATAAGCAATGCATCTTTGCTCGCTCACTTTATGGATATGTCACACCGATAAAGAAATCAAATATTAATCCTGAATTAAATGATTGTCCTTATCAAGTAACCTTTGAGATTAGGGTTAAATTGTAGCTTCTAATGTTGGTGTTGATGATCATTGTTGGATTAATTTGGGAACACTATTGCACTCCTCCCTAGAATAACTTCTTCATATTTGCCGTCCAATTTATTGTCACTGAAGCTTTGCATAAAGTTCTGTACTTAGAGCCTTGTTGCACATGATTTGACTCTCGTCTCTCTTTCAGTTTGCCCGTCAGTTCAGTCGGGACGAACCTCTGACATTTGACTGGGTCTGTCGCCACGTCAGCTGGCCACTGGCGGCACCCAAGAACATCAAAGACTTGGTTCATTTGGAAGCTGTTCACGATGTGTTAGATCTGTACCTATGGTTGAGGTAACTTCATATTTCCACTTCCTCTCTACCTGTCGCTTACATGGGATTATTCAGGGCAGTTGTTGTTTGAGTCAGTGATCTTTTGGTTTGATTTGACTTTGATTGAGGAAACAGGGTTTATAATGATCAACATATTAATTCCTTTAAACACTTGCTTACAGGTGCATCTAAATAAAAATAGAAGATGAATTGAAAGTTTATAAAAAATACTAATTTAATATTTAATATTCTAAATTCATTACACATAAAGTAAAATACATTTTTCATTGGTTTTATGTAGTCTTCTAATTTTGAGCTGTAAAAAAGAAAAAAGAAAGGGCTGACACATTTCACTTTGAGTAATGAATCTAAAATACATAAAAGTTTCACTTTTTTTTTTTTTATACTTTGTGGTAGGATCATATAATATTTCTGACATACATCATCCTACAAACATTTTTTTTTTATAAATGTAAACAATATAAATAAATTAATAAGTAAATAAATAAACAAAAACAACAAAATATAGTAATGATAAATAATATATATATATAAACACATACACACACACATGCACATATACATATATATACACATGTACACGTACATCCACACATTCCTAGGCCAAAATATATTCATCAGTTTTCCATAATATTCAAATGTTCAACATGTATATTTCTTCATGAAATGTCATTGCATTGCTACTGTTCTGTCTCTGTAGCTACCGTTTCATGGACATGTTTCCGGACACGGCCTACGTTCGTGAAATCCAGCG
Source organism: Hyperoplus lanceolatus (assembly GCA_026929865.2). Taxonomy (NCBI): domain Eukaryota; kingdom Metazoa; phylum Chordata; class Actinopteri; order Uranoscopiformes; family Ammodytidae; genus Hyperoplus; species Hyperoplus lanceolatus. The sequence continues at coordinate 13,646,581 of CM049395.1, forward strand.
GGATCTCGATGACATCATCCAACAGGGCGTCCGAAACATCACCCGGCTCATCAAAGCCACTGACCCAGCCATCACTGACCCGCTGCAGACACAGAGCGCCAGGCGGGGAAAGACAGCCGCTAACAGTGGAGCTGCCGGCAGTAACTATGTAACCGGTGGCAAAAGTCAGATGGACATCTCTCTGGCCAGTCGCCTGGTGAGAGACGGCCTGTTGACTCCTGATTTGCTCAGGCAGCTGCAGAGGGAGTGGTCCAAAGATCAAAAGCAGGACTTCACCAATCAGAGCGCACTAGATACAGACCATCAAAATAACAACAAAGGGAAACGGAAAAAGAAGAAGAAATGAGGACACAAAAAAACAATAGTTTTGTTGTGCATCAATCGATCAATGCTGTTCCCATGGGGATCAAAAACTCAGACTTGTAACAACAGATCCAAACCTTGGCAAACTGTTATTTAAAGGTTGTCAGGTAATGTTCCCCTTTTCGCTGTGCGTATGTATTTCTTCCAACATACAAATGTACAAACTTTAACTAGTGCTGGGATCCCACTCTTGTTATTGTAGGTAACTAAACCACTGGCTGTTCTCTCCGCTCTGCTGAAGGATCGGCTTCCTAATGAAGGATTTTCCCATTTCAGTGTGAGCAGAAAATATTGCACAGTTAGAAGAATCACCATAGGAACTGCAACCTGTCTGGCATTTCATGTAAAACTGACCTCACTGAACTCCCTTGGATTTGGCTTACAAGGAAGAGATTCATGATGGGCTAATGGGCTCCTGTTTTAGCCATGTCCTGCCAGGATCCACCCATGAGCTACCAGTTCTAAGCTCCAGACTGACAAGAAACATGCTTACCACAATGTCAGTGTGGTAAACGCTGTATTAGAAGCATTATGATGAGTAAACAGGTTTAAATGCAGTGTTTCTGTCTAATGCCGGTCTGGAGCCAGTTTGCTTTCATTTGTTTAACTATATTCAAATTTAAAACTTTACAACAGCAGAAGCCTGATGCATATGCAGTGAAACTAATCTTAAATGATTTGCCGTTTCTGTAAACATTTTGAATAGATTGAACTGAGTGAAGCCCTTTTACTGTAAATGAGATGCCATATTTTTGTATGGTTTATACATTTAATGTAATTACATTGGTCTATTAAATATGTATGTTTTAAATTACTTGGTTTCATGTTTATATTGTGATGTGCCAGCTAGCAAGGGAGTAACATTTTTGAATGGCAATTACCATGATTTTTACATGTGACTTTTAAATGGAAGATTTAATCATATGTTATAAAAAAAGAAAAAAAAACTACCTACCTGTAAGGTACGTCACTGACAAGAATGCCACTTCTTTATCTCCATGCCCTTTGCCAAATACCTAATATTTTGATGATCTAAGTTTCTGAAGAACATCAGTAAAGGTCTGGAGTATCATGTCACCATAGACATTAAATGAACCAAAGAAGCAGTGTGGGTGGAGCGGTAAGACAGAGAGATTGGAGGAAATGATGGGAGAGAGAGGGGTTTGGCTTGTTAATCATTGAGTTGGAGTGGAGGTTGGTCTCTGCTAGGTGGACTTTCATCAGTGGGAACCAAACAAGACGATCGGGGCAGGACAGGAGGGAAGATACACACATCCTGCACTTTAGTAAGTGTACGCACTGAATGTGTTTTTATTTATTTAACATTATCCAAATTTCATTGGAGTGTTACAGGTGTTTCTGTGAACATACCAGAGGAACGCGAACTCATCAACAAACCAACAGGGAAAGTTTCCATAGTGGTGTGTGTGTGTGTGTTATACATCAAGATGTTGGCTGTGCATCTTGTGGCCTTCTATTTCTCCAAACTACAGGAGGACCCCACAAAGAAGGTAAGAGCTACTCCACTGTGTTACATGACACACACACACACACACACACACACATTTTAATTCACTTTTGCTCCAGCGGCAGTAGTTCCCTGTATCAAACAGACTTTGTTCTATACAGATGAGGTATTATGAGATGGAAACATTTGCTGTAATATCAACATCATCTGAATGATGAATTGTGAAACTACATTTTAAATCAAGCTGGTTACATGTTTAACAAGATGATTTGTTACTATTCTTTGATTTATGAAAGGGGAAAGATGCAGATTCATCTTACAGTATTCTAAATGTGGCTTACTTTACCACTCCCGTCCTCTTGGAACACAATTTGCAATATACAAAATTGGTTTAATTTGCATTTAAAATCTACACAGATGTTGCCTCGCTTTTGTATAAAACATCCATGGGCTTACATTGGATGCAGCAATAAGTTAGTGCTATTATGTTACTGTAAAACATTGCATATGCAAACAAAAATATCTTTTAGGTTGAAGTTTTGTGATTGCCTTTGGAATAGCTGGAAAATTTACTCATCTACAATAACTTGACCTCCCAAGGTTTTGCAGACGTGCCCACAACTATCTTTAGTAAATCCAAAAGATAAAGCAGTGCCCAGTGCTGTATTAAAATGGCAGAAGAGTCATATACATTAGTTACTGTTGTGTCAGCAGCATTTGTCTTTTTCTGGGCAATGATTAACATTGATTCTCTGGCAGTGCCACTGCTCATCTCTTAGTGAAGATTGAATCAACACAATCAAACAGGCACAAACTATATTGACACACCCATCAGTAACATCACTCACACTGAAACACACCAGACAGGTAGACAGCCAGAAGGACCTTGTCCCCTAAGCAATTCACCACAGAAGAAAAATAATGGTTTGGCTTAGTACATGGCTGGACTGAGCGTGGGAAGGCTTTTGATAGAAGTTTTGCCTCCTACTAATTTATAGAAAAGATTATATTGTCCTGCTCTTAAAAATAATTATTTCCTCAACATGTTGAATTCATTGTTTCCATCTCTCTCTCTCTCAAACTTCCTAGTTTCAGTCCCATAATTAAACCTCTCTCCCTTGATTAAAGTAGTGTTACTCCCAAATGGCTTTTGATACTTGGTGCTGAATGTACATTTAGGGCATGCTTTTGCAAATTGTGTGTCAATTTAAATGTTTGGGACACAAAATAAATACTTAATAAATAGCATTAGGTTATATATCTATTATCAAATGTAATATTCAATATTTTAGATTATGGAATGTTACAATATGGATAGGCCTATTATTCCTCCACATACAAACACAGATATTGTTTTTAATCAATGGATGAAAATGGAAAATTGTCCAAAAATGCTGTAGATCCTTTTTTTCAATTTGTTTTGTAAAAAAACAACAATATTTTTTTAGGATGTAAATGCCAGATGAAATGTCTTGAGAAAAGGAGAGGAGACATCTCACCTCTCCTTCTTACCTCTTTTTTGTGCCTTCCTTCTTTCGTTTAAGTCCAGTCAGTTGGAAGTAAATGGCCACGGCTCATTTATCTTTGCCCTCTTGTTTACTCTCTCTGTTCTATGTCTCTCCTCTCCTCTCCTTCCCTTTTTTTATTTATCTATCCTTAGGTGGATAGGTTTTTGCACGCCATGCGTCTCCATGACAGCCAGCTGACGGACATCTCGGCTCGTCTCCAGGCTGAGATGAAGAAGGGCCTTTCATCGGATAGTTACGCCGCGGCAACGGTGAAGATGCTGCCGACGCACGTCCACTCCACTCCTGATGGAACAGGTGACTCACATCAATGACTTTCAGACTTCTTAGAGCTTGTGTGGGTCAATGTATTTCTGAAGACATACATCATACGCATACTGTATATGCACCGGTTCTAGGTACACCTGTTCGATTTCTTGTTAAACATATAGCTAATCTGCCAATCACATGGTAGCAACTCATTGCATTTAGGCATGTAGGCCTGGACAGGACAACTTGTTGAAGTTCAAACTGAGCATCAGAATGAGTGAAGAAAGGGGATTTAAGTGACTCTAAACATGGCATGGTTGTTGGTGGTCTGAGTATTACAGAAACTGCTGATCTACTGGGATTTTCACTCGCAACCATCTCTAGTGGTTTACAGAGAATGGTCCTAAAAAGAGAAAATATCCAGTGAGTGGCAGTTCTGTGGACGAAAAAAAATATGTTTTGTCTCTCTCCTCCACTCCTGCAGAGAAAGGACACTTCCTGGTGTTGGATCTGGGAGGCTCTCAGTTTAAGGTGCTCCAAGTCAAAGTGAGAGAGGGCATGGGGGTCAGGAGAGGAGGAGTGCAGATGGAGGAGAAGACCTACCCAATGCCTAAGGAGCTGCTCATTGGGAAAGGAACAGAGGTAAGGAGATGTGGACACGATTGAGAAGACACAGGAAAAGTTAACATAAATAGACATGCTGGAGAAACATGCATTCAAGGAGTTTTTGGAGGGCAGCAGAAGTAGGGGAGTTTGAGGAGGGTGGAAAAACCGAGCGGGGGTTAAATCTAAGGGAACCAACCTTCAACCTTATCCACCTTCTCCTTGACTGTCATTCTCTCTCCTCTCCCTGCTATCTGTCTGCAGCTATTTGACCATGTAGCAGAGTCTCTGAAGGGCTTCATGCATGAGAAGAACATCAGTTTGGAGAAGAGACATCCTCTGGCCTTCACTTTCTCTTTCCCTTGTGAACAGTCCGCCTTGGATAAGGTAAGGACGCCTCATCCATCCATCAATCCATCTAACCATCCATGTGGTTTTCATGGCCTACAGCTGTATTGTATGTCACTCTGCACATTTCATTATTGTTTTCCATATTTCTCTGTAGGGATCTTTGTTAAGCTGGAGTAAGAACTACCGGGCTCGAGGCATCCAGGGTAAAGATGTGGTCCAGTCCCTCAGGGAGGCTATCGACAGATCTGGGGTAGGATACCCATATTCACTACAGTTCATGTTACTTACCTGTATGACCCACAATCTATTTTCTATAATGTTAAGGGACTAAGACGTTATGGTTTTGATGAAGAACTTTTGTCGAAAGAAACTTGCAGTCAATTGTATGCCCACAGTAGCCAAAACATGGATGAAATGATTATCTGATGTTACTAGGATGACATTTGATTTGAATTCCGATTTGAGAAATGTGTGTTTTTCTTCAATATTTGACAAGAAGTGATGTATGTGCTTACCTTAGGACAGACAGAAATAGGAACTGTACACTGGGACTGAAAAGAAAAATGTAAAAGATTATTGTCGTACAGACACTGACAATTATCTTCTAACATAAGTACTAATAATCTTACCCGCTTACCCACGCTCAGCACACAAACTGTACCGTAGCTGATGTTGCTTTAACCTCATAACCTGGTGTACTCTGTCACTCACTCTGCAGGGTGTGGATGTAGAGGTGTTAGCCATGGTTAACGACACTGCAGCGACCATGATGACCTGCGGCTTTGACGACAAGTACTGTGAAGTAGGACTCATCGTAGGTGAGTACATCATTGCTTAGAGTAGATATTTAATCAGATTCATACAGTTAAATCCATTGTGCCTGTTTGAGGCAGCAGACATCTGAAGCTGTTTAACTCCCTGAGATGCTGCTTTGTAGCTAATACTGTGTTCTGACACATGTGTGTGCATTTGTGACAGATATCCGTCCATTGTTATCAGATCATAAATATACTGTACAGGAGGTGGATAAAATGCCTGAGCAAACACTTCAGATTCAAAAGATTATAGTAAAATATTGAGTTTTAAATAAACAATAAGCTTGGTGTACCATGATGAGAAGATCAAATACTGTTCTAAGAAGCTGTTGTGCACTTTAATTCATTTGCTGTTCCCTTCTAGTTGTTCACCATTCTAACGCATGTGTGTGAGGAAGTGTGTTTTGTGTGCATGGTTGTATGCTTGAACGTATTCACAAACAATTTTATGTTAGATGTGTTGAGATAAAAAATCACTGAAAGGGTTTAATTATATGGTTAGTTTTAAGTTTTACTTCTCCCTGTTATCATTAATTAAAGATAGATAAATGTAACCAGTGCTATTTCATTGTCAAAAATTAATATAAATACAAATGATTAATTATCCTGCATGTCTGTGTGTTCTTCAGGCACTGGCACTAATGCGTGTTACATGGAGGAGCTGAGTCACGTTGACCTGGTGGAGGGGGACGAGGGCAGGATGTGTGTGAACACTGAGTGGGGAGGGTTTGGAGACGACGGGGCACTGAAGGAGTTCATCACTGAGTTTGACGAGTATGTCGACGCAGCCTCCCACAACCCTGGAAAACAAATGTGAGCAGAGCACCTTTTTCTCATGAAAAATGGTACGGCATGTGCTGTATGACACAATATCAACCCTTAAAACCCATCTGTTTCTGTGTTCCCACAATTGTAGCTTTGAAAAGATGGTGAGTGGGATGTATCTGGGTGAGTTGGTGAGGCTGGTGGTATTAAAGATGGCCAAACTTGGACTGCTGTTTGATGGACATGTGTCGGATGCTCTGAGGGCTAAAGGGGGGATAACTACTGCACACGTAGCAGCAATGGAGGAGTAAGTTATCTATCTGTCCGTCTGCCTCACTACCTGCCTGCCTGCCTGTCTGTCTGTGTGTCTGCCTGCCTGTCTGTGTCTGCCCAACTGTCTGTCTGTCTGTCTGTCTGTCGATCTTGTCTGTCTGCCTGTCTGTGTTACACTCCCTTGTGTGCAACAACAAGTTACAACGTACATGTCTATTTCAGGTACCACCATGGTCTGAAGAACACCAGAAACATCCTCATGCAGCTTGATTTGAGCCCATCATCCGACGACTGTGTTGCTGTTCAACATGTCAGCACCATCGTGTCCTTCAGGTCCTCCAATCTGGTGGCTGCCGGACTGGCGGCCATCTTGACCCGAATCAAGCAAAACCGGAATTTGAGGACATTCAGGATCACCGTGGGAGTGGATGGAACAGTGTACAAGACGCACCCTCAGTAGGCTATTATGGAAATATTCACCACAAAATACATATTCATATTCAAAACATATTTGAAGATACAGTATTTTGTATTATCATTACCATTAATATGGTATTTCTACAGATGCCTTGAAGTATCATTCTGACTGGTCGTATTGTTTTGACTTTTTAAAATATATTTGTAGGTATCTCAATTAAAAAAGATTATCCATTTATTTAGTTATTTGTTTAATGAACTTGCCACACTGTACCGGACCTGTACATAGAGATTACCAGTAGAGGTTAAACATCAGACTCTTTCCATTTCAGGTATCCTAAACGTCTCCATAAAGTGGTGCGCAGATTGCATTCTGATTGCAGTGTCAGATTTGTCCAATCGGAGAGCGGCAGCAGCAAAGGAGCCGCCTTGGTAGCAGCAGTCGCCCAACGGCTTGCATCACAAAGGCGACAGGTAAAGATGCTGTGTGCTGTGTTAAGCTGTATGTAGCAATGTGACTTCACAAGCGCAGCCATTTCAACTGCATTAATGCTGTTATACTGTATCTTACATCATACAGTATATCTTGTATTGTAGGTGGATGCTACTCTATCTCCCTTCAGACTAAGCCCAGAGCAGCTGCAGTTGGTCAAGACCAGGATGAGGGCGGGGCTGGAAGCAGGGCTGAAGACTAAAGGCCCCTCTGCTGTCAAGATGCTTCCTTCTTATGTGTACCGCACACCTGATGGCACAGGTCAGTGAGACTCAAATAAAAAACACAATAAACAGGTTTTATTGCTATAATTGTTCCTCTCTGAAACCCGTTTTCATCTGTAACTGTTAGAAAAAAACAATATTTGTATTTTTTTTCAGAGCAGGGAAAGTACATTGCCTTGGATCTGGGAGGAACAAACTTCAGGGCGTTGCTGGTGAAGTTTAGAAAACAGAGACCACGGCTTTACCATAAGATCTACAGCATACCTCTGGAGATAATGCAGGGCACTGGAGAAGAGGTAGGACGTTTTGTTAGTACGAGTGTTAATACTAAACGATGCAGACAGAAAAGATAAGCAGTGGTAGGGAGACAGAGGATGTGAAACTTGGACTTGGTTTAGTGAAAGGGAAAGAACTGATAAGTTAGTTAAGTATTTTTGATGACTGAGAAAATAAGTACATTACATGCAGGGTTGTCTAAAAGCCCGTAAAAAGTGGAATTTTCTTGAAAACATTAGAGATAGTCAAGTATATTCTTTTTTAACAAAAGCTTGAATTTCTCTGCATCTCTCTCTATCTTGTCTGTCTGTAGTTGTTTGATCATCTAGCGCAGTGTGTCGGTGACTTCCTAGACAACATGGGGATGAAAAACGCTCGTCTTCCTGCCGGCTTCACCTTCTCATTCCCCTGTGAGCAGACAGCCATTGACACGGTACGTATGGACATCATAATGTGGGTCTTTACTTTGTTATGTTTTTAAGTTTTGTTAGCTTCAACAAAGGCAAACTCTTTCTGAGAGGAATAGCAACCAATGAATGCTTTTAAATGTTGTTGGTTCAGACGATACATAGTAAAATACAAAGGTAAACAGACATAAAAAAAGAGGAACATCAATTTTGGAACCATTTGCAACCTGGTATCAACTTTTGTATTTTCTGTAGGGCATATTGATGAACTGGACCAAAAGCTACAAGGCCACAGACTGTGAGGGACATGATGTTGCTAACATGCTGAGGGAGGCCATCAAGAGACACAACGTGAGTCAAAATACAGCAAAATAGACTTTTATATTGATGACCTGCTGAAACTGTAATGCTCTGATTTCTGATTTGTACCGATGGATGGATGGATGGATGGATGGATGGATGGATGGATGGATGGATGGATGGATGGATGGATTTTACAAGAGACCCCAAACCATCCACAACCTTGAGACAAGGCTTGGAGGGACAGAAATGATAATCTAGTTGTTTTTTTCAGTGTTCAACTGTAAGAAATGGTCAGCCATCCCATTTGTAATGGCACTCACGCAATTGGTGTGCGTTTGTTTACACATGTGTATGTTTGTAACCATAGGAGTTTGACTTGGACATAGTGGCAGTTGTCAATGACACAGTTGGGACCATGATGAGCTGTGCATATGAAGACCCTCAGTGTGAGGTTGGACTGATTGCTGGTATGTTACTTTCAGAGACTTTTGCATTGGTTTGTATCAAGATATTTTGGCTAGTTATCTTTCTTATCGCGTTCTTTTTTAAGGCTAAGGTCTTTGTTTTGGAATTAAGGCTGTAATATTGTTTGAGGTTTTGTTCAGACTTGTAGTTATTACATATGCTTTGGGGTTAGAACAAGTGATCGCCAGAGACCTCACAAAGTCTGTTATAATAATGCACATTTGTTTTTGTTGTGCAAGTTCACCTCAAACTTTCCGCTAAGTATTTTATATTTTGTGTCTGAAAACACACCACTGAGTTTGAATTGAACTGTTTTCAGGAACCAACAGTGTCATTGTATTTCACAGGAACTGGGTCTAACGTTTGTTACATGGAGGAAGTGAAGAACATTGAGAAGATTCTCCAAAAGAAAGATACAACAGAAAGAGAGGAGGGGAGACCTGAAGGAGAGGAGGAGGAGAAGGAGGTAAAAGAAAATGTTCACAGTGTTCCCTTTGTCAGTGAGCTGTGGCTATGTAGGCGGAGTCAGCGATTCTGGAGAATGCTTATTGGCAAACCTTTTTTCTTTTGTCAAAATCAGTGAATATCTCCTCATGATACTGTGTGTGCGCTGTAAAAAATAAAATCCAGTGTTTATACATAGCCTTGCCTCTTTAAACTGGTATGTTGCTAGCTACGGTGGGCCCCCTTTGTTTACATACCAGATTACAGAGCCTAGGCTGTGTATTAACACTGGCATTTCTTTAAGTGCACACAGACGGGTAGCGAATCAAGAGGAGATATTGACTAATTTTGACAAAAAGTGGTTTTGTAAACAAGTGTTCTCCAGAATCACTGACTCTCATCTTTAAGTGAAATATCTTTTTTTTGTCAATAATCCATATATAACCTTCCCCTCTTTATTTTTTAATCCCAGCAGGGTGATAGGACAGAAGGAAAGAAAATGGATGGAGGTGATGAGAAGATGTGTATAAACACAGAGTGGGGAGGTCTGGGTGATGATGGCTCTCTGGATGACATCATCACACCTTATGACATCGAGGTGAACCAAAACTCAGTCCACCCTGGAGAACAAAGGTTAGAAACACACTCACGTTACGGTAATTGAACACAAATAACCTTCAAAACGACACACAACTTGGGCAAGAAAGAACGTCATTATACAGTATATATTTAACTAACTAGGTAGAGATTATATAAAATCAAATTAAAAATATGATAATTAAAATTGAACTTCAAATGTTTAGGCGAGAAATAACGAAACATTTGTAATTTTAAAATAATAAATAACAAAATATAAAGTAGAAGTTAAAGAAAAACATACCTATGAGAACATGTCCTTCAACACTTGAAGTATATAGTTGCACTGATTCATCAAAGTGTTACTTCAAAGTGTGTATTAATCATCTGGTTGTGTGCTCATGTGTTTAGGATACATATGATTTCAACTAATAAATCATAATTTAATGCACATGTGTGCCTCACGCTTTAGAGATTTGTGTTTTTCTAGATGTATTAAGCTGTTTGTTAACCTGATGGGATGGCCACACAGTGGTAGCGGATCTAACAGTGTGCCATGTGTCCTTGTGAGTGTGCAGGTTTGAAAAGCTGACCAGTGGGATGTATTTAGGAGAAATCGTCCGTCAGGTATTATTGGATTTAACCAGAGGAGGTTTGCTGTTCAGAGGACATGTCACGGAGGCTTTAAAAACACCTGACATATTCCAAACCAAATTCTTGTCACAAATAGAGAGGTAGGAGAAACTGTGAATGTGTGTTTGTATGTGCAATTTATGCATCTCGTCTCTTTCAGACACAGTATAAGAACTTCATCCACTATTTGATCATATGACTGTGTACAGTCATGCCCGAAATTATTCATACCCCTGGCAAATTTTGATTTAAACTTACTTTTATCAACCAGCGAGTGTTTTCTTGATTGGAAATGACACAGGCTTCTCCCAGAAGATAATAAGATGATGTACAAGAGGCATCATTGTGGAAAAACATATTTTTCAGCTTTTATTTACATTTGAACAAAAAGTGGCATGTACAAAATTATTCATACCCTTCTCAATAACCGAATAATTTTGGGCATATATGACTATTTATATTCATATCTATAGTTTATATAACTCTACATAAAGTCATGTATAGCTACTTTGTATAACTGTAAATGCCTGGCTGTATTTTATTTAATAATTGTACTGTAATGTGTGTATTTGTGTTGTCTCCCCCTAGTGACCGCCTGGCGCTACTACAGGTCAGATCTATTCTCCAACAGCTGGGGCTCGAGAGCACCTGTGATGACAGCATCATTGTCAAAGAGGTAGGAGAAAATTATGAGCAGGATAGGTGTTTTTTTTAAATGCAATTTTAGGGACATAATCTACTCCGGTAAAATGTAATGTTTTGTCATAATGTGCATGGCGACACTACCTGTCTTTTTCTTTTCTTTCTCACTTAAGTTTTTTATCATGTTTTCAATAAGATATAGACAAGTCAACACATCTACATCAATACAATACTCATGCAAAACGAATTCAATGAGGTATACATTTGGTCGGTGTCGGTTTGCATATTATATATGTTCCATTTCTTCCAGTTCTTATTAAATGTATTCTCTTTGACTCTCAAAAGATAAGTCAAGTTTTCCATAACAAATATGTCTTGAACAATTACCAGCCACTGTTCCTCTTTTGGGGAAGTTACATTAGGACAGTTTCTTGTAACAGCTTTCTTACTTGCTGCACATAACATTTTAGTAAAGTACAGATCTTTCTCTCATCTAGAATATTCCCAAAATACATCACTGGACAGGTATTTGGGATTTTCGGATCCCAAAATATATTTAACGCCTGCATTAACATTTTCCCAATATAACCTTATCTTTGTACAGTTCCAGAATATATGAGTGTGGTCGGCCTCTTTGGTCCCACATTGCCTCCAACAGTATTGTGGTGCTGTAATTTGCCTGCTTTTTATTTTGGGTGTTGTGAAAATGCCATTTAGGTCTTCCTAAAGAATACCCTCCATACTAGTGAGTTTGTGGACGTTCATTGCGTCTCGCACATTTGATGAGCACACTTCTGCAACCCATGTGGCCTATTTCTCAAATGCAAGAGAGAGGTTAAGAGTTTCAACTTTGACACACTACAGTGTACCAGATGTTCTATGTTGCAACCTGACTTTGGGATTCAGTAAGATCTGTGTCCACTGGCTAAAGAGTGATATGATGGTGTTTGGCGCAGCGAACTGTAGCACTGTGACCAACAGTCAGTCAAGTGTTGCAATAATAATAATGGTTTTCATTGTTACGCAGGTATGCGGAGCAGTGTCACATCGTGCAGCCCAGCTGTGTGGGGCAGGAATGGCGGCCGTGGTCGATAAGATCAGAGAAAACAGAGGACTGGACCATCTGAACATCACTGTAGGGGTGGACGGGGCACTGTATAAACTACATCCACAGTGAGTTAACTATTTCAAGTTCAAGGATTCAGCTCAATTAAAGGTTGAGTAAGCGATTCTGGAGAATGCTTGTTGTCAAAATCTGTTAATATCTCCTCACAATCCGCTACCTGTATGTACTGTGTGTGCCCTGGAAAAAAGCTGGTGTTAATACACACCCTAGTCTCTGTAAACTGGCATGTTGCTAGCTTTGGTGGGCACCCTTTATTGATTTATTTTTCAGCGCACACACAGTAGGAACAGGTAAGCGGATTGTGAGGAGATATTCACTCATTTAGACAAAAAAGGGATTTTGACAACCAGCATTCCACCTTTTAATTGTTTATATTTGTTGGGGACTGGAGCCAAACGCTTCTTTCACTGTCTACTCTTCATTTAATTTTTGCTTTAACAAGTTACTTATACAAAACTAAAAATTTCTTCTCTTGTGCTGCTGCTGTTTGTAGTTTCTCTGGAGTCCTCCAAGAGACTACCAGAGATTTGGCCCCTCAGTGTAACGTGACCTTCCTTCCATCAGAAGAGGGCAGCGGGAAGGGTGCCGCCCTCATCGCGGCTGTGGCCCTTCAGAAGCAGTAGATGTAACTCAAGATGACTGCAAAAACAAATATTCACCTTGCTTGTAAAAAAAAATTGATACGCCAACAGCTTCTTTAAACCTGACCTGATCCCTTAAAACCTGACTTGACCTGAAGGACATAACACATGCAGAGGTTTTCACTGCTTGATGCCTCACTGTCTTCCCTCCCATGAAGACACCTATTTGTGCTGCACCACCACGGATTCAAATTCCAGTCCCCAATCATATGCGAAGAACATGATTCCAATTAATGGATGTTTTACTAAATGACAAGCTACAACAAAGCTTGTCAACCACAGAAAAAGTCTGTCTTTAACGGTTGGCTCTTTATTGGGATTTACAACTATAGTGCATCTCTTCTGTTGCCCCAATGAGGAATTCTGAGTAACAACACTGTCGGCGCATCTACAGTACATGAGGTAAACCTTTGGTGATCGCGCATGGATTTTATACCTTCTGCTGTCATAGAGATGTCAGTCTATGCAAGGGAATCACCAACTGAAACATTTCTTGGGTCACTTCATGGGATTGTTCTGAGCTCCAGCGCCAGTGTCGGGGGGGGGGGGGGAGTGGGGGAGGCGACACCAGTTTGTAAACGCCGCCATACTGAGAAATAAAGAGAGAGTTTTGTGGAGCTGATATGCTTAATCAACTTTGTGTCAACACGTTTGGCGAGGGCTTGAATTGAACCAACATATGAAACGTACACACTGTAGCTTTACAACTTTCTTATATTTTAATGTGTATGGCAGTGAAAGGGTGACTTGCCTGGCAAAAATGGCTTTAAACCAAAGCCTTTCACTCTCACAGTCTCTGAGTCTGCTGTGGGGAAAGTAACACACCTACAGCTGCTGAGTCATGGTTCCAGTGTTAGCCGCCATACAGTGATTAGGCTCTCTGCCTTTGATAGCAGGGCTGAGCACTCTTGGTTTTGGAAAACACTCATATCATCACTACCCGGAAACTACTCAAGGTTGAAACTTTGTGCAAGACCAAACACAAAGCAGATAAATGCAGATGCCTTAACCATGGCAACTGCAATGTTAGAAATGTAAGACTGATAGCATTGTCAAATTGTGATTAAACTGTATATATGATGTGATTCCTTGAAAGTAAGAACTGAACAGTATCTGTACTTCTGTTCCAATGTTTCACCCACACTGCCTCCTTTAAGCGTGTTCCAGTTTGCTGATTGTGTTGGTTATTAATTTATGTTTGAAGTCTTTTTTATACAGCTTGTATCCTGCAGTGTATCAGTAATATGGTTCAAATGTTCCTCAGTTCATAATAACAATCATCAAATAAAAAATGTTGTATGATACAATGTCATCTGTTTATGAAGAATAGTTTGTTTTGGAGGGGACAAAGATAAGGTGTGTGTGTGTGTGTGTGTGTGTGTGTGTGTGTGTGTGTGTGTGTGTGTGTGTGTGTGTGTGTGTGTGTGTGTGTGTGTGTGTGTGTGTGTGTGTGTGTGTGTGTGTGTGTGTGTGTGTGTGTGTGTGTGTGTGTGTGTGTGTGTGTGTCAGCAGTCTTTCGGTATTGATGAAGGGCAGGAGGAGGATTGGAATGCCGCGGACCACGTTTCCCAACAATAAAAACAAGCGGCGCTCTGTTGGGGTTCTGGACTGACTTTCTGTCCTTGTGATCGCTTGTCTGTCTCCCTTCTCTCTGTGTGCACATCTGTTTCATCCGTCTGTCTGCATCGTCTGTCTAGCTGGATCCTTGCCTATTTGCCTATGTCCTTCATCTGTCCGTCTGCACAGTACATGCTGACATAACAGTAAAGGAAATGAGGATGTTTTGGAGATTTGGGGTGAACAAGTGGACTGAAAATTGAGTGTTTTCCTAACCTTTAAGACCTGAAATAATAGGGAAGGAATAGCCTACAGTATGCCTTTGTGAATGTAATGTTGCACACAAACAAAACAACTTATTTTTCCAACAGGGAATGAGCAGCGCAATCAATGAGCAGTTGACAGTTTGCTTATCTGTTTATGACAGATTGGATGACATGTTGAAGATAAGGGCAGGCAGCAGCAGAGTAGTAAGGAATATGGGAAAGGATGCAAAGGTAAAACCAAAGCATTAAGGAAGGAAAAAATTAAATTTGGAGTTTAAAAAGGAAGGAGCAATATGTGTTTACAAAAGATGTGGGCCATGCAGGACTGAAACAGTAGTTAATCTGTCAGGGATTAACATGTGAGACCTGTACAGGCTACCAGCTGACAGCTACTTTACACACATAAGACACACACAAACACACACACGCACGCAAACAGCACATTAATCCCACACTGTCCTAGTAGTGACCTAGTAGCTGCACAGTTAAACCACACATTCACTGACTCTGCACACCAACACAGCTGTGCTGCTGTGTCTGCAGCTCATGCATTACGACATGGTGAAATGACTGATACAGAAGGTGGCGAGGGCTTTCTGTTCCTCTCACGTTCTGTCACTCTTGTCCTCATCCTCTTTCTCCTTTAATATCTCTCTCTATTTCTTTTCATCCTATGTCAATGTCCCCCTCTCTCATACAATGTATTCGCCTTAACAGTACATCTCTTTTTGACCTCAAACATCCAACACATGTTTTAGAGTCCTCCTGAATGGGCATTCCTCAGGGGGAGCAAGGTGTGTGCGGCTTTTCATACATTAAATGTATTTGTGTGCGTGAGTGTGTTCAAGGCTCCTTTGTGAGCATGTGGGTTTGTGTCTTTGTCTCCCCTGTTGACCAACAATAAGCGCTTTGACACACACACACACACACAGAAATGCTCACCATTACACGGACAGTGTGGAGACGCTGGTTCTTAAAGACCTACAAAAGGACTTTGGCCCTTCCCTGGTATCATTGTGCTCTGGCGCCAGTTTGCTTTCTCCAAAGATACAATGAATCGAAGCTTGAAGCCAGGGTTTGAACCTCCTCATGGAGTGGACGGTAGAAAAATGAGACGCTACAATGCCAAACAACATCATTGGGGTGTCAACTGCAGGATGCCGGCTCCACTTGACCATGGGAAAACTTTATCAATTACGGTAATATAATTATCCAGAGAGCATCATATTCTGAGGGAGCTAACACTCCTGGGATAATCTGCAATTGTTCTGGTTCAGTGGTGAAGATGTTTTTAAATGTTTATTCAATTAAAATAGTGTATGTATGTAGCCTATACTGGTACATCTGTCTGTCTGTCTGCAACAGATTGTTGTTATGCTTTATTGTCTCAAACAGGTCTCTCTTCAGAATGATACCCTGTTTCTCAATGAGATTACCTGTACAAATAAAGGTAAAAAAAAATTAAAGCTGTTATTTTTTCATTAGAAATCCAAAGAAACAGATGAGGTGAAAAAGAAGGAGGCAAACCATAGGCATGTGCTTATGGAAGAATAGCTTGAAAAATACTGTTGACATGTAACATGCTACAAAGATCCCTCATACTTGCTACTTCTGTTATGGGTTGTGCTTGTAGTTAATTTACTGTGACAAGTCTCAGCCTGCAGCAGGAGCAGGCTGGCTAATGATAGCTTCAGTCTGTGGTGTACTGTACACAGATTACATGTTGCAGGATACCTTTGAACTGATGGTGATGAACCTTATGGTGAGATTTTTCTCATTGCTGTGTAAATTTAGATGCCACAATTTTTCATCAATTCATTTCAGTTCAGATCATGTTTCACAAGAGGAACTGTTCTGATGCCCTGAAACATCAGCTTCAATAGCCCCACTTTAATATGCAGCCAGCCATGGCAATGTGTGTTTGGTGTAGGCAGCCCAACTCCCACAGCAGCTCACAGCACGTGTCCAGGCAGGTTGGCGGGGAGGATGTCGAATGGCATTCATGGAAAAAGATGAAATCACAATCACTTGAGGCATTATACAAAAAAATAAAAAATCTGAATAGTTTTATACAGTGACATTTCTGCAATGTATTAATTGATTAAAATGTCACAGATGTTGTGGTGGGAAAAAAGGGTCTGAGCATGTGTTTGCTATGGACAACTCATGGTTCTGTGCTGTATTCGGTCTACCAAAAGTTTTTTTTTTTACTGTGTACGGTCTACAGTGAAAGCGGTGACATAAATAATTGTAACATGATACATTTTAATCACAAAGAAAGTCAAATTAATTCCACTTATTGGTTTCCGTTTGCTTGCATATCGAGTGTATAAAGGATTTCAGTTCCTCTGGGTCTATAGAAGTGAAGTGAAGTCCAGACAACACACAGCTCTTGTTGTTGTTCTTGTTGTTGTGATGATGATGTCGCGTCTGTCTGAAAGGACAGCTACAGAGGAACTGGTTGTCCGATGGGTTGACTCTCTGGATGGTGGAGTGACTGAGTGGCTTTCTTTCTAGAGGCGAGTGGAATGCACTGCTTTAGGATTACTCTACTTTTAGGAGGTAGAAAGACAGATTTATAGTCAAGAATAAGTATAAGTGAGTCAAAGCATCTTCACACTGATCTCTGTTGTAAACACCTAACTTTGAATCGATGTTTCGAGTCACAGAGACAAACAAAAGTACAATAGTCTTAATTGCAAGAGGGGGGTCAAACATTTTCAGTTAGCACGCCTGAGGTCATTAAAGACAGTAGCTGGTTGAGTCAGTGTCAGTAAGCAACACACTCACGATTATTACTTAACATTATATGACATTAAGGCTGAGGTTGTGTGGCATAGGACACACACACACACACACACACACACACACACACACACACACACACACACACACACACACACACACACACACACACACACACACACACACACACACACACACACCATTAATCATTCTAAATAAGATCTTCATGTTTCAGGACCCAAACACATAGAACTTTCAGGTGTGGAAAACCCTCCCCATACATTCAGGTACTGTTTGAGTAACAACAACAAAAAGCTACGCCATGCTGCATCCACTGAAGGTCCCCTGACCTCTTATAGAGCTGTTAAGCGGAAGTGGCGGAATTACGGGGCATGGGGCCTATCGGCTGAAAAAAAATTAATGGGAGTCTATGGAAAGTAATCTACTATTTTCTGGTCCCAGTCATTAAATGCCCTAGATTACATATATGTTTTGTATGGGTCTAAATGATAATTTTTCATGTGAAGAGTTTGACGGTATGTTGTATGATTATTTGTCTAACGGCTTTTGAAAAAATGTTACGAGAACAACTACAAGTCTTGTCGCCTCTGTGACGTCACCTCAACACATTCCCTCCACTTCTCGACTGACAGTGCTAATGCTAATGATAATGGCTGGCGTGGACAACGCCAACAATCTCCCCACTCGAGAAATTGAAACTCTCCACATGTCCACTTGTGTAGTGGTTTTCGCCACCCTGAAGACTTTTGTCTTGTCATTGAAAGAAGGCGGTAAAGTGCATTAAAGCCATGTTTCTGAGCTAAGCGGGGGCCAGTGGTGGTGACGTATATCATAAGTGTCAAGAGCAGCGAAGAACTGTAGTCCACAAAAGCGCTCTGCACAAAACATGACCGTATCCAGCTTCTACTTGCTAAATTGTTCCATTCTTTGCACAAAAAATACCATCTAAATCCATACAAAACATATGTGGGTAACACTTTATTTGAAGGCATATACATAACGCTGTCATAAGACTGTCATAAGACTGTCATTACACTGTAATGACACATGTCATGAACATTATGAATGGTTATGAATGGTTATGACTGTTGTCATAAAGTGTCATTCGGAAAATTATGTCACGTTTAATGACACATTGACATTGTATGAGATGTCTTTTTTATGACAACCTGACATAAGCTAAGACAAAAAAACTTGTCGATGTCTTGGTAATGACAACCTGACATAAGCTAAGACAAAATAACGTGGTAATGACAACCTGACATACGCTAAGACAAAATAACTTGTCCGTGTCTTTGTAATGACAACCTGACATTAATAAAGACAACATATCTTGGTTATGTCGACTTGACATTAACCAATAACATGACCTGTCATAAACATGTAATAGTAAGCCTAATAATCAAATGTAAAAAAAAGTATTTTGATTTATGTTGTAAGATTACATTAAACTGTCATATGTGGAAGGTTTTGATATTGACTGTCATGAGACCTTTATTATACTGTCATGAATGTTTCTGTTGGCCTGAAGTAAAGTGAAACAATTTGGACAGTTCATTAACATGTCATGAAGCGTTATTACACTGTCTAATGCCTTTATAACAGGCTCATGAATGATTATTTTGGCCTCAGGTAAAGTGAAACAATTTGGACAGTTCATTAACATGTCATGAAGCGTTATTACACTGTCTAATGCCTTTATAACAGGCTCATGAATGATTCTGTTGGCCTAAAGTAAAGTGAAACAATTTGGACAGTTCATTAACATGTCATGAAGCGTTATTACAATGTCTAATGCCGTTATAACATGCTCATGAATGATTATTTTGGCATAAAGTAAAGTGAAACAATTTGTACATTTCATTAACATGTCATGAAGCGTTATTACACTGTCTAATTTTGACATTGACTGTCATGAAACCTTTATTATACTGTCATGAAGTATTGACTTTACCTCAAAGTGAAACAATTTGGACTTTTCAGTAAATATTATTACACTTAATTATACACACAACAGTGTTAACTGCAGTAGTATCCCCTTTATAGATGTAACATGAAGCATATCAGTATTACATGTGGAAAATACCTTAACAAAAGCAATATAAGTCAAGACAGTCTGTTTTATTTGCATTGAGACACTAAACAAAAAATATATACATACACTTAAAACAGAAATAAGAACTACTTTAAAATCAAATGCACTTTCCAGTCCTTAAATTAACAATCCAGAGATTGTATGTTATATAATATATGTTATAATGGCTGCTAAAAATCACCAGGAAGAGATCAGCTTAAACACAAAAGGAGGGCAAATGGCACTCAGCCTTCAAACTTTGTAGGCATGTTAGCTTCAGCATATAACTAGTGCAAACTTGTAAGTGAATACGTTGCTTAAACAGGCAGATTGCAGATCAGCAAATCATAGAGCTATTAGCACACACAATAATAACAGAAATATACATTAGATCAGGTTGAAGTAAATAAAAGACACAAAAAATAAAAGAGACTGTGTAGGCCTACTGCCCTGGCAGTGCGTAGTATGGAGCATGACAGCCAGCTAACATTTAAAAGCCCAATAAAGAATAAAAGACACAAAGCTTGACTTCTCTTGTTTCTTCGTGAATCTTGTATTGGTAGGTTTTTCTTTGTAAAACTGTAACATAGACATGCAAAAATAAATCAATATACACACAGTACCAGACCTATACAGACAGTAGACAATACACACTAAGTAGTATATGGTAAGTATACACAAAGCTATGCTATTCCTATCTAAGTATTAAACAACACATGACTGTAAAAACACAGCTTAGCATGTATGACAAAGTATAGTGAGCTAACAAACAATTAGCTTCTGTAGTAGTGTACCTGCTAGCTAACAGGGCCACATGTGCAATCAAATAAACATACAAGTAGCTTACTTTACATTCTTACACCTGAAAGCTAATGTTAACATTACAAACTATCAACACTTACAGACAAATAGTCTCCAAGGCAAAGGCGTTATAAAGAAATACCCTGCAGCATTTATCTGTAGGCTATGTTGGTCCTATAGTCTGCATACAACTGTGAACACAATGTAGGCTACATGAAACACCGGAGATGTGGCGCTAGATCCTGTATGAAACACGTGAGGGCTCACTCTGACACTTTTTCCAAAAACCAAGATAAAATAAAAATTATTAACACTTCATATTCACTTAGGAAAACTGCTATAACAATACTTGCAATTGCAATATGTCAAGACAGTCTGTGCTGCCTTAACTATAAGTCAGTAATTATTGTTGTATAGCAGTTTTTCAAAGTAAATATGAAGTTTTAATATTTTCATTTTTGGAAAAAGCGTCAGAGTGAGCCCTCACGTGTTGCATACAGGATCTAGCGCCAAATCTCCGGTAGTTGCCTAGCTTACATTTTTTTTCACAGTTGTATGCAGTCTACCGGGACATCATAGCCTATACATGCTGCTGAGTATTTCTTTATAACGCCTTTGCCTTGGAGACTATTTGTCTGTAAGTGTTGATAGTTTGTAATGTTAACATTAGCTTTCAGTTTGTAAGAATGTAAAGTAAGCTACTTGTATGTTTATTTGATTGCACATGTGGCCCTGTTAGCTAGCAGGTACACTACTACAGAAGCTAATTGTTTGTTAGCTCACTATACTTTGTCATACATGCTAAGCTGTGTTTTTACAGTCATGTGTTGTTTAATACTTAGATAGGAATAGCATAGCTGTGTGTATACTTACCATATACTACTTAGTGTGTATTGTCTACTGTCTGTATAGGTCTGGTACTGTGTGTATATTGATTTATTTTTTCATGTCTATGTTACAGTTTTACAAAGAAAACCTACCAATACAAGATTCACGAAGAAACAAGAGAAGTCAAGCATTGTGTCTTTTATTCTTTATTGGGCTTTTAAATGTTAGCTGGCTGTCATGCTCCATACTACGCACTGCCAGGGCAGTAGGCCTACACAGTCTCTTTTATTTTATGTATCTTTTATTTACTTCAACCTGATCTAATGTATATTTTTGTTATTATTGTGTGTGCTAATAGCTCTATGATTTGCTGATCTGCAATCTGCCTGTTTAAGCACCGTATTCACTTACAAGTTTGCACTAGTTATATGCTGAAGCTAACATGCCTACAAAGTTTGAAGGCTGAGTGCCATTTGCCCTCCTTTTGTGTTTAAGATGATCTCTTCCTGGTGATTTTTAGCAGCCATTATAACATATATTATATAACATACAATCTCTGGATTGTTAATTTAAGGACTGGAAAGTGCATTTGATTTTAAAGTAGTTCTTATTTCTGTTTTAAGTGTATGTATATATTTTTTGTTTAGTGTCTCAATGCAAATAAAACAGACTTATGACTTGACTTATATTGCTTTTGTTAAGGTATTTTCCACATGTAATACTGATATGCTTCATGTTACATCTATAAAGGGGATACTACTGCAGTTAACACTGTTGTGTGTATAATTAAGTGTAATAATATTTACTGAAAAGTCCAAATTGTTTCACTTTGAGGTAAAGTCAATACTTCATGACAGTATAATAAAGGTTTCAAGACAGTCAATGTCAAAATTAGACAGTGTAATAACGCTTCATGACATGTTAATGAAATGTACAAATTGTTTCACTTTACTTTAGGCCAAAATAATCATTCATGAGCATGTTATAACAGCATTAGACAGTGTAATAACGCTTCATGACATGTTAATGAACTGTCCAAATTGTTTCACTTTACTTTAGGCCAACAGAATCATTCATGAGCCTGTTATAAAGGCATTAGACAGTGTAATAACGCTTCATGACATGTTAATGAACTGTCCAAATTGTTTCACTTTACTTCAGGCCAACAGAAACATTCATGACAGTATAATAAAGGTCTCATGACAGTCAATATCAAAACCTTCCACATATGACAGTTTAATGTAATCTTACAACATAAATCAAAATAGTTTTTTTTACATTTGATTATTAGGCTTACTATTACATGTTTATGACAGGTCATGTTATTGGTTAATGTCAAGTCGACATAACCAAGATATTTTGTCTTTATTAATGTCAGGTTGTCATTACAAAGACACGGACAAGTTATTTTGTCTTAGCTTATGTCAGGTTGTCATTACCAAGTTATTTTGTCTTAGCTTATGTCAGGTTGTCATTACCAAGTTATTTTGTCTTAGCTTATGTCAGGTTGTCATTACCAAGACATCGACAAGTTTTTTTGTCTTAGCTTATGTCAGGTTGTCATAAAAAAGACATCTCATACAATGTCAATGTGTCATTAAACGTGACATAATTTTCCGAATGACACTTTATGACAACAGTCATAACCATTCATAACCATTCATAATGTTCATGACATGTGTCATGACAGTGTAATGACAGTCTTATGACAGTCTTATGACACCGTTATGTATATGCCTTCAAATAAAGTGTTACCCATATGGGTAATCGAAGGCATTTCATGACTGGGTCCAGAAAATAATACATTTCTTTCCATTGACTACCGTTGTAATTTTTCGAGCCGATAGGCCCCATGTCCCGGAAGTAAGGCACTTCCGCTTAACAGGTCTATTGGAGAGGAAGCTTGTACAGCACTTTCTACCTGAACCCTTACAAACTGGCTCTGATGCTCTCTGACCTCCCCACATATTCCTGAACAATATCTACATATAAAACATGTCCTTCCACCTCTCTCACCCAGGCTTAAAGTAGCAAAGGCCTGCAGCTTTCCCTCCCCTTTTAAGTCAAATGACCATTGAATTATAGGCCTTACAGTGTTTGATTTAGCCTGTATTATGACTGTGCGAGTCATCCTCTTACCGACACATGCCGAAGGGTATTTAACTTATAACTTCCTTGAAGCAGTAAAACCCGAATCCCTTCCACACATGACTTCCCTGTGTCTCTCTCTCCAACCCAGTCTCCCTTCCTCCTGCCTGGCCTCCACCCTAATTAGGCACACCCCCCACCCTCCTCTCTTTCTTTTTTATACCTCCTTCACTCCCTTCAGTTTGCCTCCAAGGCGTAGCCAGAGTATCCAATGGCAGCAAAGAGGATGTGGAACTCAGCTGCCCCCCATGGCCACTCACACTCTCTAACCAATAAGCTCAGAGACAGTAGGCAGGGCATATGTTCTTGGCCCTCCCTGCTTCTCTCTCTCTCTCTCTTCCTCCTGCAGCTAAACTTGCTGCCTCACTCATGCTTCCTGGCTTCCCTCACATGCTCAGAGAGAGAAGAGCTGTAGGGTCTTAGCAGCATAAAGCAGCTCTGTCTATTTTGAACCACCAGATCAGACTCCAGAATACTTTCATATCTCTTGCAGCGTGTGGCAGGTTGCATATACAAAGTAGAGCAAGAGCAGAGTTTGAGTTACCTTTTTTTTGTACCTTGATATTTGGGATTTTTCTCCATTTGACTGAACGTGTGTGTGTTTCATTGAGTCTACATGTGTGTGTGAGAGAGAAAGAAAGAGGACCAGGATGATTGCGGCCCAGCTACTAGCCTATTACTTCACTGAACTCAAGGATGACCAGGTTAAAAAGGTGAGTGCTTCCTGATTCTTCTGCCTCCATTTTTTTGACATTGTGTTTGCCCCGCGTGAGTGCTGAGACAGACGGATGTGAGGTATAGAAGCATGGGGTTGAGAAGAGAGGAGAGCCTGTGTTGGTAGAGGTCATTGGGTTGGCTCACACTGCCATCATAGTAACTTTGCTGTACAGCTGCCGGCACAGTTCATGTCCGGAAACTTTTGTGAAGTGAAACATGCCTTTTTAAGGAAGTGAATAAAACTTAAGAGCATGATGGGAGAAAAGTGAAAAACACACTTGTAACCCCCACCCCACCCCCTGATCTGATTCAACCTGGCTCAGTGAGACGTGACCAACAGCACAGGCGTGTATTGGAGTTGTAAGATGTGTAAAATGAGATGGCACGCTGGTGTTTGATTGGGGCCATGATGTGAGTTTTGAGAGGTGTGGCGTCAGAGGAGGAAGTCAGAGGCAGTGATGCAAGGGCACTGCAGGGATGAGAAGGTAGAACTGCATGTCAAGAAGTAAAGTAATGTTTGGCGGTCACCAAGTTGCTTTTGTGGTCTTGTTAAAATGATACTTTCATTTGTCTCGGTGGAGCTCAACAGCGTTTAGGAAGAGAAGAAGAAAGATTACAGCAATTGTTGAAGTACTGATTCTTAGACATGATCATTATCACTGTGGAAAATCCCTTGAATATATATTTTACTTTTTTTTTTTTTTTTTTTCGAACAACAGACAAACAATAGCATTAATGTGTGTTCAAGCTAAAACAAATGAATAAATAGGTCCCTAAATCTGATTCTTTTAGCTTATTTTAGAACGTTTCAAAACACTATTGAAAATGTAAAAGTTAAAAGGTGAAACAGGACACGAGGTGACCACCATGAATGAGAGTCTTTCATGACTTCTCAGCTGAGCAGCCCTGGCTGTGACACTTTTGGTTTACAACTGACTGGACCAGTTTTAAGTGCCCTTAGAAGTGTGTGTGTGTGTGTGTGTGTGTGTGTGTGTGTGTGTGTGTGTGTGTGTGTGTGTGTGTGTGTGTGTGTGTGTGTGTGTGTGTGTGTGTGTGTGTGTGTGTGTGTGTGTGTGTGTGTGTGTGTGTGTGTGTGTGTGTGTGTGTGTACACATGTGTGTGTGTGTGTTTACATGTGTGGATCTAAGGTACTGAGCTTTTCCATTCACTCAGACAACAAATGTTTCCACTGAATTTGCCTGAAGTTGTGTAGAATAATTAATAATTTTACCAAGAAACAAACACAGCTCCATCCTGTAAACTTGTAACATAAAGTGAGTCAGACGAAGTTGAAAACTCTCAGAGACTTCCTGTGTCGTCATATTTGTCATTGCTGAAAAACTTACTTTACTACCCCAGTGGCAATGTCTTTATCAAATATTTTTAAAGTTTTTTTTTTTTAAATTCCAAAGCCATGACTCAACATGTTCACATATGGTGCTGGTTCTCTTTAAGGTCGCATCATGATGATGTCATACACACCAACTGGAGATTCTTGTAGTCCCGCTGGTATTTTTCCTGTATAAATACTTTACAGCTATCAGGTTTCATTTCTTAATTTTCCACACTGTCTGCTTCCTCAGTTCAGAAGAGCTGAGTAATCTATTTGATAGACTAAACTCCCATTACCAGGTGTACCTGGTTCTCCAAAGTCAAATCATAGTCTGTGAAGGTAAAAAATGTTTTTTATTGCCAGCCAGTATCTGATGTAATACAACACACCTCCCTCCCTCTTTACTCATGCTCTCTTCCTGTCCCTGCCTCCTTAAAATAGGCCAGCTTTGAACCATGTGACCATAGGTGACAGGAGGAGAAGGCTTACACACAAATACACCCACACACACTCCCACTGAGCCAGGTGTGTAGTTATTGTGTAGCTTCACAAAGAGCTGAGTTTGTCTGTGATATTTAGAAACTGCACAGCCCAGGATTCAAGCAACTATAAGTCAAAACATACCTGTAATCTCACAGCTTTAATGCGTGTTCATAGAAACTGTGTGTATCTGCCTCTGTCGAAGGCCCTCAATCAGCTGAGTGTGACTCGCCTTCACTCAATCCACTGCAGTGTCCTTGACTTTAACTTTGGGCGGTTAGTGGACATCCAAAGGGGGTGTGTGTGTGTGTGTGTGTGTGCGCGCGCATGTGAGAGTGCACACAAGTGCACGAGCTGGAGGAAGGGAAGGTACAGAAGAGAGGGCAGTGTAGAGGACAGTATTTTTCCACATGGCAAAGCGGAGTGCGCACAACGTTGAGCCCATGCAAATACACAATGGAGTCAGGTTTCAGTGCTTTCAAGAAAGCAGCTAATAGAAGTGACGTGGAGGACAGGGCATTGTAGAGAGAAGAAAGGAAAGAGAGAAGGAGAAATGGGGGCTGGTGTGTAATCTCTTCCTGAAACTTGAGAATTCAGAGAAAGTTGTGTGTCAGAGGCGTGTTGAAGGCAAAACACGACATTTGCAGACTCGTGCGTACAGACAACAGAGGCCTCATTTCACCTCACCAGGGAATGTGTGGGAGTTTGGAACAAACCTGGAAAAACTCCTATTTTGGTTTTAAAAAATGTCATGATAAAACTGAGGCAATGAAGTTACAAATGAAAGATTATGATAAATCATAGTCATTCATTGTGCACAGTTTATTCTCTACAGCCCACAGAAGTGATATGTATCTGAGCAACAGCATGTGAGGTCAGATGATCCCCTGCTGTAGGCTTATGAAGTGCTTAGGCATGGTTTCTCGCTGCAGAACGCTGAGTCAAACATGCTCACTTCTTTTCTGCGGCATAAACTGACCTCCTGTGGATTTCTCTTGAGCGGTTGGCATGAGCAGAATGGGTTGGCTGCTTAAATAGATCGCCGTGTAGAAGTGCCAAACCCGAATGGATCTGTGTACATCAGCTGACTACTAGAATAGTGCACATGACCTGCAGTAGACAAATATACATTGTGTTTGTTAATTCATCAGTTTATCATTACATCAGTTTCAAAAGGGTTAAACGGATGTACTGTATGTACTTAGTCACTATAAATCCTTCAAGTGTCAATTAAATAGCTCCTCATCAATTCATATGCATTATCTTCTGTCTACATTTTGTGGCTAACATGTAAGCAACCACTTGGCAAATGTTACTTAGAAGAATGCTCCACTGATTTTAGCATTCCCAATACATTCCACTATGGTGTCAGACTCACCATAGACGGTTCAATGCAGAAGAAATGGAAATGGAAACATTTGATTTTATACATTTGTCTTACTTGTGACATCCTGTCTTGGGGGCTTGTTTAACAGCAGGGCTCTGGGGAGGGCCAGGAAGATCATGGCTGACCCCGCACACCCAGGCCACAGTCTCTTCGCCCCCGCTCCCTTCAGGCAGGAGGTTGCGGTCATTAAAGACTCTACAAACTAGACACTCGCACAGCATTTTCCCCATGGCCATCCGACTCCTAAATGCCACTGCCTACCCACCCCCCCCCCCACACACACACACACCACCCCCCTTCCTCCACACACACCTGTCTCCCCACTCAGTGACCTATGGTCTGTAGTACCCAATCACTTGATCTCTTGGCACTTTGGCACTTCTTTATTTATTAGATTATTTACTATTTACTCATTTTGCACCTTGTCTTGTCCTATCTTGCACCTGTCCTCTTGTAAACTCCACTGTACCAAAACAAATTCCAAACATGTTTGACATGTCATGGCAAATAAAGACTTCTGATTCTGATTCTTCTGCCTGCATTTCCCACAGTGCCATTCACCGATAGTTCAGCCTGAAATTCTGCTATGTTATGCTTACGCAGGTAATTTAACCTTTGGGCCTCTATACCTTCCAGCAGAGATGGGGTGTGTGGACTACAAGTCTAACATGCTCTCTTCTTCCAAATCCACACAACCAAGAGTTTTTAAATTCCAAAGTTCGAAGTCTTCAATTGAGGTCACCGAAGACGATTTATCCTCCACAAAAGGCTTCAAACACAACTTTATTCACATGTACAGTAATATTTCTCAACACCTGTAAACAGACTTTGATATAGCTGAATTCCCTTTTTCAGCTTTGTTTACCTCAACCTCGATGAAGGAAAAAAAGGCAGGGAAGATTTCTAAGCTAGACTCGCAAGCAGCTTTTAAAAGCATTAATTAAAGGTGCAAATCTCAATTTTTATTCATATAATAAATTACATGTGATATGCAGTGCTTTAAGGAAGTTTTAGGAGTTTTCTGTGACACAAATATTGATAAATGGAACTCTTTCTTCTATGTTTCAGTACAAGAATATGAAGGTTTGGGGACTCCTTACATTTACACTCTACATGAGTTATTAGTGGCAGGAAACTGCAGCTGTCTGTGCATTGACCTTTTTAAGGCGGCAGTAGCTTAGTCTGTGAGGACTTGGGTTGGGAACCAGAGGGTTTGATTTAACAGTTTGGATCCCTTTCAAAGGGTCAGAGTCAAATCAGGAAAAATCAGAAGGATGTCTCAAGAGTACCAAGTTCACTGTCAAATTACTTTATGTAGCCTAATCGTTGTGAGTTTGTCATTCTATCGTATATACCAACCAATCTATACCAGTTTCAAAAAATCATTTTGTAATGCTGCTTGCTTAACATGCATATCTGTGCAACAACAGGCCTTTAATTCATGTGCCTTTGAGTACCCATTCCTGTATCCATGCATGTATTTGGACTTGTGCAGTTTAGAGAGCGACTGAGAGAGAGTGAGAGTGTACTATATGTGTGTTAGAGACTTACTTACTTACTACTCTTCATCCCCTATGGAACAAAAGGCTTCAATGAGCACTGTCCATTGCATTCGGTCCCTGGCGGCATGTTGGGCCTCTCCCCATGACACGTTCATCTGTTCCAGCTCTTGTGTCACAGTTCTGCCCCAGGTGGTTTTTGGCCTCCCAGGGTTTCTTTTGCCTGGTGGTGTCCCATCTTAAGGCAAATTTGGTGATGCGGTCCTGCTCCATCCTCAACACATGTCCTAGCCATCTCAGGTGTCTGTGCGTGATCTCCTTGGTGATGCTCCGGCTTCCTGTTTTTTTTTGTAAAGGTCATTGTTGGAGAGCTTCGTCAGAGGCATCCATTATGGAACACTTCCATTCTCCTCATGTCTGTTTTGACAACTCGCCAGCTCTTTGAACCGTACAGAAGAACAGACTTTACATTGCTTTTGTATAGGAGCATCTTTCCTTTAAGGCTGTATCGTTTTGATCTCCAGATGGAATGGAGTTGGGAGAAGGAACCCTGAGCCTTTCCTAGCGTTGCTTAGATGTCTTTTGATGCCCTGCTGTCCTTACTGATGAGGCTGCCCAGATAGGTGAAATCTTCCACCAACTCACAAGTGGTTCCTCGTTAACAAGGATGGGTGCTGTGTGGATGGAATTGACTCACATCACTTGTGTTTATATTGAGTGTGTGAGAGAGACATGCTATTTGCTGGTGTCTGACTCTATGGTGTAATTGGAACAACAGATTTGGGCAAGTTGTATAGGAATTGGGGTTGGGCCTAGTCAAGCACCAACATGTCTGTGCAGTCAAAATATGTCTTTAATGACCAACTACACATCAGCAAGTTAATAGAGCCAAAGCAGTCAACTGAGCTCATGAAGTTGAGGGTTTACTCAGCTGTTGGGCACCTCTTCAGCTACCAGTTCTACAACAGCAGGTTCTAATGAGCGTCCATCCAAGAGGGGCACCTCCATTTTTAGACAGAACATAAGGAATGTAACACCTACATTAACAGCTGGAACATCATGTATGTGACTCTCTATCCATGTGGATGATGCGGCACAACATGTTTTATTTCGCGTGGTTAAACAGCATGCCGTCAGTGTTTGTCAAAAACTTACTTGTCAGCCACTGACAGCATCAGACAATCCTCATCACACTCTCTGCTAACATGATTGCAGTTGTCATATTGCATCAACATATTTGGTGGTTTTATGTACAATAAATGTCTACTGTTTGTAGCGTTCATATGAGAAACACTGTATTTTTACTTAAGTGTCAGCACACATATTTCTCTACAATACAATTAATTTCTGTGGCCAGCCATGTAAATGTGTTTGTAAGTATGCCCACGCCCAAACTGGCAGTAGGCTATCCTGAATCTATTACCAAGGAACAGAGCTGTATAGGAAGTACAGTTAATGTTTGACTCAAAAAATGGGAAGTGACAACATTCCTATGTGTTGTCTTTTACAATGAGTAATATTAGTAAATTGTCACATGTGTACGTGTTGGTGTGTGGATATTGTATCAGTGGGCTGACCCTCTATGAGTACTTATTAATTGCACATAGTGTGGTGGCAATTGTTATGAAGCAGACCGATGATAATTCAGTATATTCAAGTCACACTGACTGAGTTAATCCTACAGCACTCACCTCACTGTCACTTTAAGGAGCAGGTCATAATGAACATGCCATTTAATAGCCACAGTCAAGTGTCTGTTATATTCTGCTCTTGGTGGTTCACACTCATGAACATGGTATGCCATTGCTTTATCATAGAGAGTGATGCAACAATGGATTTCACCAGGATTGTTCAACATCCTGTTCCTGAAAGGCTGTGGTGCGCTGTGTCTGCGACAGTTTACACAGTGCGCAATTTCAACAGGCAGCCAGTCTGACCGGTCCAGATATACAGTATGTCAATATGTCAAAGTTACTTTAAGGCAAACCTAGCTGTGTTTTATCTCTAGCTTTTGTTCTACTGTTACCCTTTTTAAAGTGACAAAACAGTCATATTGTGACTTCTCTCCCGCTGTTATTTATGTGTCACAGACGCTCCTACTTAGCATCATTACTGTCATATCCATAATTAATTCACAGGGAACACCCCTCTGTGCATATTGCCCTGATAACAGCACTGAGGGAGTGGCCTGTACTTCCTGGCCCTGCTCTGTGCCACACTGATGATGCTATGCTTTCATTAGAACAAGACAATATAAAAACCATTATCTTGTGAAGTAGCTCTGATTCATCTTTGGGTCATGCAGGGCTATGAATTATTGTAGTTTTATTTCAATCTGTTCAGGAAGTGGATAATCTTCATGGATGACAATATAAACAGTCATACATTCTGTGCACCCTCCGCCATACATAAAATAAAGGCTATGTCATTAGCAAATCCAGTAAATCTCTCACCTCGTGTGTGTGTGTGTGTGGGGGGGGGGGTGCCAGGTGGGTATAACCAGTATTGTTGTGTGGTTGAAGATTTATGGTCAAGATTAACCCTTCCATACTTTTTTTTCTGACATTCATTTTCAGATCGATAAGTATCTGTACTCCATGCGTTTCTCTGATGAGACGTTACTGGACATCAAGCAGCGGTTTCGGATGGAGCTGGGTCAAGGACTGGGTCGGGACACTAACCCCACGGCTTCACTGAAGATGCTGCCAACGTTTGTGCGCTCGATCCCAGATGGCTCGGGTTAGTAACTCTAACCTTTTATTGTGACCCTGCATAGTTGTTGCCTGAACCTGATATGTTACATACACACAATATTCATGTCTTGTGGTCACCAGGACAGTATGTTACAATAGAGGGAGAATAAAGAAGAAAGAAAAGGTCACAATATTGTTGAAAGTGAAGCTCTCACTCTCCCCTAGCATGCAAACACAGGTCGGCGCAAAAATAAATCTTAAATAGTCGTCAACGTGAGACCTGAACAAACACACGTACAGACACATCAGAGATTAGCACTAATCCTCCTGCTATTGTTAGATCACAGGTTACTAATGGTTGATGGTCTACACTCTGTATTGGATGTGTGAATCTTATTCTTTTTCATCTTTATTATCAATATTCTTTTAAATGAATACTTCTAAATGTATTATATTTACATAGTATCCTACAGTATTTTAAAAAAAACACCTACCCGCTATCTACTGGCCAGCAGCCTACTCTAGATTGTAAACTGATCTTTTTAGTATCCCTCTTTTAATGCAGCAGCTGTTTGAAAATGTCCTTACTGACTCACTGGCTGGGTGACACACATTAGAATCACTGTTGTTCAATATAATTCATTATCTTTTGTCAAATGTGCACAGTCAAGACTGAACAATACAAAAAGGACTGTA
The DNA here is from genome assembly GCA_026929865.2 of Hyperoplus lanceolatus. Classification (NCBI taxonomy): domain Eukaryota; kingdom Metazoa; phylum Chordata; class Actinopteri; order Uranoscopiformes; family Ammodytidae; genus Hyperoplus; species Hyperoplus lanceolatus. Next base: position 13,678,886 of record CM049395.1, read on the forward strand.
AGTTTCCCATTATTTCAAGGTATTACAAGGTCACAATATTGTATAATTGAAATAGAAATGGAATAGATATAAACAGAGATAGAATGGTATAATAGGAAAACTGGATGGAAAAAAAAAGCTGATAGAGGACGCACACATAAGAATAAATACAATTTTAAAAATATATTGGTAATATCACTAAAAATAGAATAAAATAAAGGCAATTCAATGCGAGGCAAGTTTATTTATATAGCACAATTCAGACACAAGGCCATTCAAAGTGCTTTACAGGGGCAATAATAAAATACACAATACACATTAGAACAGCGAATGAATAAACATTTTAAAAGTTAATGAATAGAAATAGAACATTTAAATAAAATAGATATTACAGGTTCAAATGGCTGAAGTAAGAATGCATCCAAAATCTCCACACTTTGTTTAACTTTAGTGGCTACAGTAGGGACATCTTGTTTTTACTTTCTATATGGGTACTTTAGATGAAGAGCTACAGTTTGATGTGTTGGTACCAAATCACTAAGTATAAAAGGAAGTGGAAGTTACACAATAGTGAGAAACTAACTATCTTTGGTCACAGACACCTTCAACAGAAACAAAACACAGTCATTACACATGGGGTCCAATTATCAAATGTTTGTGTGTGAGTATTCTAGAGGGTTAAGATCCAGGTTTACATTGTAGAGGTTTCTTTCTGCCAACTCATTAAAAAACAAAATGTTTGAACACACAACTGCTTACGATGTTTAGGACATATAATAACAAATAATAATGTTTAAAAACGAAGAAGATTTTTTTTTTTTTTAGGTTTGTCATGTTTTTTGTACATTAAGTTCATTTTTGCAGAAATTATTCAAGGAAATGTTAAACACATAATGCAAACACAATGCAAACTTGTTATGCACTTATTAACTGCTGTTTTGCAGTATTTCTAGACAACAGCTTTAGCCCAAAGACAAGCATCACTTCTAATAAAAGCCTTATATCTTCCCATTCTTTCTGTCTGGACAGAGAAGGGAGACTTCATTGCGTTGGATTTGGGAGGCAGTAACTTCAGGATCCTCCGCGTCAGAGTGAGCCATGAGAAGAAACAGACCGTTCATATGGAGAGTCAGAACTATGACACACCAGAGGACATCATTCATGGAACTGGAACAAGAGTAGGTGTTAACACTGAACTAGTAGAACACACGCGCACACGCATGCACACACCCACACACACGCATGCACACACACACACACACACACACACACACACATGCATACACACTCACAGACACTCACAGGCACACACAGCTCATCCTGAGATGACATCCCCCTCTTCTCTGTTCCAGCTGTTCGACCATGTGGCAGAGTGCCTTGGTGACTTCATGGAAAAGCACAACATCAAAGACAAGAGACTTCCAGTTGGGTTTACTTTCTCCTTCCCCTGCCAGCAGACCAAACTAGACGAGGTAAAAAACTAAAATCAAAAGTTCTTCGCCTGATCGAGGTTCACAAGCAGTAGTTTGGGAAGTAAATGTCTTGCTTGTACACTTTGCTATGTAATCCCTTACTTTATGACACGTGTTCATTTATAAGCTCGTATTCAAATAGTTGAAGATTACCATGCAGTACATTTACATTATGAGCGGCAACAGTTGTAATCGAGACATCTCCATTGAGCATCACGTTTATTTTTTGTCTCACTCCCTTCTGGTTTTCTCTATCTATTTCTCTCCAGGGCTTTCTGATAACATGGACTAAGCGTTTCAAGGCCAGCGGAGTGGAGGGAATGGACGTCGTCCAGCTGCTCAACAAAGCTATTAAGAAACGAGGAGTGAGTCTGATCTTTTGTCTCATTAGCACTCGTTTGATGCTACACCACTTTGATTCTGTAGTGTGTACAGCAGTCAGTAACGTGTTTATCGTAATGCTGGTGCAAAATGGCTCCGCAAAACATACCTATCCTGAAAAACATACTTACACGTGCCTCCTTTCATTTGTTTCAGGACTATGATGCTGACATCATGGCAGTAGTGAATGATACAGTGGGAACCATGATGACCTGTGGTTTTGATGACCAGCGCTGTGAAGTTGGCATTATCATCGGTACTATAACAATGTGCATTTGAATAATCAAGGGACCAATCAAAATAAAGAGTGAATTTGGCATTGTGCCAACATCTATGTGTTAGAACAGTTTAAAGCTAGTGTATGACTTATGTTGCCCCCATGAGGAATTCTTAGTAATTACAACAACACTGCTGGCGTATCTGAGGTAAGCCCTCAGTGATCGAGCATGGATTTTATGACTTCTGCTTTACATCCAAGTTTTTGTAGTTGAATCAACAAGCGAAACATTTTTGGGGCGCTTCTTAGGATTTTTCTGAGCTCTTGGGCCAGTGACAGGGGCTGACAGCAGTTTGTAAACGCTGCCATAATGATAAATACAGAGATAGTTTTGTGGAGCTTACAGGCTTAATCAACACTGTGTTAACTCGTTTGGAGATGGCTTGAATGTAACCAGCATTCATTTTTATGAAAAAGTTACGCACTATAGCTTTAATGTACAAATCTAATCAGTAGAATAAAAATGAGATGAAACTGTGAGGATATGTTCTCTGTGTTTAGGCACTGGCACCAACGCGTGTTACATGGAGGAGCTGCGTCACATTGACCAGGTGGAGGGGGACGAGGGCAGGATGTGTGTGAACACTGAGTGGGGAGCGTTTGGAGACGACGGCAGGCTGGAAGACATCCGGACTGAGTTTGACAGAGAGATAGACCGAGGCTCTATAAACCCAGGCAAACAGCTGTATGTCACAGCCGTGTTCATCACTGCGATAATCTAAATGAGCCACTTTTAACGATGCAAGGGAACCATAAAATTAGCTGATAAGCTGTCAGTCACCCAACCAGTTATTGTTTATATAGATAAGATTGACAAGTAGTTACAAGAAACCTAAGCAGTTTTGTTCCACCAATGCTTTAAAAAAATATCTAGCAGAATTTAGCTGGTTATTGACACTGTGCTTTAAGATCCAAGTTATTTGCTGTTTACAGAAGTTGTCACAGAGGCGTTCTGTTAATATGAATAGCATACCCAATGCTCTTTGTTGGCTCTGTGCTCTTGGTTTTTCCACATAGAAGGCAAAGTCTATTGATACAACATTGTGAGAGGATGCCAACAGCATCCAAATCAGCACATTCATTTTCCCTATTGAATACCATTAGAAAAAGTTCACCTGCTCAAAATTCAAGTATTGACGCCCTTAAATTGTAACAGCAGAAAAGTATGGCTTAGACAGACATTAATCAAAAGTAGGTTTATGGGTTTTTGTATTGCTCACCTCTTATTTTCTCTTTCCCTGTGCCATAGATTTGAGAAGATGGTCAGTGGCATGTACCTAGGGGAGCTGGTTCGTATCATCCTAGTGAAGATGGCCAGAGAGGGCATGTTGTTTGAGGGAAGGATCACCCCTGAACTGCTCACCAAGGGCAAGTTTGATACAAAACACATGTCAGCCATAGAGAAGTAAGTTGAAAGGTATTTTAATTTCAATGCATTTTCTTAAATGAGTAGTTAAACCTAACTTAACTTGAATAATAAATATATATATATATATGTATATACATATGTCTAGTCCATCACCGCTTCTGTGTCTCTGTCTTGCCTGTTTAGGAGTAAAGAGGGGCTGACCAGGGCCAAGGAGCTTTTAATCAGACTTGGATTGGAGCCCTCGCATGACGACTGCATTGGTGTGCAACATGTGTGTAAATCTTGTGAATCCATCTTTTCAGAGATGCCACTCATATTAGGGAAACAGTACAAGTATATTCAAGAATTTAGTTTTATACTTTCAACCATACGATTTTAAAGTATAGGGGAAGAAATACAAAATGTTAACAGTATTGGTGTGTCTTGGCATTTCTATAGATGTTTTAAATTTGCCAACATAATCATGAAAATGTTCACTGCCCACATATGTGAGTTAAGGGGAGTTAATACAGGCTCTGCTGTCGCATCTGAATAAGTCAAATCAAATGTGCTTTGTTAATCTTGCTTGATGCATTTCTCTCCTCCTCTCGTCCTCCCTCAGGTTTGTGCCATTGTGTCTTTCCGCTCTGCCAACCTGATAGCTGCCACGCTGGCAGGCATCCTAAATAGGCTAAAGGAGAACAAAGGTGTGGCAAGACTCCGAACCACTGTAGGAATCGATGGATCTCTATACAAGATGCACCCACAGTGAGTAACACTGATTTCAAATAAGATAAATGTGTCTGCATTTGTGTCTATTTTACTTGCTTTATCAGCCTTTACATAATTTTTATTTTGCATCTCATTGCTACATACCTTTCCACCAATTGAGCTGCTGTCAGGTGTTTGGAGGTGCATTACCGTATAGCCCACATGATGTTGTCCCTTCTTTATCGGTATGTAGTATATACTGTCCAAAGAAGACCACATTCCTATTCAAAGTTCTGCACACTCTCCATTTTAGATATTCCCGTCGTCTTCATAAGACAGTCCGTCGTTTGGTCCCGGACGCTGATATTCGGTTCCTCCTATCAGAGAGTGGCAGTGGGAAAGGAGCAGCCATGGTGACAGCTGTGGCCTACAGACTTGCCGACCAATCACACCAAATTGCCGAAACAATGGCCCAATTCCGCCTGACGACTAAACAACTGCTGGAGGTGAGCACGGGGAGATACTGTGGTGTGTGTGTGTGTGTGTATTAACAGTATGTGTTTGTGCGTCATTCACTGTGTGTTAGGTCACTTTTTAAGATATATTAATTTAATTTATTCAGGTAAAAAAGCGAATGAGAGAGGAGATCCAAAATGGCCTTTCAAAGAGCACCCAGGACTCTGCAACTGTCAAAATGCTGCCAACCTTTGTACAAAGCACTCCTGATGGCTCAGGTGAGAAACGCATGCACGCACACACACACAAACTCACAAGTATAAACATACATTTTCAAGCTGTCAACTTGTGTGTTTTTTGGGGGAGAGCCAGCAGCTGAGATCATTACTCAGCAGCTTAGCATCTCATTGCACCATGTCACACCTCTCTGTTACCGTCTTTCCACTATGCATGGAGAGAGCCACATCATTACGTCACTGTAGATGTGTGTACAATCCAACTTCAAGAACAACAATGCCGGACAAAAATGTATCTTAACACACTGACAGACCCCCCCCGGCCTCCTATTAAAAACCTGTGCTCCTCTTTTTTTTTTGCATCTTCAAAGAGTTCCATTAAGCCACACATACCTGTTTGTGTGTGTGTCATGGCTGCAGTTTTATATATTCATCAATATCTGTGTTTGTTTGTCCATCTGCCTTGTTCTTCAGAGCATGGGGATTTCCTGGCGTTGGATTTAGGAGGAACCAACTTCAGAGTTCTATTGGTCAAGATTCGTTCAGGCAAGAGGAGAACAGTGGAGATGCAAAACAAGATCTACGCTATTCCTCTAGAGGTGATGCAGGGCACTGGAGAGGAGGTGAGATCCATTGGCATTGCAGCCCATTCATTTGTGTCAAACTGACGGTTAAGTGATGCAGGCAATGCATATACAGTGTGTGTCCACTATACTCTATCCAGTGGCATCAAATTAGTTCCCATCACATAATTGAAAAGTGTTTTCAAGAATTGACATAGAATGGGTGATTGATTACAGACACAACCAAAGTTAACCTATTGCGAGTCAGGGTAAATTAGCCCTCTTACTGGTCAACATGAAAGGAATATGCTTGTCATTCAGCACTACGTTCGCATTATTAAAACTACTCCTCCAGACCATTGCTGGAAATATGATGAATGAACTTGCCTGGTTAAGTAAGTGACGCACACACACATACAACCTGAAGGTACAGTATTATGTACTGCCTGCAGAACAGTCAGAGTATATAACAGTACTCTATAATCACGTGATTTGGCACTTCATTTATGTGTTCCGTAAAATCCAATGTAAAAATGTATAACACCCTACTAATTCAGATTGTATAAGTAAAAAAAAAAACTAATGACACACACACACACACACACACACACACACACTTACACACTGTGGGGTAACACTTTGCTATGTCTTTCTTTTTCCAGTTGTTTGATCACATTGTGCAGTGCATCAGTGACTTCCTGGACTACATGGGGATGAAGAGTGCTCGTCTTCCTCTGGGCTTCACCTTCTCATTCCCCTGCAAACAGACTAGCCTGGATGCTGTGAGAACACAACTCTTACTTCATCTATCATATACTGTTCTGTCTCTTACTTCCTTGAGATTTCAAAGAACAGATCACAAAATTCGCACATGGAAGAATATTTCCATTTGTGTGTATGTGTGTGTTTCTGTGCAGGGCATCCTGTTGACATGGACCAAGGGCTTTAAGGCGACAGACTGTGAAGGAGAAAATGTGGTGGGACTGTTGAGGGAGGCCATTAAGAGGAGAGAAGTAAGTAGCATATTAGTTGCAGCATCACTTGGTTAAAGATGGTAATGTGTTTCACAATGTATACTGTGACGTGAATTCATATTATGTGTTCCTTTTTTAAGGAATTTGACTTGGACGTGGTGGCCATAGTGAACGATACGGTAGGAACAATGATGACCTGTGCCTACGAGGAACCCACCTGTGAGATTGGACTGATTGCTGGTTAGTTTCCCTTAAATTTATACTTTACTTTTATTTGATTTGATATTTTTCAGTTTTCTGTGCTCTTTTCAACTAATTGTGTCTGTCTGATTATAGGCACTGGCAGTAATGCATGTTATATGGAGGAGATGAGGAACATAGAGATGGTAGAGGGAGATGAGGGACAGATGTGTGTAAACATGGAGTGGGGGGCTTTCGGAGACAACGGATGTCTTGACGACTTTAGGACAGAGTATGACCGTTCTGTGGACGACGTCTCCCTTAATCCAGGAAAACAAAGGTTAAAATTGGACACACACACTCTCACTCACACACACTCTCACTCACACACACTCTCACTCTCACACACTCACTCACACACACTCACACTGTTTTTGTTCTTCAAGTCTGAAACACGTGCTGACATAATATCCCTTTATTTCCTGGACTTCAAAAATATGTGGATGCACGTTCTTGGATAATCGTGTGTATATTTTCTGTTTGCATATGTTTTTATAGATATGAAAAAATGTGCAGTGGCATGTATCTTGGTGAGATCGTGCGCAACATCCTGATTGATATGACCAAGAAAGGATTCCTGTTCAGAGGACAGATTTCTGAAACACTGAAGACCAGAGGCATCTTCGAGACAAAGTTCCTCTCACAGATAGAGAGGTAAAAGGAAAGTCCACTGTGTTTGTGTTTACAGAGTGATAATGCTTTATCTTATCTTGCCCAGCTGTGAAAGTGATAATAACTTGCCAGTAGACTAGTACTCCTTGTAGAACTTCTTTGCTTTTTTTCACTTTAGCCACTAATATTCTTGTCCTTTTTAAAATTGTACTTACATTTGAGGATGAGTTGATTTACATCCTACTAATGTATCAAGATTTTTTTTTCTCCAGTGACAGATTGGCTTTGCTGCAGGTGAGATCCATCCTGCAACACTTAGGGCTGGACAGCACCTGTGATGACAGTATCATTGTCAAAGAGGTAAAGTGTGTGTGTGTGTGTGTGTGTGTGTGTGTGGTGTGTGTGTGTTATATCAAAATAGTAATTTTAGTTTGTAGTTATTCAGAACAGTTGCACACAGGCATGTTTAGTGCAGTCTAATGCAGTAACACCCCCTATTGGCCACTTTACGTAGCAGCGAGCCATAAAGAATATCTCCCACTCTAATCAATGAGAACTGTTAACCGGGCTTGTCCGCACAGCAGCAGACATATTATGACATATACTACATATTTCAATTTCAGCCTGCCAACACATTTTCTTTGTGTGTGTGTCACAAATTTATCACACAACTCTGTACATTGGGGAAGGTTGTGTCCTCCCTTGCCCTTAACTAAGCAGACATTGCTCCTGACAAGTAACTGCAACGACTTGAATTTGGCCAGTGTTGCAACATGACACACTGTTACACGCGGCTATGTGCCATTCCGGGCTCAGTGTAGCTCCAGGGTCACACTCAACCCCTTGGCAATACTTCCCTGGCACTTTCCAACAACAACTCTCGACACTTTATTGCATGTCACTTGGTGCTAGGAGGGAATTAACTGTACACTTGGTTGCCAGTTTATTCATTCTTCCTAGATAAAACTAAACTATTCCACTCCAATACAACTTGCCTGCAATAAATTCAACTTTCATTTAGACAAAAATCTTAAAGTTTTTTTAAGAGTTGCTTGTGTAACATTCTTAAAGGATGTAGTATGCCGTGTTGTTGTTGAGCTGTAGACCTATTGCATTATGCAGAGAAGTGGTTCTGTAAGTCTGCCCATGGATCAAATATTAGAAACACTTTTCCGAATATGTCGTTCAACAGATCCACAAACTGCATCCTTTACACTAGAACTAAGAATCATTAGAGGACTGTTGCACTAAACTGCATTTGTTATAGGAGTGTAGGCTTATATGGGCATTTTAAAGGTCACATATTATGCTAAATGCACTTTTTAAATGTGTTCTAATATATCCATGGGTCCACGGTGTGCCTAGAGACTGCCAAAATATATAAAAAAATAACAATCTCTCCTGTTCTCACTCTCCCCCTTTCTGAAACCCCCACCCCTCCCCCCCAATATACTCCAGTCAGAATTTTCCCCTTTTCTTACCTCACAAACTAGAAAGCCAGAAGCTTCCACTGTGCAGCCCACACCCGTATTTCTTATTGGTCCACGGCCCTGACAGACAGAGGGCGAGGCGTATCTGGCTTCGCTTCCGGACAGGGGGCGGGGGCAGCTCAAAGATTGTATATTTACGAGGGGAGCTGCAGCTCTTTTTAAAAAATAGGCCATTGTGAGATTAGCTGAACATCAGCATAGTACAATAAATTATCTGAAAGTTTTTTTCAGCAAACAATTAAAGAAAAACGGACCACTAAGACCATATAATATGGTGTATAATAGTACCGAAATTGTATAATATGGGAGCTTTAAGTTATATTTATTTTCAGTGTCTGTAGAGTGATACAATTTTGTCTAGTTGAGCTAATTGGTAGCAACATTCTGTTAAGTGTTGCAATAGTGATAATGGTTTTCATTGTTACGCAGGTATGCGGAGCAGTGTCACATCGTGCAGCTCAGCTGTGTGGGGCAGGAATGGCGGCCGTGGTCGATAAGATCAGAGAAAACAGAGGACTGGACCATCTGAACATCACTGTAGGGGTGGACGGGACACTGTATAAACTACATCCACAGTGAGTTGAATTCCTCAAATGATATGCCTAAGAAACAAAGATGACTTGGAAAATATGTTAACCAGGCATATGTTATTTGATAAGCTAAAGTCTAAACTAAAGGTTAGCTAATGACATTCACTGTACTCACTTGACAACTTTGTTCCACTAAAGTAATTTGTCAGGTTAAACTAGTTTGGGGCAAGGATGTTGTAAAGAACTGTAGGCTATTGCAGGAAGTGTCTTTGTTGGCCATGATAATATTCTACCTAGATTTAACTCTGCGTTATTGATTTTGAGCCTCCCCAAAGTCCCCCCACACTCCCATCTCACATTTCCTTTACTGATTTAATGTCTTGTCAATTACAGTAATAACATAATTTTTAGAAACTGATAAAGAGGTGCTAGATCATCACAGAAACTGATTGTATTAAACATCCCTATCACCGTTGTTGTAGTTCCTGGTCCTAACACTCTGAGTTACTCTTAAATAAGCTATTTTTTTTTTCAATTTGATCACCTCACCACCTCACAAATGCCCAATCTTTTGTCTCTTGTTTAGTTTCTCTGGGATCATGCACCAGACCGTCAATGAACTGGCTCCTCAATGTAATGTTAACTTCCTGCTGTCAGAGGATGGCAGCGGCAAAGGAGCTGCACTCATCACAGCTGTGGGCTGCCGGCTAAGACAGGAGCTAAACAATAAATAGAAAAATATCTCTTCTGCCTTGCTGTCATCTCCCCACTACTGTAGGTCATCCCATCTCTCCACCTGCTCCCCCTCTCCTCTGTTATTTCCTCCCGAATCAAATCAAACCAGTCCACTCAATGTATCCTATTACGCTTCAGTAGCTTTAGCTTGTCTACATGACGCAGACAGTAAGAGACAGCTTTCTCTGCTGTGTTGAGTAACAGAGAGGCAGGCACTATGTTGCAGGTAGATTATGTCTGATAAACCATTGTAACAATACTCAGACTCTCAAGGTTTTTGGAGTTTTGTGAATTTTGAGGTTAAACTTATCATAGAGATAAAGACATGTAGGCCTAGCTCCTGTTTAAATGTACAGGGCCCTCAACACACTCCGCCCATGAGCTTTTATCTCGTTGCCATCTCGAGGAGTCCTCTGTTAACTGTTGTCTGTTACAATATGCCGATACGAACAGTTGCAAGGCAATTTTAAAGCTTCGTACCGAAGCTACCAAAGTGTGTCTGTTCAACATAAAACGAGACATAAAAGGGATAGCAATATATATATGTGCAATATATAAATGTGTAATGGGATGCAAGGGAATATTTTTGCTTCAAAGTTTTTAATATCTTACCCATAGATAATACAATATCTTATACACAAATTGTTGCTATTTATTTTATTTTTATATTGGGAGTTGTTGAAAAATGTTACTGTTGCAGTAATGAGGCAAAGTCCTCAGTCAGTACTTGTCCTTTGGTGGATTCACTAAAACCACACAAAGGCAGAGTTGTGACAAAAGAGGGAATTCTACCATGATTGATCTATAGGGAATGACATGCCACATGCTTGTGGAATGTGCAGATGTAGTCTAATTTATGACAACAATCCTATTCTACTGTACTATGAAATGTACACTGAGGACTTGTATTTTACTCAGTAAAAACTCTGTTGTTGGGACTAATCACAGCTGTCGACAAGTTGTTAATGTCTTAAGAAGTGCTGGCTACCCTACTCCTTATAGTGAGACATACCAGCTCCCGAGCAAGAGTCATAAAACAGAAATGTGGTGCTAACTTGGATGCCAGTTAATGGAATAACAATGGCCAAACTATATCAGAAGATTATTACTGCAGGCCTATCTGAAGCTGTTTTAGAAGTAAAGCTTATCCCTATAGTTACTCACACTGCTCTTAAAGGCTAAGGAAGGTGCTTAAGTGAACAACTATATGGTGTGGCTCATTCACGCAAAGTCATAAACATATATTTGTCTTTAATAAAATCAAATAATCACATAAATGCTATTATTCATAATAGCATCAATTAAAAGATTGATTGGTTTGTTCACTGGCATTCTTCTGGGATATTTTCATTGTAGAGATAGAAAATCATATACTACAAAAAGATAAGAGCTTTTTAAATCACAGTCGGGATGCAAACGGGTCATCTGAAGTTGTGGTGATACTGCAGCACATTTTACTGCCATCCTTGTTGACAACATTAAAAACTCTTGTGGGGACAGATTAGCACCAACTCAACTTGTAGCTAATATGACATCCCACCAATGTCATTGCAATGCAAGCAAGTTGAGTTTTTATTCTTAATTTGTACTCAAAATGCCAGAACAATAGGCTACTCCTAAACTATCCTGGCTTCAAATGTCCTCCCCAAGAAGACTTGTCGGAAAGCAAGCCCAACATCACACAGATATTTTACCCCCTTTGTTTTTTTTCACAAAACCCAGACTGCATCTGTCCAACACTGTCAATAAATCAGTCACTAAATAAAGACGTTTCAATCTAATGTTGTAGTTTGTTGCACTTGTGAATGTGTATATACAGTATATGGTTTGGTAGTGTCATTTGTGTGTCAGAGGTCACTTTCCTGTTTTTCAGCAAGACACCCAAAATCTGCTCAAGACTGCTCACTTCCCTCCAGCACCACCAATGACACCTCTTTAGCATTCATACAATGTTTAGTATACAACTGAAGGACCATTGCACACATGTACATATACATCACATGTATTCAACATATAATATGCTTTTATTTAGGCAACAAATAACTTGCCATTTTCTTAAGACAAAAAATACAGATGTTTCATTACGTCCCTGTGTAATCTGAATGTCAAAAAGTTGTGACAAAATAACTCCATAGTAAAAATGTCTTTTTTCTCATCAGGTTAGCCCATTCATCTTCACCACCTAGACACATCACAGAGAAGAGAAATAATTATAATTATAATTATGTCACATTATTCCAGTCTAATGTCACTTCAGTCATTCTGTCTCCGCAAAGGCTCATAATTATCTTTAGACCATGTAATAATAAAATTAAAGTTTTATCTTCTTAAAGTGCCATCTCAAGAGTTGTATCAGCTGTTTTATTAGCGGTTTGTAGCAGGAGAAGGGGTGGGCAGCTGAAAGCAGTCGTAGTGAAACAAACTTATACTTCCATGGTCGGTATACAATGTGACTGTGCAGACCTCTCGCTTACAATGCTCAAGATTGAGAATATTTCTACATCCGGTACGTCATGAAATGTCATGAGGGCTAGGCGGGGCTATAGACTCCCATGATGCGGAAGAAATTATATCCACGATGTTTCCCTGCGCCAATGAGCAGCTTTCATAGGAATGAATGGGTGCCATGTTTTAATACTCCATCCTTTTTATAGTAGGTCCATGACACACACACACACACACATTGGAGGAGCCTAACTTACATCAAATACATGATAGAGTTGTGTGTGGGCGGAGCCTAACCTACATCAAAGAGTGGAATGTTCATGCCACATGTAGAACTGACATGTGGAACTTTCAGTACTTTCAGAGACTGAATTTTCAGAAAGACAGTATCTGTTTTAGTTGAACTGATTACCTGATTTAAGATTAATTTAAGTCAATTTGAACAATGGATAAAAATTCAAAGCAACAACTTAAGAGGAAGATATCCATATTGGTTGAGAAATATAAGAAGCAACGGCAATTCTGGTCACAGGACTGTGAACAGAAGGGTCTGAAACTAAAAAAAATTGAAAATGAAAACCTTGCTCTCAAAGCAGAGTTGAAAGCTGCCAAGGAGAGGGACAGTGAACTACTGGACAAATTTAAGATGTGTCAGAGTAAAGTTAAGGACCATGCAAATGATGTGGGTGTCTTGGAAAATTCCCTGAAGAGAAAGGCTCATCAGTATGAAAAAACACTGGGTAACCTTAAACAAGAATTATTTCATACTCAGGAAGACAAAGAGAAAATGCTCACCAAACAGAAACAGAAGTATGATGAAATGATATTAAACATGCAAGCGGACTTTCAGAATAGGCTTGCTCACAATTGCGAAAATGCAGACAGTCGATTGACAGAGCTGAGACAAAAACATCAAAGCAAGGTAGAAAAACTGAAAACAGAGCTCTGTGAGATGGAGGAAAAGCTCAAAGGGGAAGTGAAGAAACTACAAACACAGCTCAAAGATGAAAAAGAAGCAAGCAAAGCCCAAGGAGAAGCAGAAATACAAACAAAGGAGGAAGCTAGAGTACGAAATGTCTACTTACGACAAGAATTTGAAATTAAGATAGAAGAGTTAGGTAAGACGATTACAGAGCTGAAGAATAGGGAGGACCTCTCTATTAAGGTGGCTGTATTAACAAGAAAAATCGCAGAAAGAGATACACATATTAAAAACGAAAAGGCTGAAAAGGCTAAAATAATGGAGGACAAGGCAGAAATGCAAAATAACTGGAAAATGGAAAAGGATTCCAACGCTCTGTTAATGGCTAAACTGAATTTAAAGTCTGAAGAACTTGATGATGTTGAGGAAAGATTAAATGAGGCCATGTCCGATTTAAAAGCAAAAACAAAAGAGCTAAATAAAACCAAAAGATTAAATAAGGACCTCACCGAAAACAATTCCCTTCTTAGGGACAAAGTCAAAGGCACTGCGCCTACCTTAAATTGTGTGAGAGGCAGGAACTTAAACTTGGACCTCACTCTCAGAAGATTTAAGGAGGACCTACAGGCATGTATGCGGTTTATTGATGATCCCAACACATTCAAAAGAAGAATCATCAACCTCAAACGACACTATGTAGATGATGAACAGAGCGTGCAGATGGACGAAAACACCAAGGCTGGATATCAACATCAGGCTAGCTGTTTCAGAAAAAAGATTACCTGTCTTCAAAGGACCGGGCAGATTCACTCGAGAACAATTGATAATTTGCAGAAGCAGGTTGAGAACCGTGATAAAGTCCTGGACAAGACTAGAAATTTCTACATCAAGTTACACAACGACAAGGTTAGAGAAGAGCACAAGATGAAAAAAGACCCCCAAAAAAGGACTGTGCTACTTAAGAAGAATAAGTCATTAGGGACGACCAAGGTTCCCACAGACAAAACAGCAGTTGACGAAGATGACTGGCAGCAATTATGCAGCCCAGATGACAAAAGGTCATCTATGCAGCCATGCATAGATGAGAGGATTTCATCATGAACACCATGTATGGATTACAGTATCACACATGTGAGGCCATTAGTGGATGGTGGTCTCCCACCAGGTGACATCTAAACTCTAATAAACTTGTAAACCAACTCATATAGAGACATTCTTCATTTTACCTAGCAAGGAATCATATTTGTATCAAATATATCAAGCAAAACAATAATAGGCCTATTAGGCAACATAGCGTAATATGGCTGCAATAAAAGGTAGAATAAGTAGTACACGTACCCTGCGGAATTTACTCTCTCTTACATTCACTTCCTAAACAAATGCTTAGCTCTTATCCACTGGTGTCATAAAAACACTACAGTTTTTGTCCAAAGGTACCACTAGAATCAACAATAACTGAATGCTCCTCGTAGCTACTTTACATAGCACTGTAATTTGCTATGTGAAACAGTGGAGGCTGGGTGAGGCCATACCCAATAGAGCTTTCACATTGGTATCTTAACTTATCTTCTTCTCTTTGTAAAAAAATTGAAAATTGGAGGATTTGAGCAGGACCTGTGAAAAAACCGACCACATGTATTCCTGTATTAGGATGCAGAATGCAGATGATACTTCACAATGTCACTAATGCCACATGCTTACATTTTAATTTTACTCGAGTATGCTTTATCTGACATACAAATGTTGAGCTTTGACTTATCTTGTCTGCATTAAAACATACAAATACTTGTATTTAGCATCAGATTTGAGCTTTCTTCCTGTTCAATTCTTATTCCATTCTAAAAATTGTTGTATTAATGTGGCAAATATTTTTCTTTTTCCTACTGAAATAGCCTACAATACATCTATTGTTGTCTCATGGCTCGTTTTGATCAGAGTGCAATCCATGTTAGAATTAGCATTTTAGGATAAGGTAATGAAATGTGTTCAGCTGTGTAGACATCATGATTACTTAGTGCTGACTTGGCTACAACCAGATTCAAGGTACATCAACACTACACACACTGGCCTCTGGATATATACCAGACCCAATTTTGGCATGTACTCCTCCAAGGTGTTCCAGAATGTCTTCCAGTAGGTGATCTGTGGTACAGCTGCTTTGTCTGCCTGGATTTGTTCTCATCCACACCTTAAAGGCTAACCTGAAAAATACCTTTCCATGTTTCTCTCCCAGTCCCTACAGACTCAGGGCACTTTCCTTCTTTGGATACAATAAAAAGACATGTTTCTGACATAAACAGTATTAAAAACAGCCTGAAGTGGAAGTTGATTTTTACCCCATATGTGAGAAACACATACTTACTTTCTTCTCAGAAGAGAGTACCTCAGGGCATTAGTGGTGTAGTGGTTAGAGGGTCTCCCCCAAGGCTCAGTTCTCGCAGCAGACCCCAT
This sequence comes from Hyperoplus lanceolatus, assembly GCA_026929865.2. Lineage (NCBI taxonomy): Eukaryota > Metazoa > Chordata > Actinopteri > Uranoscopiformes > Ammodytidae > Hyperoplus > Hyperoplus lanceolatus. The sequence goes on from CM049395.1 coordinate 13,694,708, forward strand.
TCAAATCCGACCTGTGGTCGTTCTCTGCATGTCATTATCCTCTATACCCCATTTCAATTATTTCTCTCTGCACTATCAATACAGCCTTGAAAAAGGAGAGTATCTAAGTTATCTAAAAATAGACAAGTAAGTTACATTTTGAATAAGTTAGTAGTTATCGACCTTCTAGGGCATTAGTTGTTTAACATAGAGCACTACAAGCTGCAAAGGCACAACTTTTAAGCAATTCTTGCATCCAGCCTTAGGCATTATTGAAACTCGGCCTGGGCATCAGGGAAGAGGTGCTAGATCAAATTCTTTTTTGTAAAGGAAAAATGTAAAGCATAGTCTTCCCCTATCCAGAGGCACCTCTGATCATACTTTCCGTATATCCCTCTGATTCAGGGGGTACTACAGATAAATGTTGCCTTCCATTTCCGCCTGTTGAACAAATTACAAAAGTTATCAGAAAGGTTTTGCAGCAGGTTCAAACTAAAATTCCACTTAGGGTGTATTCACACATGCCGTGTTTAGTTCGGTTGAAACGAACTCAGATGCACTTCTGCCTTCAATGCGCATCTTTCAGGCAGGTGTGAATACAGCAATCACACTCGGGGGCGGACCAAACATACGCTCCGAGACCCAGCTGAAGAGGTAGTCTCGGTGCGTTTCCAAACGCACTCTGCTGCAGTTCGTTTGTGGTGTGAATTTGTCCGGACTTGATCCGACCCAAATGAAGGAGGCACTGTGCCTTTTCTTTCTTTTCTTTTTAAATAAATAGCCGTCAGCTTCACATTATGGGAAAGTTTTGTTGTTGCCATTGTTAGGACGATAAGTTGTGGTTTGACCGGGAGCCCAGAACAATATATTACATTTGATCGAGAGGACGCATACACATGCTGAATGTGTTCAGCGATCAGATGAAGGAGAGGGGAGCGTCTCTCCACAGTGCCAACAGGTTCACGCTGCGCAAGAAATGTGTGTTTTTATTTTGCTTCCCATGTACGGGACCGTCAATACCCCGTGTCAGTTTGGAGCTGAACTGCGCCGACCCAGCTGATACACAGCTTAATCAGCTGGAGTTCAGCTTGAGCCTATTCTTCTCGCGGTGGCGCGTCCAGCACCAAAACTACAGTAAAAATGATATTTCACATTGTAGGCTACACGCCACATAACGTTGCATTGACATAGGGCTACATATTATAACCATATGAAACAACAATAATCCGATGTTTTTCCTCTTTATTTATAGGTTAGATGTTGGCCATTTTATTATTTTTAACCCCATATTATATCAATGATATATTTCGTAGTTTTAACTTCGTGCTTCCTGTTTCTCTCCACCCCAGAATGTCTGTCCAATGAATGAATAACCTCAGATCACGTGTGGTTTTGCTTCGTAATGCTGGTTCACTTGCAAAAGGGGCAATATGAAAGTGGACCACACCAAACAAAAAAAATCAAAACTCCATTTGGTCTGGACCAAAGCAAGTGAACTAGCGGACTTTCCCAGTGTGAATACACCCTTAGGGTGTATTCACACATGCTGTGTTTAGTTCGATTGAAACGAACTCAGGTGCACTTCCACCTTCGGTGCGCATCTTTCAGACAGGTGTGAATACAGCAATCGTACTCGGGGGCGGACCAAACAAACGCTCCGAGACCCAGCTGAAGAGGTGGTCTCGATGCGCTTCGAAACGCACTCTGCTGCAGTTCGTTTGTGGTGTGAATTTGGCCGGACTCGATCCGACCCAATTGCAGGAAGCACTGTGCCTTTTCTTTCTTTTCTTTTTTAATAAATCGCCATCAGCTTCACATTATGGGAAAGTGTTGTTGTCGCCATTGTTAGGAATATTAGTTGTGGTTTGACCGGGAGCCCCGAGCGAAAATATTACATTTGATAGTGACGCGTGCGGATCAGCGATCAGATGGAGAGGAGCGTCTCCCGTAGCCTACAGTGCCAACAGGTTCACGCTGCGCTTTGCATGAAGTGTGTTTTTTTATTGTTTTTCTCAACGGGACCGTCAATACTATCCCCGTGTCAGTTTAGTGCTGAACTGCGCCGAACTGATACCCAGCTGATACACAGCTAAATCAGCTGTGTTTCAGTTTGAGCCTATTCTTCACGCGAGCCGCGCGTCCAGCAGCAAAAATACAGTAAAAATGATGTTTCACATCGTAGGCTAGAAGCCACATAACGTGGCATTGACATGGGGCTACATATTATAACCATATGAAACAATAATACTTTGATGTGTTTCTTCTTTATTTATAGGCTAGATGTAGGCATTTTTATTATTTTTAACCCCATATTATATCAATGATATATTTCGCAGTTTTTACTTCGTTCTTCCTGCTTCTCTCCACCCAAGAATGTCTGTCCAATGAATGAATGACTTCAGATCACGTGTGGTTTTGCTTCGTAATGCTGGTTCACTTGCAAAAGGGGCAATATGAAAGTGGACCACACCAACAAAAAAAAAATCCAAATTCTATTTGGTCTGGACCAAAGCAAGTGAACTAACGGACTTTCCATGTGTGAATACACCCTCAGACTATTCGTTTTTCTATACCCTCTGCTTTATAGAAACCATCCTCCAGTGATTGTTGTCATCTTTTGACGTGCACTGTTGAACCAATCCAGTGAGAGCTGAGGGTCACAGACCGATGATGTTATCAGGACCACATCATCCACAAACAGCAGGGATGAGATCACAGTGAGGATCACATTCCTGAAAATTCAGAGTCTGAGACCGACTTTGAAGAATAGTTATGAATAACCTTGCTTGATATGTAAATTTGGTGAATTCTTTCCACTTATATCTTGATTATAATTTTTTTCATTTTTTATTACATTTATTAAAGAAGGAACAAAAAACGAGCAGCACTTTAATTCATAACTGTGATCCAACAAAGGTAAAAGGCAAATATTAACCATATATGCTGTTTATATTGCGTGTAACTGGGATGAAGTAAATATCTGTTGAGTATTTTAACGTAAAATTGTGTTGAATTAAAAGCACAAACATGCAAGGGTCCACCAGTCCCACAAACACTGGCTGAGTAACAAAAATATGAACACAAGATAGGTTAAGATAGGTTGAACATTTTTAATGGTGTCATGGGTCAAGGGAGAATGATGAATTTCTTGACTGGTGGTGGTTTACAAGTTTAGGGGAGTTTAAATGTCAACTGGTGGGAGACCTTCATCCACTGATGGCTTCCCATGCATGATACTGGACTCCATACAAAGAGGTGATTTCATCTCACATGGGCGCGTAGATGACTTTGGGCTGCCTAGCTGCTGCCAGTCATCTTTGTAAACTGGTGTTTTCTCTTTTTTCCTTTTGTGCTCCTCCCTAATCTTGTCGTTGTGTATATTGATGAAGAAATTTCTAGTCTTGTCCAGGATCTTCTCACGGCCCTCAACCTGCTTCTTCAAATTATCAATTGTCCTTGAATTAACCTGCTGGGTCCTTTCAAGACAAGTAATCTTTTTTCTGAAACATGTAGCCTGATGTTGATATCCAGCCTTGGTGTTTTCGTCCATCTGCACACTCTGATGGTCATCTACATAGTGGTGTTTGAGGTTGATGATTCTTCTTTTGAGTTTGTTCTGATCATCAATAAACGGCATACATGACTGTAGGTCCTCCTTAAATCTTCTCAGAGTAATTTCCAAGTAAAAGTTCTTCTCTTTTATACGATTTAAGTTAGGCTCAGTGCCCTTGACTTTGTACCTGAGCGAGGTATTGTTTTCGGTGAGGTCCTTATTTATTCTTTTGGTTTTATGTAGCTCTTTTGTTTTTTCTTTTATATCAGATAGGGCCTCATTTAATCTTTCCTCAACATCATTAAGTTCTTCAGACTTTAAATTCAGTTTAGCCATTAACAGAGCGTTGGCATCCTTTTCCATTTTCCAGTTATTTTGCATTTCTGCCTTGCCCTCAATTACTTTAGCTTTTTCCGTTTTTTCGTTTTTAATATTTGTATCTTTTTCTGCAATTTTTCTTGTTAATGCAGCCACCTTATAAGTTAGGTCCTCCCTATTCTTCAACTCTGTAATCGTCTTACCTAACTCTTCTATCTTAATTTCAAATTCTTGTCGTAAGTAGACATTTCGTACTCTAGCTTCCTCCTTTGTTTGTATTTCTGCTTCTCTTTGGGCTTTGCTTGCTTCTTTTTCATCTTTGAGCTGTTTTTGTAGGTTCTTCACTTCCCCTTTGAGCTTTTCCTCCATCTCGCAGAGCTCTGTTTTCAGTTTTTCTACCTCGCTTTGATGTTTATGTCTCAGCTCTGTCAATCGACTGTCTGCAATTTCGTAGTTGTGCGCAAGCCTATTCTGAAAGTCCGCTTGTATGTTTAATAACATTTCATCATACTTCTGTTTCTGTTCGGTCCGCATTTTCTCTTTCTCTTCCTGAGTATGAAATAATTCCTGTTTGAGGTTACCCAGTATATTTTCGTACTGTTTAGCCTTTATCTTAAGGTTATTTTCCAAGACACCCCTGCCATGTACATGGTCCTTAATTTTACTCTGAAAAATCTTACATTTTTCCAGTAGTTCATTCTCCCTTTCTTTGGCAATATTCAACTCTGCATTGAGAGCACTGTTTCCATTTTTCAGTTTTTGGATTACCAGACCTTTCCTTTCACAATCCTGTGACCAGAACTGCCGTTGCTTCTTATATTTCTGAACAAGTTTGGATATATTCCACTTAAGTCGTTCCTTTGAATTTTTATCCATCGTTCAAATTGACTTAAATTAATCTTAAATCAGGTCATCAGGAAACTAAAACAGATACTGTACTGTTTCTGTGTATTAAGTTCAGTCTCTGGAAGTAGTGAGAGTTCCAGTCTCAATCAGTTCTACACGTGGCATGAACATTCCACTCTTTGATGCAAGTTAGACTCCGCCCACACGCAACTCTCTTTGATATAAGTTAGGCTCCGCCCATAAGAACTACAAAAATAAACAAGTGTGTGTGATTGTATCTAATGTGTCAGCCATTAATAAAAACAACTTTCATGTTGCCAAGTTGTGAAAAATATTAATTGAAATGTAAGTTTCTGGAAGTCATTTATAAATGCTCAAGTCTGCATAGTGCTGCCCTTACTCATGAGGTTTTCCCACAGCCCCAAATTTCAATATAATTCCCATTGGACTGAAAACCCATTGTTCAATTATTCAGAAAACAAAAACCCATAGTTTCGTAGTGCCGTTATTCTAATTAGTTAAAGGAATACTTCACCCATACGGAACCGGCGTTCTATCATTATAAAATCACTATTATGATATAATGAATCAGGTTTTTCTTCCCTCAGTCTTCCCTAAGTCTTCCCTTGGCCCAGCTGTCCTGTTAATCCTAACCCTTACTGTGATGTCACAAGAAGGAAACTGTAGGGTTAGACAGTGAGACCATAAAACACTCTTTTCTCAGGCTAGGATGATCCGATTTAATTTTTTCTGTTTGTTGCACATTTACACTAAATAGGATCTCCCAGTTCAATACACTTTCATATTCCAACTGGTGAAGTCGGTCTTTAAAAATGTGGCCAATTAGTTTGACGGTCCTTTATCCCGAAAAAAAAACATCTGTGGAGTTTTTTACCATTAATATTAGATGTAAATTACTTTACTATTTGACCGACTTTTAAACCGTTTTTAAGTTTGGAAAGTTACATATTGTTGCTTTAAGTGATATGACTTTGCAATTACTCTGTACCCAGCATAAAAGACTCAAAGATACCTATTTCTAACAATACTCCACCACAGATGTTATGAGTTATCAATCAATTATGATTATGAAAATTTTCTGTAACTATTTTTGATTTTCTGAAGTCTGAGGCAGTAATGAGCATAAAACACACAACAACATTATTAAGGCTATGTGCTTGAAAACAAGATACCCTGGATAAAAACTTCTCCTACACAAAAATATTCACAGTTCACAGCTTTTCTCAAAAGAAGAGGAAGAAAAAGTGTCAGTGAGGGAAGAAAGGATGGAGTAGATGGAGGGACAAAAGACTCAAGTAAAGAAATAAATTCATCTTCAGCGTTGTGTGTGTTCTGTATGTGTGTAGGGGAGAGTGGCCTAAGTTGCGCCACTTTTTACTCAAAGTGACTTTAAAGTGAGGCCTTGACAGTAAAGTCTCCAACTCAAATATGTACATATATTTCAGGGTGTTGTGCCTCCCTGGCAATAAAAACTTTGGATCTGGAATAAACTGTTGAATAAATATAGCTTTCGGAAAAAAAGTTTGTCTTGTGGCACAACTTGCCCCCGGTGTGGTGTAAGTTGTGCCGTTGGAGAGAATACCATGGGGTGAATTGTGCCATTGATATATATCTCATAACATGTAATGCAAGACAAATCCATAAGACAATTACTTTTTTAAGGTTTATTTGAAGTAAATAAAGTAAATATTTTACAAAGATTGAAGGACAATTTTCTTAAACAAGGCCTAGCAGATCTAATGGTTTTACCTGCAAAGCTCACAATGACAAAGTCACCATCATCCTCTTTCTGGCCATCTGAACTCTCATCAGTGGTGTCGTTAAGTGGAATGGAGATGTCAGTCTCTTCTGAGCTACTGTAGACAATAACTTTCTGTTGGTGACCAGCGTAAACAGCCATGCCAATGGCACAACTCTCAGAAATGTACTTTGCACTAGCTGCTCCGCCCTTGTTGAACCAACTGCCACCTGGCATATGCGATTCCCCATACATTTCTGCCTTTAAATCAAGACTCAAAACTCATCTGTACACCCTGGTTTTTCCTCCCCATTAACTACCTTACCTCTGCACTACTATCTTAGTTTATATGTGGATGTATGGGCTTTATGTCTTTTATTTTTGTTATTGTTATTTGTTTACCTACTGAATGCACTATGTACAGCATTTTGGACAGTGCAAACTGTTATACATGTGCATTTATAAATACATTTTACTTACGTACTTACTTACTTATAACTCACCTAGGTCCTCTGGCACAAATCACCCCAACCCCAGAATTTTGGATAATAAGCATGATGCAGCAGTTTAGGGCTGACATCGTGCTAACTATATAGACACAAAGTGTAGCATACTGAATAACTAAAACACGTGTCAAATGTTTTCAAACGTGTCTATAAGTGTTCAGACACAATAATCAAAAAAACCTTGATCATGGAAATTTTACTTTTAGAGGCAAAAAACTGTTTTTTGAGCTTAAATGTGCTTATATCTTATTCCATGTTTCTCCCTTCTTTACATGATGAGTTAAGTGGATGGCTCTTCTTAAATATGTGGTCACATTTCCAATTTCTTCTATGGTTTTCTAGAAACAAGGGGAGGCACAACTTCCCCACCGGCACAACTTAGGCCACTCTCCCCTACTTATTGTTTCTTTTTTGTCTGTATAAAAAATTAAAAACCCATTAAAATATAAGTTTAAAAAAATAAATAATAATAATTACAGAAAACACATAATGCAAGAGCGAGCCTCTCTTGCTGTGTAGTATACACATGTAGTTTCTTCTATTTCTATAACTATATTTCACATACTCATAAGACTTTTTTCGGCATTAACAGCAACATATCCATCAGCTTGATGTTCACATGTATACATACAAAAGTTCAGTGGTACAAAGACAGCTCCATTGAACAACTTTTATCTTTTTTTGACAGTGGGCATGCTCCCCTCTGACTTTATTGGCTACTGTCTTTTTTTATTCTGCACCTTTTATTTCTTATGGCAATTATGTTACACCAGCCATATATCGATGTGCATAACATCACCTTTTTGATGCTATAGTTTTATTACCAGCACTGTTGCAATTATGAAGAAACTATGTTCCCTTTCCATGGAGAATGTCCTCTTCATGAGTTGTTTCAGTACTCAGTGGGTGTGCTGCAGAAGTTTGGCATCTGGGGATTTGGTATCGTCTGTCCTCTTTACCACATATGTGTTGTGCATGCTGAACGTTTTTGATGATGGCTGTTTTTGAAGTTGCATGCAGGAGTCTCTCTCCGTGTTGAGCTCAGTGCTGAGAGCCCTTTTGGTGATGAGTGTGTGATTTGTTCTGATAGAGGCGTGTGTGTATGTGCTATCACTGCGGTGGTTGCGCGTCATGGTGGCTCTGAAGGTGTTTGTCTGCTGCAGTTCCATCTTGTCCTCCTCCGACACTTTGATGAAGGGACACCAAGCAAATGCGTGACGGAAACCAGAACGAAACCTGCGGCAAAAGAGCAAAATTGGTCTTCTGCCTTGAGTTTAGGAACAGAGATACTTTGGGAGTTCCTGGGTGTCAATATGCCTTTTACCTTTGGTTTAGACAGCAGTAAATGATGGGATTATACATAGTCGAACTCATCGCCAACCAGAATATGGCCAGATACACCTGACGGGAGAAGGAAACATGATGCCCAATGAATAAGTAAGAATCATAAAAATATGCAAGAATGATAACAGCAAAAAATAATGAATAAACAAGGGCAGCTGCTGACTTGTTGAATGTAATGTTGTTTATAAATGTCTCTGTTAAAAGATCCCAGTATGAAGTAGATGTGGTAGGGCAACCAGCACAGGGCAAAGGTCACCACCACAACAACCATCATCTTCACCACCTATGACACAGAGAGAAGGGAAAGTGAGCTAATACACACACTACCACACATTGTAGTGGAAGTGATCATTGAGAGGGATTATTTTTGTATGACTTTTTAGGAAAATCCTACTAAGTATACCTTTAATGACAGTAGAAAAATAAAAGCTTGTGACCTTTCTCTTGGCTGTTATCTGGCTGTGGTAATTGTCTGTTGCCTCTCCAGGGATGTGCCCGCCCCACAGTGATCGGCCAACTAAGCTGTAGGTCACCAGCATTACCAGCAGAGGGAGCAAGTAGATAAGCAGTATGACTGCAAACTGGTAACTGCAGAGGGACAGAGAGATTGAAACTGGTTGAAGAAAATAAAAAGATTCAATCTTGTCCTGCTGTGTCATCATCATTAGTGATATCACTCTTCACACCTTTGAGTCTAGACATTTTTCATTGCATGTCATTTCTAGAGGGATTGACTGTGTATGTGTCTCTTTCTTGCAAAAAATTGTGTTGCTTCACTTTGACCATTTGGCAATACTTACAAATAAAGCATAATTAGAAAGGGTTTATCAGCTAGAATGATTGAGACATAACTGCATACTTAATTACGATGATATTATTTCAGTTGAGTGAATTGATAGAATAGAAGAATTGACAAATGTTTTTGTATTATGATTTTTGGTTTTAAAATGTCAATGGATTATACATTAAACCTTAGTACACTGACCCAACACACTAGCTCATAAAATGGGGTAAAAAAAACATAACCCTTTATAAAAGTAATCAAACCTGCAAAATACATGTCAGTAAGTCATTAGTTATTAGATTTTGGTCTGGTGTTTCACATACACAACAGAGTTTGGGAGCTAAAAAGACAAACCAGAGAACACACACTCCATCTATAGATTCTGACTGTTCCATCACATAAAGGTAAGTTATATTAAGGATCTGCCTTGTCGTAAGGCTTTTATGTTTTTTTATGAGTCTTTACCTTAGTTGATGTTTTCCTCCATATTCGTCAGGCCAGTCAACCATGCACACAGTTCTAGGGTAGTAAAATCTTGTCACGCTGTAGTAGCACTGAGGGAAAGCCAGTAAGATTGCTACAATCCAAATCAAGGCAATCACAACCTTTGTAGAGGTTGAAGAGAGGCGGGGCTTCAGAGGGTGGATGATGGCCATGTACCTGAAAGGATTAAAAGGGCTTATTTAGGAATCTGATGTTGAAATCACAGGAACAGACGTAGAGAAACCAGAGACCTGACTCTATCAATGCTTTTTCATTGTGAGTATGTATGTATCTTTGCCACAGATGGTTTAAAGTCAAGGTCTAATTGCTCATCAATCAAACCATGGAACGTACTTTGAAAATAGTGCATTTACTGGTGCACAGTGTAATATCGGAATATTTAGTGCCGTCAAGTGGTGAAAGTTATAGATTGCAACGCTCAATTCGTAACCCCTCCCTTTCAAATAATTACAGAAGGACCCAAGGTCGCTCTACAAAGCCAGACATAACAATAAACACATTAGGCAAATAAAGAAGAAGCTACTTGCTAAAGATGGCATCATTCAACACTGCTTTTTTTTTACTATGTGTTCTGAAATAACTACAGTATACTAGCAGGCCCATTCAATCAAAAACTTGTATTGGAGCAAAGATGAAGAGCTATTTTCTTGATTTATTTACTGCTCATTCTGCCTGCGTCAACAAATGTGGAATAATGATAATGAATAATCGTGGTGGCAACAGAAAGCCATCATGCATCTTGCGCAATGTACTTATGTAAATTTGCTTTACAAGATTACTCAATGGTGTCATTATAATGCCATTATAACCATATGATTTAACAATGACTATGATTCATTCATTTGAATTATCCAGGGATGACAGTGTGAATGTATTTCAATGGCTATGCCTGTGCCCCCTTTTTTTTACATTTAGCAGTGCAGATATCAAGTGACTCACCATGTAACTGAATGGACGGTAGTGACACGGTATGTTTCACAGTGGACCTGTTTAAGATTTTTTTTAATTGTTTTTCTTCTGCAGCTGATGACACCCCAGCAATTCCTGAATAATGTCTCATTAAGAGAAGAGTCAGCAAATTGGAAAATGATTAAGAGGAATTATCAAGTTATAGGCAGACTTTACACCATGGTCTGATCCAGAACTACATTGCAGAATACATATACAGTACATATGAGTTTATTGAGCGCACCTTTTCTATGAAGTACAATCTATTATAACAGTTATGCAGTACATTGAGTTTATATTCTTCAGTCTCTGTTGACACAGGGTTTAACTCTGTGGTTCTTCATGAAGTCATGTATGTAAATTGGCGTACACAAAACATTACAAACACCTATGCAATGCAATAAACATTTGCTTCATTTATAAACATATGTTGCAGGTTTGCAGTAACTCAGTACATGTATGATGTTATGCACATTTTCAGACTAGGAACAGACTGACCATTCATGCTCCAGTGAGCCTTAATGACATCTGTATCTCCGCTGCTTGTTGACCCAAACCTCCTTCAGGCTGCACTTTCCTCAGTTACAGTCAGTACTGCAGATATCAAGTGAAGCTCAGGTAACTCAATAAATGCTAACTCAACCCTCAATATAACAAAACCCTTGCTATCAAAGAAAATGGGGAATGAAATTACATTTATACACCATAATTAAAATCAACAATACACTTTAATGTATCACATAGTATAGTAATGTATCAGTTAAATTGATAATTTGCTAATACAATTTGGTTACACACTTCTAAGTTGCCTGTTTTAGTAAGAAGTAATCCATCCCCTTTTGACTTTTTGCATAATGCAGCTCCTAAACGGTAGTCACACCAACACTAACGCAGGGTGTATTTCACCCGATATAATATACCCAATAAAAAATGCTTCTCCTCAAAATATATTCAAGTACAACAATACATGGCAACTAGAGATAATTTACTTTTATTTCCCCCTATACAACGTCTCCGAAAACGGAAAAAATGTATCATGGGCGGACCCTATATAAAGTATCTCAAATTAGTGAAAAATTAGCGAATCGTTAACAAATAATTCCTAAAAAAATAAAAAATAATCGAGCTTGGAACTTGTTCTTCGGTCCACCTATTGCTGGGACATGTGAGCCTTGTCTGGTGAAGGCACATTTTGCTTTCATCACTGACTTCAGTGAGAAAGAGATGAAAATGCAAAAAATTGCATTTTTTGAAAGGGGAAATATATACAGTGATGTGTGAAAGTTTGTGAACCCCTTGAGCCTTTTGGAATTTTATTTATTTTAACCATTATTAATACATTTTTTAATCAATACCAGTATTTTTTTTTATGAAATAACAGATGTTTGTTTATCAATTCAACATTTTTCTTTTCCTGAAATCAGTTGTTAAAACAGATAAAACAAATTATTTGACAAATGTTGTATCTGCAAAGCAAAAGTTTGTGAACCCTGAGATGCATTGCTTAAATGGAGCAGGTAAACACAGTCTGAATTGGGTGATGAAATGGACCAATGTAGTGAGAGATCTTTAGGAAAGAAATTTGGCGGCACTAGATAAAACAGAGATCAAACCAGGTCAGTTTAGGCCCACCAAACTGAACCCATACAGGTCAGACATGCTAAAAGGGAAAACAATCTCAGAGGATCTCAGGAATAGAGTTGTGATGCTGCACATTTGGGACAGCTATACATTAATTAAAAAAAAGTTTGAGCTCCATCGGTCTTCTGTGAGGCAAATCATCTACAAATGGAGAGCTTTAAGAGAGACTGAACATCTGCCTAGAAGTAGACTTCCTTCAAAAATATCCATAAGCACCACAATAAAAGTTTTTTTTAAGTTAAAAGCCAACCCAAACATTACATCTAGTGATTTGCAGACCTCTCTTGCAGCATCTGGGACAGATGTGCATGGTTCCACAATAAGGAGAAAAGTCAGTCAACATGGCTTTCATGGGAGGGTTGCTGAAGACGCCTCTGCTCTCAAAAAAGAACAAAACTGCTTGTCACAACTTTGCCAGAGAGCACCTGGAGATACCTGAAGTCTTATTCTGTGGACAGATTTGTCCAAAATTGAACTGTTTGGTCACAACCAAAACCGCCATGTTTGGGCAAAAACGCAACTCTGCCTACCACCAGGAGAACCTTCTCCCAAGTGAAGAATGGTGATGGCAAATGGTCTGCAAATCTCCAGATGTAATGTTTGGGTTGGCTTTTACCTGAAAAATCTCTTTTCTTGTGGCACTTGAGGATATTGTTGAAGGAAGTCCACTTCTAGGCAGATGTTAAGTCACTCTTAAAGCTCTCCATTTGTAGATGATTTGCCTCACGGTGGACCGATGGAAACTTTTTTTATATGAATTTATAGCTGTCCCCAGACAAATGTGCAACATGAAATCTCTATTCCTGAGATCCCCTGAGATGTTTTCCCCTTTGAGCATGTCTGACCTGTATGGGTTCAGTTTTGTGGGCCTAAACTGACCTGGTTTTATCTCTGTTTTATCTAGTGCCGCCCAATTTCTTCCCTAAAGATCTCTCATTACAGTGGTCTATTTCATCACTCAATTTGGCCCACCTGATTGTGTTTACCTTGCTCGATTTAAGCAATGCAGCTCAGGGTTCACAAAATTTTGCACATACAACATTTGTCAAATAATTTGTTTTATCTGTTTTAATAATTTATTTCTGGAAAAGAAAAATGTTGAATTGATAAACAAACATCTGTTATTTCAAATAAAAAAATACTGGTATTGATAAAAATGTATTAATAATGGTTAAAATAAGTAAAATTCCAAAAGGCTCAAGGGGTTCACAAACTTTCACACATCACTGTATATAGCCTATGTACTGTATACATAAAAATATTATCAATAAATACAAATCTTTGGTCATATAAATTCCCTTTGACATCACCACTAAGTTATATGTACTCATAAAAATTACACCAAATAAGTATTACATGCAAATTCCAGGATTTACCTTAGCGTACATACAGTCTCCATACGGTTGCATTGGAAAAAACACTATACACTACAGTATATTTAGCTATACACCATCACCAACCCTGGGTGAAATGCACCTGAACACCTGTAGAAAAAAACAGGGATGGGAGCATAGAACCAATTGTTGTGGTCACAGCAGCCCGCTGTGTTTTCCTCGTCTGTATCTGACACTCCCCCTGTCTGTCTCACTTCGCACCTGGTCCTCATCTGCAATCACGCTCACCTGGTCTTCACCTCCAATCAACTCCCCTTCATAACCCGTGGATTCCTTGCTGTTGGCGCCAGATCGTCCTATGCGCTACCGTGGTAACTATTACGTACCTGGCTCCAGTTTACTGTTCCCTCGCTCTCGCTTACTCGTCTCTTGTTTCCTGTTGCCTGTAGCTGTTGACCACAACCTAACTTTTGTTTTTCCTCTGCCTGCAGTATCCGGATCACTCTCTCCAGCTTCCCGGCTTTGGTCTCCCCCTGGCTCCCTCACCCACTACCTGCTTCCCCACACCATATATAAAAAAACCTTTTTATATAAAACCTACTTTGTCTCTGTCTGCTCTTGGGTCCAGCATCGTAACCATAACAGAACGATCTGGCCAAGATGGACCCAGCGGACATCGGAAACATTCGTGGAGCTCTCGCCGCCCAAGGCACTCAGGTGGCGGAGCACAGCCAAGCTCTCCGGGACGCTATGGAGGCTTTTAAGAATCTCGCTACCCGAGTCACTCAGATGGGTGACCAATTGGACTTACTGGTACCTCCCACCACAGCGCCTCCACTACCAGCGGCACCCCCGCCTGCTCTCACTTCCCCGTTACACCTGCCACGAGCTCGTGAGCCATTTATTCCGGCGCCAGAGCGCTATGCTGGGGACATGGGTACGTGCAGAGACTTTTTGATTCAGTGTTTTTTAGTGTTCAGTCAGCAGCCTCTCACCTATCCCACAGAAAAGGCTAAGATCGCTTACATTATGGGGTCACTTAAGGGTAATGCACTAGCGTGGGCTTCAGCATTATGGGACAGTGATTCCCCAGCTAATGACAAGTTTGACCTTTTTGTAGCAGAGATGAGGAAAGTGTTTGACCATCCAGTAGAGGGAGGGGACGCCGCCAAGCGGCTTATTTCCTTACGTCAGGGCTCCCGCAGTGTAGCTGAGTTCTCCGTTGAGTTCAGGACCTATGCAGCCAGGTCAGGCTGGAACGACAAGTCACTACGTGGGCTTTTTCTTTCCGGTCTCAGTGAGACAATCAAGGATGAGCTGGCTACTAGGGAGGAAGCTGACACTCTCGATGAAATAATTTCCCTCTCTATCCGGCTGGATAATCGCCTACGCGAGCGGCGTAGGGAGAAGGCGGGCAGCGCCGTGCCTCCGGGTTTCGCTGCTTCCTGTTCCCCACTCTTTCCTAAGCCTACCCTCTCTGCCCCCGTGACGCATGGTGTCACTGAAGAGGAGCCCATGCAGCTGGGCCGCCCACGTCTCACCCAGGCAGAGCGGCTTCATCGGATTAAGACCGGAGTGTGTCTGTACTGTGCGCTGCCCGGGCATCTCATCTCCACCTGTCCATCATTGCCAAAAGACAGGGCTCGGCAGTGAGGCTCGGGGCCCTGCTGAGCCACGCCCCCTCCGTCCCCGATTCTCACTGTTCTCGCTCACTGCTGGATGCCACTCTCCTGTCCCTCGGGCATTCCTTTCCTGTGTCAGCGCTGGTGGATTCTGGAGCGGATGAGAACTTCATTGATGTGGGCTTCGCGTCTCAGGTTGGCATTAAATTGGAACAGTTACCCTCTCCCTTAAATGCTAACGCCTTAGACGGCCGTCACCTGGCCCTTCTTACCCACCGTACTGAGCCCCTTGAGTTAATTGTTTCTGGTAATCACCACGAGATACTGCAGTTTCATGTCATCCTGTCTCCCCTCACTCCCCTGGTGCTGGGGTACCCCTGGCTCAAGCTTCACAATCCCCAATTTGACTGGTCTTCTGGCAAGGTGGTGAGTTGGAGCACGTTTTGTCATTCCACCTGCTTACAGTCTGCCCTGTCTCCGGCAGTGGGAGATGTTCCCTTGCCCAAGGAACCTCCCGACCTCTCCTTGGTTCCCCAAATCTATCATGACCTGGGAGAGGTATTTAGCAAGTGTCGTGCGCTCACCCTGCCTCCTCATCGCCCCTATGACTGTGCCATTGATCTCCTCCCCGGCGCTCCTTTGCCCAGTAGTCGCCTTTTCAACTTGTCCCGTCCTGAGAGGGAGGCCATGGAGAAGTACATTGAGGATTCTCTTTCGGCTGGTCTCATGAGACCCTCCTCTTCTCCTGTTGGTGCAGGTTTCTTTTTTGTGGCCAAAAAGGACAAGTCACTTCGCCCATGCATTGATTTCAGGGGTCTTAATAACATTACAGTGAAGAACAAGTATGCGTTGCCCCTCATCAGTTCCGCATTCAAGCCACTGCAGGGCGCCACAGTCTTCTCCAAATTGGACCTACGTAATGCCTATCATCTGGTACGCATCCGTGAAGGCGATGAGTGGAAGACGGCCTTTAACACCCCCCTCGGCCATTTTGAGTATCTCGTCATGCCTTTCGGCCTAACTAATGCCCCTGCTGTGTTCCAGAACCTGGTTAACGACGTCCTCCGGGACTTTCTCAACCGCTCAGTTTTTGTCTATTTAGACGACATCCTGATTTTTTCCCGCAATCAGAAGGAACACGTCCAGCATGTCCGACAAGTTCTTCAACGGCTGTTGGAGAACAAGCTATATGTGAAGGCCGAGAAGTGTGAGTTCAGCGTCGCCTCCGTTTCCTTCCTGGGGTTCATCATTGAGAGCGGGCAAGTGAGGACCTGCCCCGAGAAAGTCATTGCAGTGACTGACTGGCCCATCCCCGATTCCCGCAAGAAACTGCAGCAGTTTCTGGGGTTTGCCAATTTTTACCGGAGGTTCATCCGTGACTACAGCAGGGTGGCAGCCCCTCTCACTCATCTCACCTCCCCTGCCCGCCCTTTTGCCTGGACGCCTGAAGCGGAGGCTGCCTTCTCTAGGCTTAAGGAGCTTTTTTCGTCTGCCCCCATTCTCATCCAACCGGATCCCTCCAGGCAGTTCATTGTGGAGGTTGATGCATCTGACACTGGGGTGGGGGCGGTCCTGTCCCAGCGCTCGGCCTCTGATGAGAAGATTCACCCCTGCGCTTTTTTCTCTCGCCGGCTGGTTCCTGCTGAGCGGAATTATGATGTGGGTAACAGAGAGCTGCTGGCGGTGAAACTGGCATTGGAGGAATGGAGGCACTGGCTTGAGGGGTCAGAACAGCCGTTCGTGGTATGGACTGACCACAAGAATTTGTCTTACATCCAGACAGCCAAGCGATTGAATTCCCGCCAAGCCCGGTGGTCCCTATTTTTTGGGCGTTTCAATTTCTCCCTCACCTACCGGCCCGGTTCCCGTAACGTCAAACCAGACGCCCTCTCCCGCCAGTTTGGCACTGTGGACACACCGGGCCCCCCTGACACCATCCTCTCTCCTTCCTGTCTCAGGGTGGCTGCTGTTACCTGGGAGATAGAGTCCCTCATCCGGGAGGCCCAAATCACTGAACCTGACCCGGGCAACGGCCCTCCTAACCGCCTCTTTCTCCCCAGTTCGGTGCGCTCCCAGGTTCTGGTGTGGGGTCACACATCGCGTTTTGCCTGTCACCCTGGCGTGGGTCGCACCCTGTCACTCCTCAAGAGGTACTTTTGGTGGCCAGCGATGGACGCTGACACCCGGGCTTTCGTGCTGGCCTGCACGGTGTGTGCTCGGGCCAAGTCCTCCCATCAACCCCCTGCTGGCCTGCTTCGCCCGCTTCCTGTTCCTGGTCGGCCCTGGTCTCACATTGGCCTGGATTTCGTCACTGGTCTTCCCCCCTCTAATGGCCATACAGTCATCCTCACAGTTGTGGATAGGTTCTCTAAGGCGGTCCATTTCATTGCCCTCCCAAAGCTCCCCTCTGCCTCCGAGACTGCCCAGCTGCTCGTACAGCATGTGTTCCGCCTCCACGGGATTCCCGCGGACCTCGTCTCCGACCGCGGCCCCCAATTCATCTCCCAGGTGTGGAAAGCCTTCTGCCGTGCGCTGGGGGCCTCTGTCAGCCTGTCATCAGGGTACCAGCCGCAGACTAATGGGCAGGCGGAGAGAGCGAATCAGGACCTTGGAACCGCGCTGCGTTGTGTGGCTGCCCGCAACCCCTCTGCCTGGAGCGACCATCTCTCTTGGATCGAGTATGCCCACAACTCCATGTCCTGTGCAGCCACCGGCATGTCCCCGTTTGAATGTTCCCTGGGGTACCAACCGCCCTTGTTTCCTGCTCAGGAGGACGACATCTCCGTTCCCTCAGTTCAGCACCATCTCCGCCGCTGCCGCAGGGTGTGGAAGGGCGCGCGCACCGCTCTGCTGCGCTCCGCTGAGCAGAACCGGCGCACGGCGGATCGCCACCGGGCTCCCGCTCCTGCCTATCGGGTGGGTCAGCAGGTGTGGTTGTCCTCCAAAGACCTGCCCTTACAGACGGGCTCTAAGAAGTTAACCCCTCGTTTTGTGGGGCCCTTCCCTATTGTCTCTGTCATCAACCCCTCTGCGGTCACACTCAAGCTGCCCTCAGCCATGCACGTCCACCCAACCTTCCATGTCTCTCGTTTAAAGCCAGTCTCCACCAGCCCTCTCTCCCCCCCGGCCGTTGCCCCCCCTCCTCCCCGGGTGATTGACAACCACCCAGCTTACACCGTCCGGCGGTTGATGGACATTCGGCTTCGGGGCAGAGGGCATCAGTACCTCGTGGATTGGGAGGGTTACGGTCCTGAGGAAAGGAGCTGGGTTTCGCGGGGTCTCATTCTCGACCCCTCCCTCATCCGGGATTTCCATCTGGCTCATCCAGAGAAGCCTAGGCCGCCTGGAGGCGTCCATTGAGGGGAGGGTACTGTTGTGGTCACAGCAGCCCGCTGTGTTTTCCTCGTCTGTATCTGCCACTCCCCCTGTCTGTCTCACTTCGCACCTGGTCCTCATCTGCAATCACGCTCACCTGGTCTTCACCTCCAATCAACTCCCCTTCATAACCCGTGGATTCCTTGCTGTTGGCGCCAGATCGTCCTATGCGCTACCGTGGTAACTATTACGTACCTGGCTCCAGTTTACTGTTCCCTCGCTCTCGCTTACTCGTCTCTTGTTTCCTGTTGCCTGTAGCTGTTGACCACAACCTAACTTTTGTTTTTCCTCTGCCTGCAGTATCCGGATCACTCTCTCCAGCTTCCCGGCTTTGGTCTCCCCCTGGCTCCCTCACCCACTACCTGCTTCCCCACACCATATATAAATAAACCTTTTTATATAAAACCTACTTCGTCTCTGTCTGCTCTTGGGTCCAGCATCGTAACCATAACACCAATTCTACTTTCTAAGACGTCATTGAGCAGCTTGAAGGCACTGAAGGACCCAGGCAACTCAAACACAAGCAGCACAATGGAAATCATGAAAACACAATTCGACGGATGAAATTCACCTGGGGTTAGTGTTGTAGGAGGAGGTGAGGGTCATCCCAGGATCAAATGTGTGGCACAAAACAGTTTCTTATACTTTTAAACAGCATTTTGAATGAGAGTATTGGCTTCACGTACTGTAATACATTCTACTTTGAGATACACAACACAGTTCCAATTAGACTTAATATATGGTCTGCACAGTTTGTAAGAGAGCTTTCCTACCTGTCCACGGCGATGGCAGCCATGGAGTATATTGATGAAAACATGGCCGTGATGGGGAAGAAGTTCTGAAAGCGGCAGTAGCCCAGACCAAAATACCAGTCATTGTGAAGGGCGTAGACAAAGTTAAACAGGGTGTTGAAGGTTGCCATGGAAACATCAGAGAAGGCTAGGTTGACGATGAAGTAGTTGGTGACAGTCCTCATGCGCCTGTGAGCCAGAATGATCCAGATGACTGTGACGTTCCCAGTGACTGACACCAGGATGATGACGGAGTAGGCTATAGCCCACAGAGCCACCTGAGAGAGGGGAAGGTACAATTTTTTTTTTTTTACTAGTGGTTTAAGAAAACAATTCTAATAGGCCTACTACTAGTGCACTCTCTCATTAATGGTGTCCAACTTTATTCAGTTTTTCATCAGTTACTTCATAACACCCCACTAAGTGATTTCAACCAGTTTCATTTCCCACTGATTTCTCCTATACCTGCCAGTCAGGCTGCTGGAACTGATTCCCAATGGTCTTGTTTCCGTCCTCCAGCCAGTCATCGGTCACTGATGACGGCAATGAAGTGGCCTCCATGTCTCGTTGTATGTGTTGAATAGGACTATTCATGTCCATATTCACTCTCCCTGTTCACCTGGTGACAAAACGTTATTTGTAAATGTACGTGCAATATGCATTCTGAGACATAATGAGGGATAGACTGTTAAGTATCGACATATCCTTAGGAAGTGTTTTTCAAAATTGTGTTAGTCTCGATTCTGCAAACATTTAAAAAAAACTGATTTATGTACAGAAGGTTAGAAAGGCTACCCTCTATGATCTTCAATCTTTTCATGTCCTTCTTAAAAGCTTCAGCCAAGATATTTCATTTTGAAAATGTCTGGCATACAGTTTTAGGTGAGGCATGTATTTTCCCTTATTAGCAGAGATTACTTTTTCATAGGCAGGCAGAAAAATCTATTGTAACATTTTCGTATGGTTGATAATTCATTTCTACTTTTATCTCCTGGAATCTGCCACCATGTTATTTATGAATTTATGAGTTATATGTTCCTGTATCTTATAACAAAAATATCAATGCCATGTACCAAACCTGTGAAAATGTATTATGTAATTTTTTTTTAAAATATTTTTGGCTAATTTCTACCATAACATGCCTTCTTTAATAAAAAGATAAACATTGTCTTTGCGTCTGTACATTTCTCATATACAACAATCTTTTGACATTATGTTAAAATTTGTTTTTTTCAGTACTTCTAAAGCACTTACATTATTCTTACCACTATTCTGAATTGTATAACAGAGGGATTTATACATTGTTAATTGTCTGAGTTGTGATAGGCCTACAGTTGTTTCTTAAAAACATGCAGAAAATGCATTTTTAAGACCAGTACATAGTATTTTTGACTTTGTAAAAACTTTAAATTCTGGCTCTATATCCAACAACTTGATTTGTGATCATTAAAGATATGCAAATCTATGCATAATTGATTAGATGTTGCCATATTTGCACAAGTTAAATATGTTTACCCTATTGACCTGCATCCCCTCCCCTTAGACGTATTTTGAACCCTAAAACAATGCATTTCAGAGCACACAGTCCATAACACAAATCCTGTTTGAAATTACACCGTGAAAGCATTTGGCTCGATGAGCATCAGCAGAGTCGCTGAGTTAATACTTAAACTCCATATCACTATTATGCATGGATCTACAGTAGGCTATGCTGATAGCCTAATCTTACAGTAGTCTACAGTAGGCTATGCTGTTAGCCTAATCTTACAGTAGCACATATAAGGTTTAACAAACCAGTTCCTGGCGCCTTAAATAAAGGTAGATGCACTTCGTTTTAGTGTAGGTCGGAAATAGGAATACATGAATATACACAGACAGCATTTCGTAGACAAACACAAACACAAGTTTTTTTTGTATGGATCCAGTAAGAGCAAAGTGATGGAATAATATCAACTGACTTACCTCTTTGATTATGTAGTTGAGTTTGCAGATTTAACATAAGTTCGTTCAATCAACGGCTTAATAATGTCCAAATATCAGACTCCTTCTGCGCAATAGACAACCACGTTAATTCAAAATCCATCAAGACATCCCTACACTCTCTCTGCCTCGCAATTAAATCCAACTCCGTGTCCCTCTCCTGGAATGTATAACTAGCTGATAATGACACACACGGCTGAGTGTGACGAAAACTCACTGATAGAAAGGCACGCGACTAAGCGCGTGGAGCAGCGCCAACTCCACGCAGAGAGAGAGAGAGAGAGAGAGAGAGAGAGAGAGAGAGAGAGATAGAGCGACAGAGATGAAATTCAGTTAAAAAAAAGAACAGCTCTGGTTTGCACTCTCATTTTCTGGACCTGTTGCAAAACGTTGCAAAAATAGCTGTTCATATTTTCTCATAAAAGAGAGAATGTGAGAAAAGTGTAGGCTAATAAATTAAAGATGTGTGGAGGCTGTTCATGTTTGCAAAACAAAATCAGCATAATGATCAAAGGACGAAAATGACTGACAGCTTGGATGAGTAATAAAAATTCTCCAAATGGCAATAAGGAAAGGGAAAATTAGGCCATCATACCCGGTCCCTGATGCTACATTTCTGCAGCCATTTTTGCCCTTTCAAAGGCCTTTTACCGACCTTCATCTATGTCTTTGTGACATTCATGTTATGTCTAGGTTTCCCCTATGGGACGTAACATACAGTGTGAATGTTACCACCGTGGACCACTCTATGTCTCATGAGAACATCTTAGCTGAGCTTTGACCTTGTTGAATTGCTTTGACGCAAAAGGAATCTTTTCAAACTGCTTCATTCTTGTTGAGGACGTGTTCAACCTACATGACTCTAGCATATAGTGATCTTTAGATACTGCAATCCACAGCCATCATCATCATAATCATCAGGTGCACTTACTGCTGTGAGCACCTCTTTATGGGTTTTGACATTGCTGCTGAAGAGGTCGATATCAAAAGCATGCTGCTTGGAGGGAGAGTGCCACCGTTCTTTTCTTTTACATCACCTATATATAAGATCTCTGTGCTGCTAGGTTTTAATACAATGTTATCCCAGTTGATGGTGTTGCCGCAGTGTCTTTTGGAGGTGCTGCTTGATGTTTTTGTGCCTTTTATTTACAATTGGCATAATGTTAATACAATACCATAAACTGTAATTGAACTGCAGTGTTTAACGATTGAAAAGGGAAAGCTTTATCTTAGGTTCTGGCAGAGTTGAAAAATGGGTTTGATCATCAACCTGTTTTCAAGTATTGGCAAAACACTTCAATGTCCACCCAGAGATTGTACGAGTCAGTATTTGTTACTGGTTTAAAAATGTGAGTGTATGTAAAAGGGCATACGGATATATGAGCAGGGCAGTTGGTCCGTGTTTTGGCATTTCTTCAAACAAATGTACTGCATCCGAGTGTATGTTAAGAGAGATCTAGAGTCTAGACACCCATAGAAGTCATACTATAATGTTTAAAACATTTTTAGATGATTTTTTTGGCATTGTCAAGCTTTATTTGATAGTACATAGTTGAAATGGGGAGACAGAGAGAGGGGGAATGACATGCAGTAAAGGTCTACTGGTCGGATTTGAACTCACGACCACTGCAACGAGGCTTCAGCCAATATGGTACGCTCTATCCACTATGCCACCAGAGCACCCTGATGATGTTAACATTGCTTAAACCTATACTGTGCTGCTGTTTGATCGTTGCAGTAACGTTTGTCTTTCTCTTTGTGAAAAATGACACAGAGCTCGACAACAAGTCCAACAGTTGTATGTTATAATATGTAATGGCTTCCTTTATTACTTTTTATTTGTGCTTTCTGTTGCTGTTATTCTCTCCTTTTTTGTCTGTTTTACTTCACATCTGTGCTCTTTTTGTTTGACCTCCTTCTCGGGGGAAATCTACTGTAGGTGTTTGCACAGACTAGTACAGACAGAGTTAGAGCCTTCCGACTTCAGCCCAGCTCAATATCTTTTCTCTGTGTAGTGTGTGCAGTTTGACTGGATGTTTGTACTTTTACACAATCACAAATCCTTATTGGCCTGCAGGACCTGGTGAAGGGTGTGTTGAAGGGTACAGACAAGGGAATGCAAACTTCCTAAAAAGCTGGTAATATGATTGGTCCACTGATCCCTGAGTCAATCTGAGCCTGAGGCATATTGATAGTAACAGTAATATTGGCCACTTATCCACATGTATTTCAATGACTGCCCCTAACTTGCATGGACATACTAACTTGTCCTGTACCTTACGACTGTGTTCGTAGCCCAGAAACGCATCACTGAAAAAAAGAAAAAACATGTTCCAGCCAAAGTAAATCTCATCAAAGTGTCTTGTTATATTCTCAGAAAACAATTGAAGAGTATGCCTGTTGAAAACTGAAAGCGTTCAGGTGTCCTTTCCTTTCCGTTCCTTTGCACCAGAGTGGTTTGCCTTTTGCTTGCATGAGAAGATATGAACGATAAGACAAGGCTGAGCTGATAAATAAGGAATTACCAAGCTAAGTGGTAACATAAAGATCTGCTTTACTGAACATCTTCGTCTTACTGCCTCAACATGCTTCTCCGACTGAATGTCTGCGGATAAGGAGCTACAATAGCCGATGAAGTCACTGAGATTAGGCCTATGGTTGGACACGGACAGCCCAAATGGCTGCCTGTCATTTTGGTGCGTTGGGACAATAAATATCTAAATATCTATCGTGGTCCACTGCTGCAAATTCAAAAGTGGCTCACTCTCATTGCAGGCTAATGCGTTAGCCTTTTAATTTAAAGTCTTCTCAAAGGTTTTTTTTGGTTATTGATGACAACAATGCAATGCTTTTTTATGCAATGTGAGCCTATATTTTGTGTGATTGTAATGTCTTTATTGGTTGATTTTCCAGTTAAAGAGGATCCACGTTGCATTTCAAAGTTGTTTGTAGTGTTCAGTGCACAAGGTTTTAACAAAGACACTGTTGAGGCTGGGTTGTTACATTCTTTATGACCTATCTGCTTGAGGCCTACTTCTACTTCCATGCCACCAGCAGGGGGCAAAGTTACGTGTGTTGAGTACAGATGGTATATAAAAGGTTTTGAGCAACCATGTGATCCATTCTGTGACACTAAGTTCCTATATTAGATAAAATAACATTGTAGACATCATGATTTTTTTATTAAAGCTGACATTATTGTTTTTGCTTTACATGTTATTGTCAGTCACACATATTGTCCTATCTGAGTCTCACTTATTATTCATTCACTGGAAAAGACAGGGGGTATGTGTGTAATGATAAATACAGTTGTATCACCACTTGTTTTATATGCCTAGGAAGACTACAATGCTGGTTTGTAGATTGCACCAACAGATGTCTTCTTTTCCATACATCTCTTGTAAAGATGTGAAACCTTATCGCAGTGAGAAATGTAGGCTACCTGATTAAGCTTAAGGGGAAGAGGATAAAGTGCAATCTTATACGGTTACGCCCAGTCAATTGTAGCCGATACTTCACCAAACCACTCAGTCATTCAGAAGCGAAATCTCAGAGAAACTTTAACATTTCCCAACGATGTGAAACTTCGCTCCCATTTCCTGTCAATCTCGTCCCACTTCCCTCCCCTGCCATCCATCACGCCAACGTGCGCTCCCAGGTGTGGTGAGTGACGGACAAACGCGGAAGTGTGTTGATTTGTCAGCAGCGCCGGGGGAGAAGAGAAACTGTCCCAGCAAGGATGTCCAACAACGACGAGATCCGATACTGCCACAGATGTTCCTACATCTTCCTCAAATTCTCCCTGTTCGGCTATGCCATCGTCTGGTGGGTGAGTACAATCGTCGTGCGTTAGATTAGAGTGGGAGCTTCGTTTACACATAGGGGTGTAGACAGGGTGTGTGTGTGTGCAAATGTGTGCTTTTGTGTGTGTATGTGTGTGTGTGGGTGGGTGGGTGTGAATGTGTGTGTGTTTCGGCTGGCACTGTGTAGCCTGTGCGATTCAGCTCAATAGAAAATAAAAAAAAAATACAAATAGATCCTATGATTGTCTATATTATCCTTTAAATTTGGATTGATTGTGTCTGGGATCTACAGCTTTGAACAGACAGGTGTAACTTTTTACCTGTGGAGACCTTGTGTGTGCTGCTACTGTGTGGCCACGCCCTCTTTTGTGCACCTTTACACTACCCTTTACCTCCCTGATCAAATGTTGCGTAAACACAACGAGACAGCAAATTAATGGGGGGGGGGGGGGAATGAGGAACAGCAAATTCAGGCTTTATTTATTCCTCTCACACATTCCATGTGCTGCTTGTGCGTGTTTTCATGTGTCGTGCGTGCTGTGGTCAGAGCGTTTCACCATATGAGTCACTATAGGTCATCACTTGACAGAGCAAAAACATGTTTTTCAGGAAACGAAATAATGTGGAAAATGTCAGCATATAATGGGTCTTAATGACACAGTTGGTCGGGTAATTGCATTGTAACATAATTATAAATGCATTGCGTCTGCCTCATATCAGGCATGTAGCTTATGTTCAGTAAAGCCTTCACATATAGGCTATATATATATATATATATATATATATATATATATATATATATATATATATATATATATTTCTGTTAATACACTTCTTTTTGTAATAAAACGCCTGCCAACTCATGATAGGAATACTTACAATACATGATCACTAGCTCCAGAATAGTCTACATGTGTTTGATGACATGAGGTGAAGCAAGTGTTATGGAGCATAAAATACCTGCTATCAACAGACAACCATCACTGTCCATTAGATAATGACAACAGTAATCTGTGATGTCTATCATGTGATGATATGATATTATCAAGAGTACAGTAAAGATAGACTGTCATTATTATTGTACATTTAGATCTGACCTGAATTTGACCTCCATATTTAATTGTTTTGGGCCATCTTACATTGTGACGTAGTCTTTCTATACATGTTTTCATTTATTTTTTATAAAGCAAACATATTTGGTACCATATTTAACCTATGGATATCCACCGCACAAATCATCAAAGAGTTCTGCTGATCAACTCGTTGCCTCTGCATGTTTGCATTAATCACAAGGAGAGTGGTGACTTACATTCTAGGGCCCGACCGATATGGATTTTTTTAGTGCCGATGCCGATTATTTTTAGAGAAAAATTACGAGAACGATTAAATCGGACGATTATTATTTTTTTAAATCCCCAAAATATATATTGAAAAAAATTCACTTTTTTGAACCCTTAAATATATATAAATACTTGTTACTGTCGATAGGTGTACAGGATTTTTTTATTTATTGAAATATGCATTATCTAAAAAAAAAGTGTTACAAATATTTTCTAAAGTGACATGACGCATTTTTAAACTCAGACATTAAGCATTTTATTCAACTGCTCCCAACCTTCTGGAACTCCCTACATCCAAACATCAGCATCTCAGACTAGATAAACCCATTCAAAAGTCAACTCAAAACTCACCTCTTTTAGAAAGCATAATTACACCTGACTCCATTCCAAACCTTATCTTTAATTTGTCTGTATTTTGTTTTGTTTTTCTATAAGTATGATTTTCTATATATAATTTTAAGTGTCTTTGAATGACCTTCAATAAAGCACTATATAAATTCTATCAATTACTATTAACAGTCAAAAGATGACCAATGACTCTGCTATTGGTGTCAGGGGGAACTGTCAAGTGTGAATTAATCCAATGTATTACAACACAACTAATGCTGCTGTTAATAGGCTATAACTTTAATGCTATGCATGTAGGCTACTTCCGGGGCAGCAATGCATCTCACTCAACATGATTGCTTGAATAAAAAAAATAAAAAATCTGCAAAAAATCGGACATTCGGAGATGTGCTATAATCGGCCAATTAAATCGGCCGGCCGATATATCGGTCGGGCCCTATTACATTCATTCAAGGTGGACACAAACACAACTCCAAATTAAAGGATAAATGTTGCTCCGTAACTGCTGGACTTGTAAATAGGAACCTGTTGACCATGTCAAAATCAGTTATTGCGGCTTCAGGTTCATTCTTTGTCCAACCTACCTTTTTGTATTAGTCAGTAAACAATAGGGCAACTAGACAATGCAGTATCTTAGCAGTAGAATATAATACACTTTATATCAATATGTTTTATATACATTCGGTATTGTATACACTAGATTAGTAATAGAGATCATTGGCAGCCTAACAGTCACACAAATCGTCAGCTGCCAGTGTGTGTTGTCTAACTCTTTCCCTAATTCAGTTGGTGTATTGCTTAAATATGTGATGTGCCATAAAGAAGGATCAAATACCTTGTTGATTATAATTTACTTGCGTCTTTCAGAGGCAGTAACTAATTATATATTTTTACTCCCGGAGATGACACGTGTTTCAACAGATGTCTTGAAATAACTTGGATATAACGGAAGCAAGATGCGCTACTTCGGTGGCTTACTTTTTGTTGTTATTGTTTTTAATTAATTTATTTTATATTAAGGTTTTGTGCGACACAGCCAAACCCCGCAGCTGCTCCATCTCCCAGACAACAGTGCAGATTGTATATTTGTGCAGACAGATGGCTGATTAACACAACGCTTGCAATACAAAGAAAATCACTTATTTTTTTTTCTCCTGTGAGACATTTTTGAAACGTTTATTCACAGAGAGAGCGCAGTAGGGAGTGGGATCGTGAGGCAGTGAGGAGCCGGTAATGGGTATATTATGGGGAATGAATGCTGCCTTGATAGGGGAGGTGAAACAAATTAACGAGTTATATTT
The DNA here is from genome assembly GCA_026929865.2 of Hyperoplus lanceolatus. Lineage (NCBI taxonomy): Eukaryota > Metazoa > Chordata > Actinopteri > Uranoscopiformes > Ammodytidae > Hyperoplus > Hyperoplus lanceolatus. The sequence goes on from CM049395.1 coordinate 13,722,784, forward strand.
ACTTTGCTCCCGTGGCTTGTTGATTCAGTCATGATTCAGAGAGATTTACACCACACTCTACACATGTCTCTGGAGATTGTGTGGATTATCTCAGCGTGATGCACTGTCAGTTGTATTGTTTGTCACATCCTCCAGGAAACGTTGACAGTCGCAAATGTTTTTTCTGCCATAATGTTTCATGAAAGAGGTGTGGGAGTAAAACATATATATTTAGTTGACTACATGTTGTAATCGGTAATAGTTTCCCACGTGTAATTAGTGAAGGAAACAACCAATGCTGACACAACTGGCAGCTATGGACAGGTCTGGTAGTGATTTATTGGGAAGTTTGTGTTGCCCAAAAACATAATTTTGTATCTTTAACATCAGACTTTTGATTTATTATGCCATTCATTTTAAAACACCCTAAACGTACTGTCTTGCATTCAGTTTTTATTTTATTTATTCCTCTTTTTTATAGAATGACCTGTGACAGTGTCCCGCTGGACAGGATGTCCTGTGAGCTGGGGGTCTAGTGCCGAGGCTGCAAACAGCCAGGCTAAATAGCATTGGAGGAACAATGACAGGAGGGGATTAGCTATTTCCTGTTTACAGAATGACTTAATCTGATATAGCTCTATACTGTACGAAATGGCTTCCAGTTACAATGACAATGACTATACATTGGTTACATATTATTTGAATAATGTTCTTAATTACTAATGTACATCTATTCTTATATTATTATATTGATAGCTTTTATTGTTGGTTTAACCTTGTGGCCTTAAGCACATATTCTCTCTACCTGTTTCTTAATTGGAGCAACTGTAACAAAAATAATTTCCCCCGGGGATCAATACAATATTTCTGATTCTGATTCTGATTTTTGATAAAACCAAAACTAAATCAAAGGGTGTTTTTCTCTTTTTTAAAGTCATTCTAATATAAATTATGGTTCCAATATGAGTGACAATGTAATGCAAACAGTGCATATGGTAGGCAGAGCAGGATTAGAGAGTAATGGATTGAATGTTGCAACCTGTGACATTTAAATGTGAAGCTATTATTTAAATGGCTGGAACATGATTGTGTTAAAATGATTTTGTCAGCAGTTCTGATTATCATCTGTAATGAATCTTTCAGTTACATAATTTAAACCAAATGATTATAGAGGCAACTGGAAATTTCCAGCTCTTAACTTATTGTTCCTGTGGCTTGTTCCGGGCACAGCAAGTCTGCTGTATGAGGTTATCTGCTTTGATCAACCTTTATTTACCCAGTGAAGGTTGACTGAGCACACTTTGTTAACAGTGGCTACACACACACACACACACACACACACACACACACACACACACACACACACACACACACACACACACACACACACACACACACACACACACACACACACACACACACACACACACACACACACACAAATAGGATTTCCCGGTCCAACACAGGGCTTTGACCTTTGGCCCTGTAGAGTTGTAATGACATTGTAATTTGGGCCCCTGTGCCTCACTGTTGTTGTGCAAGGACATCGCAATGAATTCAGTCCTCCACATTCCAGCAACCTTTTAGTCAAATGAACATGTCCTTGTTAAAATTATACAGTTTAATTGGCTTCATAGTAGTCTTAAGTCCAAGACACATTGGTGTCCTACGGCATACATTAAGACAACCTCTAAGACAACTGCACAGTTGTAGAAATTATAATTCACTTCCACAAATGTTGAACGTTTCTATACTACTCCTTACTTTGTGTGTCCTTTTGATTTGTTTGATTAACACATTTGTTAAGTAGCTCTGATGAAGGTGTGAAACAAGACTAGAGTCAACAGCCATGCCAGCTGCCCAGTACAGTGTAGCCTGCCAATTAATTCAATGAAGAGGAAGAACGCTACATAATAAACAAAGAGCTGCGTGCCAGCATTTTTATGAAAAGTTGTGTATATTAGCATGCTAACACGAAGCTAATGAGACTGACATTAATTGTACATAGCCTTCGGTCATAAACCAAAATACTGTGAAAATAAACTTTTGACCTAATGAAAAAGTGACGCTGTACGATCACAATGTATATACTATCTATGACGATCACCAATGTGACAAGTACAGTTTATCCTGATGAATGTGTGTACCAAATGTAACAGCAATCCATCCAATCTGTCAAAACATTTCAGTCTGATCAAAGTGTTGGACTTAAAATTCTGGCGAACCCATAGACTTGTGAAACACGGGGAGAACTGGATAATACGGGGGGATTAAGTCACTCCACATCCATGCAAAAAAGAAATGGAAAAAATAGTAGCTTCATAGCATTGCATTGTTTTGTTTGAGTCATTTCGATAGACCATGATTTTGTCTAGCCCTCAGCATTCTCTCTTCAAAGCTGTTTCCATGATCCCGTGCAACTCCATGGCAGTCATCAAACTCCGTCTTCGGTTATTGTTGATCGTGAGCCCCCTGGAAGCGCAATATTACATATTGTGCGTTTAAATTGTTATCGAAGTCATTCAATGTCAATTTTTTTGTCATATATGGCAGAAATCATGAGACATGTATTAGTCCAGAATTTCAGTGCATTGTTAATTGATAACTTTTAAAATATTTTTTGATTGTTTTCTAGTATTATATCAGTTATTCCGCTTTACCACGGTCAAAGTCAAAATCCTACTGTTAGTCACTTTTTGTGTTCCATCTGCAACTTGTAGCCTACTTCTAGAGGCTCAGTACTGCACTGTAAGCCTCCCACAACCATCAGTAAAGCACACTTATAGCACTGTGAGGTTGATTTTACAGAGTTCAATAGGTTATAGAATACCTTGGCCTAACGCTTTGATATTATCAAGTCATCTGAAGCTAAGTGCATGCTGATAAACAGAGCCCTGTCTGTGTTATGATATTGTCTCAGCTATTTTAGTTAAGATTAAAGTTTTCCCTTACTGGAGTGATAGGCAAACCAACAAGGCTGTTTAGAAAAGGTGATCATGAGTGATCATCTGTACAAAGAAATGTTGAGTTTTTCTAAGTGCTCTCCTCTTGTCTTGGCTGAATGGAAGTAAGTTAGGGGTGTGCAGGCAACCAGCCAGCAGCTAGAGACCATAACAGACAGCAAGCCAGGACTTGTAGGGGAAAGATATTGTGGTGGATTATAAACAGTTTTTTGACCTTCAGAAATCCCAGATTCCCAGATGAGTGTGTGTGTGTGTGTGTGTGTGTGTGTGTGTGTGTGTTTGTGTGTGTGTGTGTGTGTGTGTGTGTGTGTGTGTGTGTGTGTGTGTGTGTGTGTGTGTGTGTCCCACGATCCAAACGCTGACCACGCCCCCTTGGGCTGAAAGCATAGAGACAGCTATACCAGATTTTTATCCATCTACTGCTAAATTCACTTTTGAAGAAGTAGATAAAGTTATTTCTCAGCTGCCAAATAACAAAGCCAGTGGGTACGATGGAGTGACATATGAGACCATCAAAGCCAGAAAACCCCAGTCTACCCAAATATTAACATCTTTATTTAACACCTGCTTGATTAATAGAAAGGTACCAGGTTCATGGAAGGGGGCCCTCATACATAGAATACCCAAGAAAGGCAATATTCCCAGCGACCCATCCACATGGAGGGATATCTCTCTCCTTCCCACTGTCTATAAAATATTCATGAAATGTCTGCTTTCTCGCATCCTCCCATGGCTTGTAGACACTGGCATTCTCTCACCCAAACAAAAAGCCTACATAGACAGACAGGGCATGAACGAGCATGTGTTCTGCCTTAAAACTGGAATCGATGACTTTAAACACCAATCATGTAAACTGTATACTGTATTCCTGGACTTCAGAGATGCCTTTGGAACACTGCCTCACAACATAATGCTGGGTTCCCTGGAGGAGATCCATCTACCCCAGCCCTTTGTGGACATCATAACAGATGTGTATAAGGGCTCTTTCCTGCAGGTGATCTGTGGAGCCCAGCTCACAGAGCCCATTCCTCTCCAGGTTGGGATTAAAACAGGCTGCCCCTGGAGTGCGGTGAATTTCATCCTGGCCATTAACCAGTGGCTCAAGTGGCTCTGTCAGTGTGCACCATCTCATATCAGATCCCCAAACCCTGTCCAGGGGTACGCTGACGATGTGGAGGTGTCCTCCACAGACGAGGGCGTCATACACACCATGCTGGCCAGAACCGATGAGTTTCTGCACTGGTCCAAGCTGGAGGTAAAGCACACCAAGTGTGCAGCACTATATGAACGACGTAGCGGTGGCAACCGCTGGTACAAAGCCAAATCTGACCAACCCCCCTCCTTCACCATCATGGGGCAGCCTATCAGAGTCTACACACGCCATGAGTCATACACCTATCTTGGCCATAACATCAACATTGCAGGTGAGTGGGGAGAGCAGGTACAGGAGTTATGCTGTGACTATAAGAACAGAATCGATCTAATCGACTCCTCCCCCCTTCCTGTGGTCATGAAACTGGACGCTATCAGACAGGTGGCCCTGGCAAAGATTCAACACCTCTTTGCAAACATCCACATCCCACAAAATGTCCTACGGGACATGAACAATAAAACAGTCCAGGCTGTCAGAAAATGGCTAGGGCTGAATTCTCATTCTACCAGAGACATCATCTTCCTCTCACATAAAGAGTTGGGTATCCCAAACGTGGAATGGGTATACACTGCCACCAGGCTGTCACACCTCATCCGAATGCTCAACAATGATGATGCCACAGTCAGAGAGCTAACCAGAGCCTCCCTGCTGCTGGACCTCAGGAAGAGGAAGGTGCCTCTGGCCCCAGCAGGCCAGGACAGCTTCCTGGGCTTCAGGAGGAAGAGGAGCGGGAAACTGGACACACAGGCTGCAGGCTTTGGAGTCCGGTCGGACTGGCCGGACCTAAATGATCTGTGCAACAGAATGACAGTTAAACTGGAATGGACACAACATAACTCACACACAGCACCACAGCCATCTGATGCAGTTGTCACAGACTCATCTGTAACAGCCAAGGCTACTGTCAATTACAATGAGGAAAAACACACACTACAGAATACAACAGCTAGGAGACTCCTCCTCCACGTAAAGCAAGCAGAGACCAAACAACACTGGACTGGACTCAGAATGCAGGGGAAGCTAGCGTGCCTGGACTTCGCCAACCACTCTGCTTCACACTCCATGTACACAAATGCTGCTGTCGGTGAGGACATCCTCTGTTTCACAGCTAAAGCCAGACTGCAGGTGCTACCTACTAAATACAACCTGGCACTATGGTACCCTGCACACAACCATCCATACTGTATAATGCACTCAGACCATCAACTTGAATCTGTTGCTCATATTGTAAATGGCTGTACTATGTACAAAGGACTTTATATTGCACGCCACGACCGAACTGTCGATCTGATAGCTAGCGCTGTAAAGAAAGTATTGGCAGAAAATGTGACCATGTACAAACATTCTCGTATTATGCCGGAGTGGTTCAACAGCTCTACTGATGTGTTCTGTAACATCCCTAACACCCCGGATGTTGTGTTTCTGGACAGAGCCAGTAGGCAGGTGCTGCTGCTTGAAGTAGGCTGTGTTTATGATCTGTACATGGACATTGCCTTTAGTGATAAAATCATGAAGTACCAGCCCATTCTGTCCAAACTAAGTGAACTGGGCTATCAATGTAAACTGGTGGTGTTGATCTTTGGCAGCTTGGGGCATGTCCACCATCTTGTTTTCACTGGGTTAAGGCTGGCAGGGCTCTCCAGCAGGACATCCAAACAGCTGTCAAAGTTCTGCTCCATATCAGCGGTGACAGGCAGCCTGGCAGTGTGGCGCAGGAGATGTTTTTTATACCCTTGAACACTGTCCTATCTCATTTCTGGAAATATTTGAATCCTGTCTGTTGTAATGTGATTGGTGGACTCAAATAAAGAATTAAAATGTGTGTGTGTGTGTGTGTGCGTGCGCGTGCGTGCGTGCGTGCGTGTTGGGGGGGAGGGGGGATTTTGAGAGTAATAATTGCCTCAGGGACAATTTATGACTATATAAAAATGGTTGACTACCTGTTGAATGTGTTTTGTCTTCCATTGAATGACTGCAGTGTGTTTGCTGTTTAAAACTATTGGAAATAAGTTTAAACAAATGTAATAGTAGCGTTTCGTAAATGTGGCTGGCTCAAACAAAAGGAAACCTAGTAATGGTACAAATTGCTCTTCATTTGTGTTGCTCCAGCCACCGATAATACAATTTTGCTCTGTGTTTACAATTTATTTTTTAACCAGGATTAACAACTTCTCCTTAACACATCTGTGGTGCCCGAGCTGGCAAGATTGACTAGCATTGCTGCAACGGTTGGCCCCATTCAAATTGAATAGCAGTCTATTGCTCTTTTGAGCCTCTGAGTCTGTATTTATGAACGGGTCTTTAGTCTTCCTAAATACATGCGCTCAGTTTCACCTCCAAATAAAGTGTGTTTGATCAAAAGCCACTAAAACTTTCAGCTTGTTTACAACATGTCTGGGCACCTGTGTCAGTGTCCCTATTGGACACTGACACAATAACTGAAACAATAACTCTTGAGTACCCAGATCTCAGCAATTTCTTTCATATGTATAGTGTTATCATAACCATTAGAATTGATGGCCTCAACTACAAAAAATAAATCCAAAGTTATAAAAGTAACATATTTTCCTTTTTTTGCTAGCGCAATGAGCACAAGCTCCAGTTCTGGTGCTGTATTTTTTAGCAGCTTCCAAGATGAATGTGCAGCTTTAAATAACATTGATTAAAAATGCTGAAAACTAAAAGCTAATTTGAACGAGTAATTTTAAAATGATTAAAATGTTATAATTCAGTAATCAAACCTAAACCCTATTCTATCTGATCAAATTAAGCTTTGTTTTCTTTGATAACTGTGTAAACTTGATTACCAAATGACTTACCTCTGCCAATACTTGCCTTATATACGTACAGCTGGTTTTTCCCCAGCTGAGTGGTGGCTGTGAATTAAGTTAGCTAATTGAGTATGTTATTGGGGAATGTAAGAGTCTTTGGTTAATTGAAATTCAAAAAATTCTACATGTTTCCCATGACATTATAATCCAGTTGTTGACTAACTCGTTCTTACTTCTTCTAATTGTCTCTTTAGTTGATAGGCGGCTTTATTCTGGCCATTGGCATCTACGCTGAGGTGGAGAGACAACGCTTCAAGACACTGGATGGAGTGTTTTTGGCCCCAGCTATACTGCTGATTGTTCTGGGAATCATCATGTTTATTGTTTCATTCATTGGAGTCTTGGCTTCACTGAGGGATAATCTACTACTACTGAAAGTGGTAAGTGGTGTTCTGACAGTCAAGTGAATTATCTTTTGTAATTTCAAAGTGCCACGAACTTTGCATCGATGGGAAAAGGTGGACAATCTGAAGCAATTTGAAGCTTGTGTGAATATATCATAATCCCGAAGACCATTTGACTGTTATACAGATCTACTAAATGTTTTAATGAGGTAAATTGTTGATTGAAGATGAAATGTAAGAAAGTGACTTGACAGTGCATGTGATGTTTCAACTCGATATCATGGGACTAACCGTATTCATCCAGGACAATATGTGTGTTGAATTTTAGGCTTTAAAATAGAGGGGGGTGCAATCAAAGGTAAATGGTACATACGTAAAAGGATTTTTGCCATTACTTAAAGTACATCACAAGCATAAATTCATGTTAAATGAACGTATAAGCATACTGTATGCTTCCCTTTCACGCTCAAACAAATGCAGCTGTGGAAAGAAATGTTAAGTGAGGAACGGAGGAATTACGGACAGTCACAGAACTATAAATTCAGGACTTAAATTGTTCACACCAGCTTTGTTTAGTGTGATTGAAACGAACTCTGGGGCATTATGATGTAGGCAATGGTAGAAATTGCAAGCGATTTGCATTTTTACTCTCCAAACTGTCTGACAGCATTTCCATGCATGTGACTCTTTTAAACAGTTTAGCCCTATAGTCCGTTTGAGTTTTTGCCTTTGTTGAACGTGAACCGAACCATCTAAAAAACAAAACAATGTGTCCACTCTCAACTGGTGCGCACCAAAGAAGCGGACTATTGGGTGTGAACAACCTCTTATGACATAGACCCGAAGCACATCCCAGGAGGATGAATGTTTTAGAATTGGATGAATGGTTGGGTGGATGTATAGAATGGCATCAATAACTCACTCATAACAGCGCTCTGTGTGAAAACATAGCTTTATGTCAGTGTTGAAAACCCCAATGTGTCGCGGTTTATTAATAACTGAACCTCAAATAATACATCGTAAGCTAAGTGAAAATAAGTGTATAATGTCTCTTTGTTGTATTCTTGGTAACAGTTTATGTACACCCTGGCTGTGTGTCTGATCCTGGAACTGCTGGGAGGAATATTGGCGCTGGTGTTCCACAACCAGGTGAGTCTTTCAGGGGAGTTGATCAATGAGCCGACAGTCAGAACCCCTCTTCCCTCAGCAGCTGGGCAGGTCATGCATTTATTTTCAGGTTTTTACATCCTGCTGTGGGAGAACATGATGACATGGGGAGCTGGGGGGGTGTTATCAGTAAAGAAATGAGGGGTAAAAAACATTTTGGAGCACTTTGCGAGTATATGTGGCTGTGGGAACCCCTCACTGCTGAACATGAAATAGAAGACACACATTTCACCAACCTTAAATTTGTCGGTTCAGTTGATCTGATTGCACTCACTGTGTGTGTGTGTGTGTGTGTGTGTGTGTGTGTGTGTGTGTGTGTGTGTGTGTGTGTGTGTGTGTGTGTGTGTGTGTGTGTGTGTGTGTGTGTGTGTGTGTGTGTGTGTGTGTGTGTGGGGTAAATCAGCCCCTCTTTTTTTACACAGTGTCTATGTCTGTGCATACCGCGGGGTGCTGGGGCTGCTGCCTCACAATAACACAACAGCATGCAGGAGATTGGTTCCTCCCTTGCACTAAACAAAGCAGAAAATATCGCTCCTCCTGTTGTTCCCGAAATCAACTGAAGCGACACGGACAGATGAAAATGAGTCAATCCAGTTGCGCACAGATTTTCGGCAATTATTGCAGCACAAATGCTCTAGAGAAATCAAACTTTTTTTCAAAGTTTGCAATGAAAAATGAGAAAAATGTCTCTTTCAGTCTCTGGACAAGTATATACTGAAGTGCCATTTGACATTTCAGCATGAAACACAATGCCCTGTAGGAGGAAAATGAGGAATGACACACGGACACACACACACACACAGATAGACTTTCCTTGATTTAGATTGAGTTAGATAGATAGAAGATTATCAGATGCTACTAACTTTACAAACTGTGGGTAAGCAAATAACAAATAATGACTCATAATGACCTACAATCCGCTGACCTCAGTTCTTGTTAGATTCTTCACAGGATCGAAATGAGGTAATACTCTCATGCCTAAATCCTCATTCTTGCCTTTATTAAACCCGCTTTCAAATTGCGTCCAAACTAGCAAGAGAGCCAAACCCTTAATCGTGGCTGCTACTGAACTCTTTCTCAGATATTTGTCTGCTGTTTCTGGAATCGCTACATGCTATTTGTAGATGATGATTTTCAAATATGTAATTTCTCTTTAAAAAATAAAAAGAAGAGGTTTCATCTCCATCTCGTTTACATAAAGATCATGATACAGTTGAAGATCCATGAGGCATTAACGTGCCTCATATTATTTTGGTCATGCATATATACGTACAGTATATGTTTCATTAGACTTGAGAAGTGAGGAAGTTTTAATTTATTAGACACTGATGGGGGATTACTGTTAATGTTATCATACCTCCATGATGTATGATTATGGAGTCGAATTGCTATATTAATACATACCTCGACTGAGATATTCATTACCTCAGTTCCTATCCATGAAAATATTAATCTGGCCTTATGGGTTCTACTCACCTCTTTTTGATGCAGTTAATCGTCTCATTTATATGAGTGATACATTCAATGCAATTATGGCCTCTGTCTCATAATAACATTGTAATGGTTACATCTGTTTTTTCAAAATAAATGCTACATAATCACAGTTATGAACGTACACGCCAATGTGTTGGTGGCAGTTTTATTTTTAAATACTATGAAGCTTCTGATATGGCATACAGTAGCTTAATTATTGTGTCCTCTCATTTACATTGAGATGAACAAGATATAGCAGTGTATGAGGGAACGTGTTTATGCTAATACGATTGAAGTTTCTTCTCCATATAAATGGATTTTTTTGTATTAAGAGTAATTTTCTTTCTCTCAATTCCATGAACACCATGTTTAATACAATCATCCCATGCAATCTTATGAGTTCTTTAAAATAAACTGCCTTCTGTCATAAGGGAAGTGACTAGACGAACTATCTATAGTCTATACGTCTGTTAATTGTAACTTGGTTTAACTGTGGCTGCCTCAACCCTATAGATTAATTGTGAAGACCCGATATGTTCAAGGAAGAAACTGATTGAAATCAAAATGTATCACAAATAAAGATTGCAGTGATGTGAAATTAGTGGATTAAATGATTAGCTCCTTTAAAGAAAACGTTTTAATGACAATCTCTGCATGAATGTACTGAAGTGTTCCTAGTTGCAAATATTAATTCTCAGTCTGTTGAAAGACTGATGCGTTCGATGTGACCCTGCTGCACCAGATTGTGTCCGACAGATGTGAGCTGTCCATCTTGTCATATTTAACATTTCCAGTTCAGTGGATCAGTCACCTTGACTAATCACAGCTGCCTGTCTGACGCATTCTTTGAGGATCATGTAAATAAAGTGACTCTGGTAATGTCACCTCCTCCATCCCATGTACACACACATAATAGTTTTCTCTTTGGTATCTCCCGCTTACAGACGGTGGACTTACTGAACAAGAACATCCGAAGAGGCATTGTGAACTACTATGATGACTTGGACTTCAAAAACATCATGGACTTTGTACAGAAGAAGGTAAGATTATGTCACTGCTTGTTTTCTGTCATTTTGAACATTAATGTTAACAAACGACGTTTGAGAGGCCCTATTAGCGTTACAAATATGTTATAATGCAATGTAGCACACAACAAACCGAATCAGCATTACACGGCTGAGTCAGTAGCACTTGTTTGAGGCAACGGCACCAACAGTGAGCTTGTATGATGAAGTAGCGCAGAGCCACCACTCTGCACCTGCTCCCATATTAATGGTGCTCACACACACACACACACACACACACACACCACACACACACACACACACAACACACAACACACAACACACAACACACAACACACAACACACAACACACAACACAACACAGACAGCCAGAAGCTGAATATCTCATGACCAACTTCTATCAAGCACATGGGGACTGATTATCACACAAATGTTCCTTCAGCCTGAAGGCTGCATGCCATATGCTATTAAGGAATGTTAGTGCTAATGTTGCTCTCTGTATCAGCTGGATAAGCAACTGCTTGTAAACAAGTTCCCAGTTCTCATTCATGAATCAATAATGGAAAGATTAAAATATAAAAAAACAATACGGGAAACCTAAATTGGGATTTTGGCTGTTTCTTTCTATGAATGGGCTTTGTGGATTTATTTGCGTTCTTGAATATATTGGCCTTAAATGAGCCAATGTCATGTGTTTGTGCAGAATAAATGAGTCAATGTTGGCACATCTCTTATTGCAACTAACTAAGAGACGGAGGGAAAATCCCTTTGTTGTGTGTTAATGACTGCATGGGAATTTTTGGTGTGTTTGTGTGAGTGGTCATGGTTGGTTAGGACATGTACTTTCATTCAGGTCAGAGAAATCCAAGGTCTGCAACTGAAATGCCAAGTTGATTTAGAACTCAACGAGAAAATATTTTATGACATGATCTAAGGAGAGGCATATGCTGGGGAATTAAAACAGCAAAATAAGACTAACAAGACCACTCTTAAGGTTTGAAAAACACCTTGATGGTCTAAAAGGTTACCTAATGTGAAGTGTTAAGGTTTGAATGCCCTGACCTAAGTGTTTGTTACAACACTGAACAGAGCCTAGAATCACCTTCCCCCACACATTTCTGATGTCAGAATAGATTGGAAGATCCATTATTCTTATGTCAAGGGAATTCTCATTCCCATTAAACCTTCTGGCTGTAGCAGCTTCTTGCAGGCCACAACATAACCGTAAGGCCTTAGTTGCCACAAACAATACAATCACTTTACATTTTGCCCCATACGCCTGCAGCACCGCACACACCTACCTGGTTTGACCTCCCGATGCACTTCTTTTATCACTTATTGTGCACTGAGCTCAGAGTCAGCATCAGTTCATTTAGGCAACACATAGACACAGTTGGAAACTAAATCAAAATTCTCCAGGGTTGAGTTTCATCCTCCATTATCCATCATGTTCTCAATCTCAACAACCTGACAGGATCTCATTATGATAACCTGTGACCGTGACCCTTTTCTTTATTGGCAATCTGACCATCACCTGTACTTCACACAGTGATTGGCCAGGTTTAGAGCTGAACAAGTTGGCAGGATTTTAACTACTCTATAGAGTGCTCTTTTTGACAGTGGTTTAGCCTTAAAGGTGCTCTGAGCGAAGTGGCTCTTTTAGCTAACTTCCTGTCAGTGACTGCAATTAGCAGTCCCCTCACTCGTCCCTACGTCACCGCATTAATGCACTGCAGTCTTCAAGCAGCGAGTTATTTAGCATCATCTCAGATCCGTAAGTGCGATAAAATATAAAAGAAACCATCAAAACAGACATTGGGAAGTATTTTTTATCCCCCAAAACAAACAGCAACTGAAAAAGGCTGCAGTGAAAGCCTGGAAAAGCGTCACAAAAGAAGAATGCAAAAGTTTTGTGATGTCAATGGGTCACAGGCTTGATGCAGTTATTGCAAGAGAAGAATTTGCAACAAAATATTACATTTTATTCACTTTAATTTATTTTATGTCTATCTGTTCCAATACTTTTGCTCACCTTAAAATGTGGTGTTCATTTAAAAATAATACTATCTTATGTGTTGTGTATCAGATCCAGATGTAAACACCTGGAAATGAAAGCTGAAATGTTGATCTATTGTCTCATATTCATGTTTTGGTGTCAAACCCAAATGTTTTCAGTCTACAGCAAAAATATAGGAATTGGCCTCACCGTTCCAATACTTTTGTAGGGGACTATACTGTATATAGCCCACTTCACCTTTAAATGGTTTCAGGGAGGGAAACAGGAAATGAGAAAAATATCATTCTGAAGCCACAACAAAAATCAATGGATAAGTTTCATATCCTGTAATTCTGCAAATGAATCAATTCAATTAAGTATAATAAGTATTCTCACGGCTTCCCACTTATTCATTACTGGTGTGGTGAAGTGAGGTCACATTTACTTTACAAAATGAAGCAGAAAAATAAGCATAATATTGGCTACTGCAGTGGCTTACTGCAAGGATGGGCCATTTTTCATTCCCCTGGTCGGCGGAAATCGAAGCAAATTCAGACACCTGCCCACATATACGCCTCACCGCTCAAATACTTCAGACCAATTTTAGTCAGAATTTACACTGCAGCCAAGGTGTCCAAGATTATAAGACTAATTTGATACTATAGTGATCATGCATATTTATAAGGAATTCATCACAACCGACAGTGGCCTGTCGGCGAAGCAAGGGCAAGGCAAAGCAAATATTATTTACATAGCACATCTTATAAGTATGTGTTTTACATTATTTGTGTATATGAAAATATAATCAATAATATATGAGAAAATGCAACAACCAGAAAATGTAACCACACACATTTCACACGTTTGATAGGTTATCCAGAATTTCAGGCTATTCGATGCTATGAAAATAAAATTAGACGTATGTTTTAATCCCCATTGATCTTACTGCTTAGGCTATTGACTATAAACTAAGCATCTTTGCTAGTCATAGAGGGGAAAAAAGCTCATTTCATAATTCATGTTAAACCACCTGACTGACTGACATGAGGAATACACAAGAATTGGTGGAACTAACCAGAGCAACAGTATACAGTATATCCAACATAATCTTAAGTGTGTTGTAATTGGAGTTTTTTAACGTGGATAGGTCAATGTTGCTCTCTCAGTATAACAAACCCTTTACCCTGCGTGTCTGTTACTGAAATCTGGCTTTATCGATTACACATGGAGAAGCCCTAATTGATCCGTCTGGTCTACAAAGTCTGTCCATCCATCAGACAAGATGCTTGCTTAATATTCACGTGGTGTGATGAATCGGTATGTGTTAGATCTAAGAGTTTGATTCTGCTTTAATTATAGTGAAAAAAAAAACGATTTCACCGTCAGAGGTGCATCATCATTACTTCAAGTTCTGACATATTTTCTGGCAGTGTTTTGATTGCAAACTGGTTGTTTTTGACCATTTTCAAAGCAGCTCCCATTGATTTTGAAAGCCTGGAGTTGTAAGCAAAAGGCCATATGAAGCTAACCAGTCGTATGGGCTTTCATACAATATAAAACATTCTAGGGGAGATTATTTTTGACTTTTCTTTTTTATTGGAGTTTTAAGTAGAAAAGTCATTGTGCATTGCAATACTGGGCCGCCTTACTATGTCAGTGGTAACCATCACATTTAGGCCGTCATCAAATCTTAGACAAGTTTGTGATGAAACCACCCAGGATGTTATAATAGGTGTCTAAAAACCTCATGGTGGGACCAAACAAGCCTGTGAAGCGTGAGTGCTCAACATAAAACATCCAGAGGTGCTCAGATAAATATATCCTGGCATTTTAATAGCAGGACTAGTGGATAAAAGTAAAGGTATAAAAAGACATATACTTTTCCATACCTAGCATGTAAACAATGTGTTAAATGTTTGATTTCTAATATTTTTCATTAAGGGCAAATACCCAATATGTGAAAATAAGTTGCAATGGCATTATAATTCAAGATTAGAATACTTTCGTACTGTGGAATACATTGCTCATTGTGCTTAAGCAATTCCAATAAGTATTGTAAAGTTGTATTAGAGTTCTGCTTTTTAAAAGGACATTCTTAATTAGTTTATTATATGTTTTTTTCACAACATTATAATTGAGATGTATTTGATTATATTTAATAAGAGTTTACTGAGGAGCAGATATCAAACAAATATCAAGAATGTTTTATTCAATTTGAGTATATTTACTGTATATAGTGTCGTTTTGAATAGGTACAACTTAAGTGGTTTCAATGTTACATAAGTTAAGGTATGTTAATACAAAGTATTCTAAATAACAGGAAATATACTTCTATATAATTTACACTGGTTTTGTTTGAGTAATTTTGTATTTTACCAAATGTTTCAGGGATTACATATTTTACGAAACGTTTTAATGTCAGCTACACCTTGTCACATTTATTAACTTGTGCATTTACAGTCTCGTGTGAAAGTTTGTGAACCCCTTGAACCTTTTGGAATTTTATTTATTTTTACCATTATTAATTAATTTTTATCAATACCAGTATTTTTTATATGAAATAACAGATGTTTGTTTATCAATTCAATATTTTTCTTTTCCAGAAATCAATTGTTAAAATAGATAAAACAAATGATTTGTTGTATGTGCAAACGTTTGTGAACCCTGAGCTGCATTGCTTTAATCGAGCAGGTAAACACAATCAGGTGGGCCAAATTGATTGATGAAATAGACCAATGTAATGAGAGATCTTTAGGGAAGAAATTGGGTGGCACTAGATAAAACAGAGATAAAACCAGGTCAGTTTAGGCTCACCAAGGTGAACCCATACAGGTCAGACATGCTAAAAGGGAGAACAATCTCAGAGGATCTCAGGAATAGAGTTGCTGCACATTTGTCTGGGGACAGCTATAAATTATTAAAAAAAAGGTTTGAGCTCTATCGGTCCACCGTGAAGCAAATCATCTACAAATGGAGAGCTTTAAGAGTGACTTAACATCTGCCTAGAAGTGGACTTCCTTCAAAAATATCCTCAAGCGCCACAAGAAAAGTGATTTTTCAGGTAAAAGCCAACCCAAACATTACATCTGGAGATTTGCAGACAATTTGACACCAACATTCTTCACTTGGGAGAAGGTTCTCTTGGTGGTAGGCAGAGTTGGGTTTTTGCCCAAACATGACGGTTTTGGTTATGACCAAACAGTTAAATTTTGGACTAATCTGTCCACAGAATAAGACTTCAGGTATCTCCAGGTGCTCTCTGGCAAAGTTGGGACAAGCAGTTTTGTTCTTTTTTGAGAGCAGAGGCTTCTTCAGCAACCCTCCCATGAAAGACATTTTGACTGAGTTTTCTTCTTATTGTGGAACCATGCACAATGCACATCTGTCCCAGATGCTACAAGTGAGGTCTGCAAATCACTAGATGTAATGTTTGGGTTGGCTTTTAACTGAAAAATCACTTTTCTTGTGGTGCTTATGGATATTTTTGAAGGAAGTCTACTTCTAGGCAGATGTTCAGTCACTCTTAAAGCTCTCCATTTGTAGATGATTTGCCTCATGGTGGACCGATGGAGCTCAAACTTTTTTTAAAATAATTTATAGCTGTCCCCAGACAAATGTGCAACATCACAACTCTATTCCTGAGATCCTCTGAGATTTGTTTCCCTTTTAGCATGTCTGACCTGTATGGGTTCAGTTTGGTGGGCCTAAACTGACCTGGTTTTATCTCTGTTTTATCTAGTGCCGCCCAATTTCTTCCCTAAAGATCTCTCACTACATTGGTCCATTTCATGACGCAATTTGGCCCATCTGATTGTGTTTACCTGCTCCATTTAATCAATGCAGCTCAGGGTTCACAAACCTTTGAACATACGACAGTTGTCAAATAATTTGTTTCATGTCTTTTAACGATTGATTTCTGGAAAAGAAAAATGTTGAATTGATAAACAAACATCTGTTATTTCATATAAAAAATACTGGTATTGATAAAAATTAATTAATAATGGTAAAAATAAATAAAATTCCAAAAGGTTCAAGGGGTTCACAAACTTTCACACGAGACTGTATGTATTACGTTTATAAATTAGCTTGACTCTGTTGATTTGCTAAATTCTCAGCATACAAACAAACAAAACATATATTTTCCCCACATCATCAAATCCATTACCTTTGATCTTTTGGGTGCCCAGGTTCCATCGTGGGTGTTCAGATGCTTTATGGGAGGAGTGAACACAAAGCTCCTGTCAAGTGAAATCTAAAGCAAATCGGTAGGAGACAGACAGAAGATTAAACTGGGGGTTGGAATGTCTGCAGGAGAAGATGGAAAGTGTTTAGATGGATACAAGTAAAAAAAAAAAAAAATATTGTCCTATTCCTATGTCCATTACTCAGCTCTTTTTAATGTTCCAGTTTCACATTAGCAGCTTTTCTTGAGTAACTATTTGTTTTGCCTTTAGCACTTACAACGTTGAAAAAAAAACATTTTAGTGGTCCCTGATGATCAAAACACACTCTGTCTAGAGTGCAACATCCTTCTCTCCAGGGTTGAAAGCCTTTTTTGTTTTCTGCTGGTTGATCTAGCCTCCCTTTGCTTCGTCCTCTGCTTCTGTCTCTCTAATTGCTGCGGAAGAGCACATGATAGAAGCATGTCATTTGGCAGGATTCAACAGATGGATAATGGTTTGTAATTACTTCCTGGAAATGGAATGTCAACATTATAAATAATTTCATGTAAAGCAGCGGTTGTCTGAAGAGGAACATTTGTTTTCTGAGGTTTTTCCAAAATCTGCCTGAAACTCTTGCCTTCTCAAATTGTGAACCTCTAATCATGCCTGAAATGTCTGTCAAAATGTCGCTGCGTGGATGCTACATGGTAATGAAGGCAGGGAGCTCCTGATTATCTGACTACTGTCTTTGCAGCCCACATACCAGCTGTGCAATCAGTCAGTCCAATCTGTCAGTAAACAGCCTTGTCATTGGTCAGTTAGGCAGTCGGCCACAAACTCCATCACACCTTCTGCAAATGTTTCAGAGACACCACTGACTCTGAGGACTGTCTCCCAGTAATTGACCTCAGAGGAATGGTTGTCATCCAACTTTGAAAAATCAATTGACGATGGGATAACATATTAAAGAGACATTCACATGTGATGCCAGCAGACTACAGTAGGAGATACTAGTGAAGGAAAAAGCATGGATAATGAGTCACAGGATGGTAAATGAGCAAGTTTCTTTTTCTTATACAATTCTTAGTCAAACAGGAGGTGTGCATTGGGTCTGGTCGGCCTCCTGAACTATACAGCACTACGGAAAATTAATCTGTTGATACATTTTTCTTCAGTCATTCATTCAAACTGAGGAATTCTACCCACTGTATAGAAAACGCAGACGTCAGATGCACGTCCATCAATAATCTGTTGCAGAGCTTCAGGTGTGAAAACACCCTTAGTGTGAAAGTAAGTGTCTATTTATAGTCTAAGGGGATCGAAGTACATCCCTTATCTCCTGCAGTCTCATTGGGGTTGACAGGTGTTTTGAGAGATTGCCCCTTCAGGAGGTTGCAACTGAACCCCGACATCAATCTTCCCAAAGATTAACTGTGTGTCTGTGGGATTGGGTTATCTGTTCAGTTGCACCTATTAAACTGGTATGCCTTTGTGTTATGCCTATAGCGGTAGCAGACGTAAATGACTTAATATAATTGATGTGCCTTCCTGTGACTCTTGTTTGCGTCCTCCTCACCCATCTCTAGAAAAACAGCATTCTGTCATGTCAACCCACGTACGCACAGCCTTGCACCTTGCAGCCTCAGATTTATTCATTTATTCTGACTGTCTCTCTTGGGGTCTAATGATTTGTCTTATTTGTTCTCTCTTTTAATTTAAATATTGAAAAGCATTTGTTCATAGATGTTTGTCATGTTTATCCTAGTAATATACCTTTCATATTGTTTGACTTGTTACACGTGTGTAAATAATACGAATTACTTAATTGGTTACATATGTGCTTCTGTTGCTATGAACAGTCAAAGTGCCCACCATGAGCAGACTAAGTCTAAAACATACGGAAATCCTGTTTTTGTTTTTTCGTTTTTATCTTTGATATTCAACTAAATATGACATAATTGCGGTTTACCAATAAGGTGGTCACCTGACAAGCTTTTCACAGTACTGTATGTGATATGGCATCACTCAATTAAAACTACGAATTAAGTTGTTTGTAGTAGCAAATAGTAGCAAATCATTACGACTCAAAAGCTCTGAGCGAAAAACCAATAGCAATTCAATTATTTTGGATAGCACATTAAAGCTCACATATTATGCACTTTGCTGTCAATTTTATATGGTCTAAGTAGTCCCTAATACTTATTTTTTTAGATGTTTGCTGAAAAACCCGTTCAGATCATTTATTGTAGCAAGCCTCTATACCCTGATTGTCCTCTGGTCTCAGGATGACCTATATTTGTGCGATCTGGCTGGCCCCTCCCACCTCTCTGCCGGGCTTTCTTTATATGTCCATGGGGCTCTCCCGCCGTCTCTGCCGTGCTCTCGCGATACTAGAGAGACACTGCGTGACTGCGAACACAGTGTTTACCCGGAGCTAAGCCATAGCTGATTGCTTGTCCCAAAGCTAATAGCTATACACCAGTCAGGCAAAACTACCAATAAAAACTATTATTTTAGTTTCACCGTTTAAAAAAAAGCACAGGTAGCTTCCTATCCGTTGTGTTATTAAAAACGAGGCATTATTAGACTGCAAGGGGAAAGCTAAGTTAGTGTATTAGGAGCAAAACTTGGTGCTCCAACCGAAGCTACATGGGCGCTTAGGCTAAAAATAAGACTCAGACGATTTAAACCAGTGAAAACAGTAACTTCAAAGTGTGATTTCTACAGGAATATCTTCCCATCCTTTGTCATGTTAAAAACAAGTCATTTTCAGACTGCTGTGGGGAATATAAACAGCGTGTTATGAGCAAAAGCTGGTTGCTTGTCCCAAAGCTAACAGCTATACACCAGCCAGGCAAAACTACCAATACAAACTATTATTTTAGTTTCACCGTTTTAAAAAAGCACAGGTAGCTTCCTATCCATTGTGTTATTAAAAACGAGGTATTAATAGACTGCTGTGGTTAAGATAAATTAGTGGAGTATGAGCAAAAGCCTTCTGTGTTGGTGTATGTAACATTCAGGCTGTACTAAGGGCATCTTGTCGCTTAGCGGGGAAAACAACATGGCTGTCGCTCGGAAAATTTTCCATCGGATCTCGGGGCCGTGGACCAATAAGAAATGGGGGGGTGGGGTTATCATAGACTAGTGGTGGATGTTTCTGGGGGGGAAGCATGGACATATAAAGAATATATGGGGATGTGGCTGTGCCGACTATTACGTAATAGTCGGCGAGAATTCTGACTGGAGTATATTGGGGGGGAGGGGGGGGGTTTCAGAAAGGGGGAGAGTGAGAAAAGGAGAGATTGTTATTTGTTTTGATATTTTGGCAGTCTCTAGGCACACCGTGGACCCATGGATACGTTAGAACACATTTAAAAAGTGCATTTAGCATACTATGTGACCTTTAAAGCTTGTTTATATTCCCTATAAAGTAGATATATTTTCTTTTCTCCAGGGTGTGTCAGTAATGGCTGAAGTCGAGGGCAATGAAACAAAATTGGATGGTGTCACAGCATTGTGTGTTATTGATTGAGTCGGGAGGAAACACATAAGTTATGGCCACAGACTTTTTGTATTGGATTGGATTATAGTGGACCATAAATTGTTTACTTTTTATGGAATTGTAATGTTATAGTTTGATCTCATTGTTTTATAATTTAAACATTTTACTCTTCTAATGATTGATTTGGGAGTGTTTCTATTCAATTATGTCAAATGTTTGGGATTTATTTGCCCTATTGAGAAATTGTTATCATGACATACTTTGTGGATAATAGTGGTATATCATAGTATGGATAGGGCCCAGTCCTATCACCACTTCTCTACTTTTTTTTGAAAATTTTAAGAAAGAGGGACACACTCACAGAGAATAAACAATGTAAATTGTCATACATTTTGGCTCATTTTATCTCACAATGTTGCTGACCTTACGCCAGCAAAGCAGTAAAAGTTGATTTGGCTCTCCCCTCTTCCTCATTCCTGCCTCCCTTCTCTATCTCTTATATATGTCTTCCCCCCATCTGTCTTAATCTCTCTTCTTTGACTTAACTTCTTCTAATTTCCCCACTCTACCATGTTTCTTGTCTTTGACAGTTTACGTGTTGTGGAGGGAAAGAGTATTCAGACTGGGCAGTCAACATGTACCACAACTGTTCTGCACCTGGTCCATTGGCATGCGGTGTCCCGTATACCTGCTGCGTTACTACTAAGGTAGGTACCAGTACTACCATTACAATTGGTGTTATCACTCTAAACTGCTACCTTACCTGCTGTTACTGTTATATGTGCTGGCTGTCTGTGATGGGTTTGTTGTTGTATCATGTAATATCACTCCTGTTTCTACTTTTCTTGTCACTTTGTCAATTCAAGCATGAGTAATATTACCTAAAGGGCTTGAATATTTAATAATTCCTGGCTCCATATACTATTTATAATGGCTATAAAAAGACCTGGAAACTTT
This sequence comes from Hyperoplus lanceolatus, assembly GCA_026929865.2. NCBI lineage: Eukaryota > Metazoa > Chordata > Actinopteri > Uranoscopiformes > Ammodytidae > Hyperoplus > Hyperoplus lanceolatus. The sequence continues at coordinate 13,744,340 of CM049395.1, forward strand.
GTTCCGTTTCTATGTCATTATAGTAATAGCTGTAATTGTGTGGAGTTGCAATCAAAATGCATGTCATCATCCTCATAATGGTGATTAAGCCTTTGCCATGCCAGACAGGTACAGGCATTTATACACCTTCATACCCCAGAGTTTACAGGGAAAGGGTCAAACTAAAACTTTTTTATTCAGACAGACAACCGTTGGATGTGGCATAGGTTGACTCATGAAACAGATATAAGAAAACAAATGCTTCTTTTTCAATATTAAATTACATTTTCACAGTCGTACTACCAGCAATTCTTTAATGTTTTCTTATTCTACTGTTTTGCATTATTGTGAGTCACATGCCATACAACTGTTTTCAGTTCTTGGACCATTTGTTATCAGCTATCAGATAAATAGATAAGTATAAATGGTCTAGTGTAATTGGAGCCTCTCTAAAGTTTATCATCTCTCCATAATTATATTAAGAACATAATTCTGACAATGGAGATATCTTGGGTCCCAGATCATTTTTCATGAATGAATAAATTACATGTATCATGCGTTAAAGCGGCTACGAGTAACATTTAAATATCTTTTAAACAGCCTCATGTTTCCTCTGATAATCATAAATTACCTTTAACAGCAAACGAGACCATCAGTGCAAAAAAAGACGTTTTTATATAGTTTTTATTACTGCTTTTGGTCTGGTCGCACACCCAGTCCGATTTTAGGTTTGCTCGTGCAGGTTTAACATTTTTAGTAATTATATATATATATTTTTTAATTACATGCCTGAATGTTCATATCAACATCAAGCAGCAACAAAGACCATCAGTTGATGGGCCAATGTGATTCTTGCACATGTTCCATCATTGTTTTATCATTTTGGAGGTGTATTTCATTCTTCAGTCACAAACAAGAATTCACTGCAAACAATCACTGTGCAGGATGATGGGCAAAATATGTATCCTTACTACAAATCATAATTCTAAAGATAGACAAAGATAATAAAAATCCAATAATACCTATTGTCTTAAAAAGGTTGATCCCTTTTCCCTTCCTCTTGAGCCAGATGGCTAGAGGAAGATCAGCGGTTTATCGTATCTTATTTGAATGTATGAATAGATTTACATTTTGAATATGGAAATCCACAAGCTCAAAGTCATAAGGTACACGCTCGCATGCACACAATCATTTCTCCAAACACACACTCATAATCTCACAGTTTTCATGCAAAGGCGACATGACATTTGTGTGTTCATGAGAGAGGACATTATGTTTCATTGTTTCCTTGGCTATTTCTGGTTATGAACAGTTTCCTTCTCTAAAGATTTTTACTTTTCGGCAAAAACTTCTGTTGACTCTTCTTCATGCTGAAAGTTGTTAAGGTATTCAGTCTGTTCTGTTATTCTACCTCTCAGCTCAAACTCTTTCTCTTTGCTTCTCCCCTGCAGCCCTATGAAGTGGCCAACACTCTGTGTGGGTACAAGGCGTTGGAAAAAGAGGTAGGACTTCAAAGACTGACTTACTGTACACTGTATGACTGAAATAAGGAAAGACAGATTTATTTTTACCATATTAAAGTGCAGCACCACTCCTTTAATGCCAGGTTAAAACAATATAGAAGAGTTTTGCTGTGACAGCCAGAGCATCATGATTCAAATTTGCAGTTTTAGACAGGCGTTCTGTCTTTGAATACAGTGGCTACAGTGATTAGCTCACATGCATGTTGGTGAGAGGTACCCACCATTATTTCCCCAACCCATATGAGCAAAGTACAACTCACAAGTAAAGATGTGTTTGGCACACATGAAGGAAAATGAAATCTACAGATGAAATAAAGATGTTATAATCCTGGAAGTATTTTTTTTGTTGCTGGAGCTAAAATGTCCCCTCCTGTTTGACTGCCTAAAAGAGATAAGGCTTCACAGATCCATGATGTTGCTGGGACTTGCTTGGGGGCATTTTCTGTTAATTTATTCATATTTACTCATATTTAAATGTAGAACTATTTAGATCAAATAAAATGTTAAAACAAAACATGTCAAATAACTTGACACCAATGAATTTATCCTCCATTACTTATTTATCCTTTATTTAACCAGGTTAGTCTCATTGAGATTAAAATCTCTTTTTCAAGAGAGACCTGGCCAAGATGGACAGCAGAACACAGTTACACATAAAACACAATACAATCCAAAATACATGTTCGATATTAAGTACAGTTGTAAAACATACATTTAAGATTATTAACTAAAAACATTCACAATTTCCGATGGAGTCCAACTTCAAACTCTTAACAACAGCCTTAAATTGAAACAACAGCCTTAAATTACTGATGTGTTTCTGTTGTTAGATTATTCGTCGAAACTACTAAACCTACTACCATTTTAAGAACATAATCAAGAACTAAATGACTTATGTCTCGGAAGGATCTGCAAAAACCTGTCCATGCATTAATCTTCAGTAGACTTGACTACTGTAACAGTGTCCTTGCAGGTCTTCCCACCAAATCAATCAGACAGCTTCAGCTAATACAGAACGCTGCTGCTTGAGTCCTCACCAGGACCAAAAAAAATGGATCACATAACCCCAGCCAGTTCTGAGGTCTTTACACTGGCTTCCTGTTCATCAAATAATTAGTTTAAGACTGATGTTGGTTTAAAAAGCACTGAATGGTTTAGGGCCCAAATATATTTCTGATATGCTGATACGTAATGAACTATCCGGAGCTCTCAGGTCGTCTGGGACAGGTTTACTTACAGTCCCCAGAGTTAGGACTAAACATGGAGAAGCAGCTTTCAGTTTTTATGCTCTACATATCTGGAACAAACTTCAAGAGAACATGAGGTCTGCTGCATCTCTCAGCTCTTTTTAATTAAATCTGAAGACTTTTCTGTTTCCATTTTAACCTGTAATTTTCATTTTATTTTATTTTTGTTCACGTGTTTTTATTGTCTTCTGAAAAAAAAATATTTTAATTTGATATAGTGCTCTTTGTTTTATTGTGTCTTAAATGCAGTTTCTAATGTCTAATCTCGATGTTTGTCTATGTCTATGCCCCTGTGAAGCACTCGGAATTGCCCAGTTGTGTATGAATTGTGCTATATAAACAAAACTGCGTTGCCTTGCCTTGTAAAACCATAACAGCGAAAAATTTTACTAATAAGACTGGTTGTATGGTGGGAGACACTCTTATCAACCACCTCATTTACGCTGATGATTTGGTCATCATGTCTCCATATAGTGCTGGGCTACAGCAACTGCTTAAAGTGTGCTCTAGCTACGGAGTTCAATATGACATCAAGTTCAATCCTAAGAAGAGCATTATGATTGCTAAAACTAAGGAGGATCAAAAGCAAACGTTTCCTTCATTTTTGCTATCTGACCGTACTCTAGAGGTGGTTAGGAAGGTACGGTATTTAGGTCACATCATCACTGATGATCTATGTGATGATGATGATGTCCAGCGCCAGTGCTGTAAGCTTTATGCTCAGGCCAATATGTTGGCACGCAAATTTCATATGTGCACGGATGATGTTAAAGTTAGTCTCTTCAGAGCCTACTGTACTCCATTTTACACAGCTCACCTCTGGTGTAAATATAGAACAGCAAAACTGAAAAAGTTACAGGTAGTGTATAACGATGCGTTTAGGATCCTCCTTAAGCTTCCTAGATGGACTAGTGCAAGCTCTTTGTTTGTGACTAGTAATGTCCCCACCTTTCATGCTGTGTTGAGGAATTTAATGTATAAATTTATGTGTCGACTCCTAGAGTCAAAAAACAAAGTAATAACTGCACTCACTGACACTAAACAGAGTGATACAAGGTTCTTCTCTGGGCTGTGGAAACATTGGAATCGATGGTTGTATGTATTTTAATTTGTGTTGTCATGTATTTGTATTGTCTTTTTATATGGAACGTTGAGTCCGGAATAAAGTGTTCATATCATATCATAATAAGTGTTTTTTTTTTCTCATAGCGTTTGTCCTTGACTGACATGATCCATATCAGAGGCTGCACTGATGCTTTCTTTATCTGGCTGATGGACAACTATAAGATTATGGCTGGACTGCTATTGGGGATCCTACTGCCTCAGGTACACACACACATACAGACACACACACACACACACACACCAGGGGCGCCGTAATGGGGTGAAAAGTTAGGACGATTCTAAGGGCCCGTGACTGGCAGGGGCCAAAAAATATTAGAACTTAAGGATTTAAAAAAAAAAATCAATACTTAATCTTTAATCAATACTCTCCATTAATAAAACATTGTATCTAACGTGAAACAAATAAAATTAATGGTTCATTTAAAAGTTTTCTGACAAAAAGTAACAATTTCAAAACTCTGTACACCCCCCTGTATTTAGAAGTAATGGTTTGGTCCGCTTTTCAAACAGCTCCGCATCTAGTGTTGCCATCCGTCCCGTTTTTCCCAAGATTATTCTCTTTTTTCACCAGCACAAATTGTCCAGTTTTTTGGGGGGGAAATGCCAAAATCTCATTTGATTTCCTTCGTTCAGTAGTTAAGGTCGTTTCACACGGGCTGAGGCGTTTGTTGCGCCAACTAATTCTCAATGGAGAGGCGAGCGGAGCCGGGCAGAGAGAAGGCTCCGTTGTCAGGCGGCACGACAAGAGGGCAGGGGCGGTCTCAACGATCTCGGGGCCCGTTTCAAGTTCAAGACCCAGTGTGGGGGGCCCCCACTTTTTTTTTTTTTTTTAAATAAATAATGCTTGCTCCCCGCAAAAATAAAAATAAATATTGTGGAAACCATTTGGTTCATAGACGGATTATGAGATAATGGGCCCAGAGGGTGGATAGCTACTTTTTTATGAACAGTAAAGAATTCACACATAGAAAGCTTATTACTGCATGTGTGAGGGGGCCTTCAAGGCCCCTCATGAAGCCCCTAAGACAGAGCTAATACGTAATGCTTTTGTTTTGCACTTGCTTTTCTATTTTTCACCTACTAGTTGAGAGGCCATGATGATTTATTTCCTTATTTTAGGCGATTCCTTTTTTTAGACCCGGTTATTGACATGAATGACTGAGCTCTTTGACAATGTGACATTTAAAGTTATTTTCAGTATTTCTGGCATAGGGCCCCCCTGAGCCCCTGGGACTGGTTGCATGCAATTTTCTTCTCAAAGTGCACCAGATTGATGAATTTTACTTTAAAAGGTTGTATTTTTCCTTCCGGGGGACTGCTCCCCCGGACCCCCCTACAAGGTCCAGGGTTCCCACCTCAGTCTCCTTATATATCCTACTGTAAAAAGCACTGTAGGTGCTTATGGTTATTATAGGTCATTATAGCACTCCGCCCCAAACATCAAGTGTCCCTTTTTTTCCTAAATCCAAGGTGGCAACCCTATCCGCATCCCGTGCCACTATCGAGAGTGATTAACGGGGGATGATTGAATCATGTCTCAACGACAAAAGTCAGTATATCAAAAGCGAAAAGAGAGGAAAGAAAGAAAGATAGATGAATTAAAGGGCGACAGTATGTCTTTTTGATATTCATGTAGATGACGCAATTTGTTAATTTAAAGAGTTATATTACGTACATTGACACCACGATTGATGTTGAGATTTTTTTCATTTGAGAATTGAAAAAATAAAATGTGATTTTCACCATAAGACATAGGGATGGGAATTGATAAGAATTTAGCGATTCCGATTCCGATTCTGCTTATCGATCCGATTCCTTATCGATTCTCTTATCGATTCTCATTGGGTGAGAGAATATGTACAAATTAGTTTGTTTGTATTAACTCTCTTTAATATCTGATCAGAAGTGTCTAGTGTATGCATTGAAAGATTATCAGCTACTTCAGGATTAGGAAATTGTCAATTTTCATATTAATTGGTCCAGACAATTTTTTTTTTTGGTTTTTAAGCCCAAATGCCCTTATTTGCCCTACAAACTAAAAACACATACTTAAAACAGTCAAGGAAGAGCTTGTGCCTTTTGGAATATTAACAGTGCTCATTGGCACTTAAAACAAAATTCAACTGACAGAAAAAACACAAATAAGTCTTTTGAAAAGATAATACCAACTCTTTTTATGCAGAACAATTATCATATTTGCCCTCTCAGGAAGGATACGAGATATTTAATGTATGTTAAGTGTTATTATATGATTGCGCCCTTACTCTGAAAGGCCAACGTGATGATGTCACTATGTTAACGCCTCAGGTCAAACTGTCACGACTGCACAGTAGACAGTCATGTAGGCTATTCAAGAAGAGAATAAATACGCCATAAAGGCTTTAAGAGAATGTATCACTTTGCTTATTCTTCACCACGCCAACGACAAGGAGTCACCGCTCCATCTCAGCTTTACAATGTACGCTGTTATGTTCACCGCGCTGTTTATTAGGCTAATATGATGTCCCTTCATCAGACACGTAGCGGATGGTTTTATACACATCGATCGCTCAAGTAATCCAAGGCAGAGCTTTTTGTATCGGGCAGAGAGCGTTATTTTAAGTGTGTCTTACTGTCTTTATAAAGCGTATTGTTAAAGTTTCCTTACCACCGGACCACCGAGTCCCGCTGTGTGTTGTTTTGCGTTCGTCCCCTCTGCCGTGCTTCAACGCAGCATTTAACAGCTGTTGAACGAGAGTAAACAGCGGGCCTTTGGAAGCGAATAAGAAATCCTTTTTTCCTGTTTGTATGCTGCTCTCGCCTTTTTATGTATCTCCCTCTTTCACTTGCCCACACCTAGGCTTACACACACATTAATTCATATAGCCTACATTGTATGTTCAAATCCAAGTGATGGGCAATTCTGGTGCCGAGTAAGGCAGCGGACGTTTAAACGTTCAACCGTCAGGATCGCAGTCTGCGCGCTTGCTTGTGCACGAGTCATTTGATGAAATGGAAACTTTACCGTATTGTTGCCTTTTCATGTGTAATACAACCACACTTTAGAGCGCTTCTGCCTCGACGTCATGTTTGCTGCGTTCTGAACCAAAACAAAGCAGCACGTGTCTGAAGTCATGACGCATTTGCAACGAGCGGAACCGATAAGCGGCATCGTTAAGCAGGCATGTTAACGATTCCAAGGAATTGGTTGACTCGGAACCGGGTCTGAACAAGAACCGGTTCTCGATTCCCATCACTAATAAGAGATGGCCTGTAGCAGATTTGTTTTCCAGAATATTAGCCTTACATTTTATAGAGAATTGTCTGCAGAATGTTGAACATTTGCACAGTGTTGTATTTTAACAGCTCAGTGTCAGTGTAGGCCTTTAATATTGGACTTCAACATAGGTGCACGCCTGTATGAATAGAGTTATATAAAAGTATAAAAGTAAAGAAAAACCAAAAATCCCTATCTAAAAAAATTAGCATATTTCATCCGACCAATAAAAGAAAAGTGTTTTTAATACAAAAAAGTCAACCTTCAAATAATTATGTTCAGTTATGCACTCAATACTTGGTCGGGAATCCTTTCGCAGAAATGACTGCTTCAATGCGGCGTGGCATGGAGGCAATCAGCCTGTGGCACTGCTGAGGTGTTATGGAGGCCCAGGATGCTTCGATAGCGGCCTTAAGCTCATCCACAGTGTTGGGTCTGGTGTCTCTCAACTTCCTCTTCACAATATCCCACAGATTCTCTACGGGGTTCAGGTCAGGAGAGTTGGCAGGCCAATTGAGCACAGTAATACCATGGTCAGTAAACCATTTACCAGTGGTTTTGGCACTGTGAGCAGGTGCCAGGTCTTGTTGAAAAATGAAATCTTCATCTCCACAAAGCTTTTCAGCAGATGGAAGCATGAAGTGCTACAAAATCTCCTGATAGCTAGCTGCATTGACCCTGCCTTTGATAAAACACAGTGGACCAACACCAGCAGCTGACATGGCACCCAGACTGTGGGTACTTGACACTGGACTTCAGGCATTTTGGCATTTCCTTCTCCCCAGTCTTCCTCCAGACTCTGGCACCTTGATTTCCGAATGACATGCAAAATTTGCTTTCATCCGAAAAAAGTACTTTGGACCACTGAGCAACAGTCCAGTGCTGCTTCTCTGTAGCCCAGGTCAGGCGCTTCTGCCGCTGTTTTTGGTTCAAAAGTGGCTTGACCTGGCGAATGCGGCACCTGTAGCCCATTTCCTGCACACGCCTGTGCACGGTGGCTCTGGATGTTTCTACTCCAGACTCAGTCCACTGCTTCCGCAGGTCCCCCAAGGTCTGGAATCGGCCCTTCTCCACAATCCTCCTCAGGGTCCGGTCACCTCTTCTGGTTGTGCAGCGTTTTCTGCCACACCTTTTCCTTCCCACAGACTTCCCACTGAGGTGCCTTGATACAGCACTCTGGGAACAGCCTATTCGCTCAGAAATTTCTTTCTGTGTCAATGATGGCCTTCTGGACAGCAGTCAGGTCGGCAGTCTTACCCATGATTGCGGTTTTGAGTAATGAACCAGGCTGGGAGTTTTTAAAAGCCTCAGGAATCTTTTGCAGGTGTTTAGAGTTAATTATTTGATTCAGATGATTAGGTTAAGAGCTCGTTTAGAGTACCTTTTCATGATATGCTAATTTTGAGATAGGAATTTGGGGTTTTCATGAGCTGTATGCCAAAATCATCAGTATTAAAACAACAAAAGACCTGAAATATTTCAGTTGGTGTGCAATGAATCTAAAATATATGAAATTTCAATTATTATCATTACATTATGGAAAATAATCAACTTTATCACAATATGCTAATTGCAACTGAAATGCAAAATCCTCAGCCAGCTGGAGATCGTTTGTTGTCAACACCAATGCTGTTGACCGCAGCAGTTATTTCCTTCCTAACTGCTGCCTTCTGTCGTTCTTTGATGCCGCTTGTAATGCTCCTAAATGAAACTATTTTTTATTCTGTCAATTTCTACTTCAGAGAAGTTCCTCTTCTGTGCCGTAATGCGCATATCCATGTCGTAAAACCTCTGGGCGAGGCCTCTAAACTGACAAAATATAGGGGCATGATACGATTGTTTGCAGCCACCGCATTTATCAATAATGGCCTGGCGTATGCTGAGATTGGCGAGATACGACTGTTTGATAAATCCCACGTGATACCTGGCGTAGGGAGGTATTTCCGCCAGAATCTGCACCAGTTTCCACACAAGTTTGATAAATGAGGGCCAGTGTGTGTATATTAGTGGCGGGCCGTGTCTTTTACATCTAGGCCTTCAGTGCAATCGTCCTGCACTTTAACCTCTTTCAAAAAACTTTATGATGATGTAATTGTCATTATTAGTACGTAACTACCCTATACAAGTAGTAACAGTAAAATGTTCTGTTACTACTTGTTGTGGAATAAAACGATAAGCCCAATATTACTAGTAGTGATTTGCTTCATTGCGATTTACAATGCGTACATAAATATGACACCCTCTGGTCCTTTGAACTCAACTGGCCCTCAAAAAAATACTTTAACAGGGAAGAAACCTCAAGGAGAGTGACAGAGGATATCTTCCAGGACAGACATACTTGCAATAGTGGACATATGTACAGACTGACAGAAAAATCCCAAATAAATGACTAAATTAGTACATGCAGATAATAAATCCTAATGAATTGTATGAATGCTGTAGGACTTCAGATGCTGCCAGAGGCAGTACCTGTGCCACACTGTATCCTCTCCACCAGGGAAACCTGTGAAGAGGATAGAAAGACAAGCAATTGACTCATTGGCAAGGCTTACTCAAGGCTGAGAATGTCAAGGAAAGTGTTGTACATTCTTTTTTATGTGGAACTCGTGAGATCAGGCTTGTCTCGCCAGGCTACAAGGTTCTCTTCCCTTTGATGGACAAAAACGTCTAATATATGTTGTGTGTGAAGAAAAGCCCACCACAAATTGTTTTCCTCTCACATTAATCACATGTAGGCTGTACACTACATCAATAAAGGCATACAGAAATAATTTACAAATAAAGATTTGTTGCAGTTATTCGTCGCGTCTAAATTTCAATGGTAGGCTACCTATGCTGCTTTCCATACAACTCGGAAGTGTAGGATTTCACAGCTGCAACCTCGGATTTCCAACCCCAAAGTCTGGGTAGATGGATATAGAGTAGGAACTTCGACTTTAAACACAGTTCCAGTCGTATTTTCCTAGTATTTGCTCAGAAAAAATATGACTTCCCATGTCTGGAACGCTTTGAGGTCGTAAATCGGAAATCACAACTGGGAAATCATCCACCTACGAGTTGTATGGAACTCAGCATAAGACACCAGTGAGGATAAACAAGCAAACATTTAGGACATCCATGGTCACCCCACTCACCTTGCTTTGCATAATTAGCCTTCCTCTCTTTTCCTCCCTCTCTCTCCAGTTCTTTGGCGTGTTAGTCAGCTGGCTGTACATCACTCGTGTTGAAGACGCCATCAGTGAGTATGGTCACTACATGGACGGACTACTTGCCTCCAGCCCACAAACACACCAAGCCAAGAAACAGGGCCGCATGGCCAAATGGTTTGGGTGTATGCCAGAGGTCGACTAATGGAGACCAAATTATTATTTTTTTTTTTAAAGATTCCAGATACTGTTGGAGTCTGCCTTTCAAATGCTGGTTTACTATTGCTCACTCCACTATGGACAATACATTTTTGATTACTGTGTTAATATAATAAGGTGTAGTAATGACTGAGCAGGAAATAGGAGCTCAGTAAGATGTATGCTTTTAGCTGCCATGTGCCTCAGACAGTCTCAGGGAAAAGCAGAATCTGATACAACCAATTTTGCTTCTGCTGTCTATTACACAAAATTAGTCTGTCGAGTCAGGTTACTCAACCACGATCTACAACACTGAAATTTGTGTGGCTTTTATATGTGTTAATTTCTTTTTTTCTGCTACCCATTAAAACATTACTCGACTCATCTATACAATGAAACAAATCCTGTCTCAACCGCGGTTTAAGATAGTAGGCTAAGACACTTGTATCGCCTGAAAGCAGATGTTTGCCTTATTCGTATTTAGAACTAGAAATGCAAGATTTATGAGACCAAAAATGAATTGCTTTGAAAGTTAAGCCTGTATAATTAATATGTATACAGTACTAGTGATATCACATTCTGATCACAAATACGCACTGAACCTTCATGATATGCCCATGATATGTTGGGTGTAATGCTCAGATTTATTACTGACATTTTCCTCAACAAAGCCTTAATGTTTCTGTTTTCATTAGAGAAAATTCAAACTTGCTAGTCAACTTGTATACTGGTATAATGAAAAAAAGCAAAGTAGGCTCTGCCAGTGTCTGGCCAGTACGGAAGAAGATTAGGGCGACACAGAAGAAACTATTTTAATTCTGACAATTCTGAGAATAAAGTCAGAATTCTGAGATTAAAGTCAGAATAACATTTAATTTTGAGATTAAAGTCAGAATCCTGAGAAAAAAATCTGAATTCTGAGATTATAGTCAGATTTCTGACTATACTCAGAATTATGAGAATAAATTCAGAACTTAATTGTTCTTCTTCTGTGTGGCCCTTATGGTCTTCCGCAGGTCGGAGAGTCTGTTTCAAGAGGATCAGATTTACATTGACTTTAAACATGAATACTAATGCAGCGGCACTGCCATAATAAGAGTATCTCTCAGGGTTATTCATAAATGCAGCAATTTCATTTCTTGACTAATGCTGGGTTTACACAGAGGATTTTTAAAATACTTTGAAAAGACTGAAGACTGACACCCTCTCACATCTAAAGACAATCAACCCACACCAGAGGACAATTAGTCATTAGTTTTCCGTCACATAATGAGATTTTGAAAAGACAGTGGGTCTCATATTGCAAGGCTACAACTAGATTCCTTTTGAGATTAATGATATTTCCGCAAACGCGATTGTGATTATTTAATTTAAAAAAAGTTAATTCAATATTCCGAGCGGGGGACTTCCTTTAGTTATTTGACCAGCTTTATTTGCTGATCTTGTCCCCCAATAACTTTAACTCCTAACCCTAAATTTTACGGTCAAGTGTTAAGGTTGCGCGGCCTCACAGGCCTCGCGACCATAGAGTATATAATATGGATGTATCATCCGTGCTGACCTCAGTTATTCACACGGCATCCAATAATCCTGGTTAATGCCATCTTGTGAGATTTTTACTCCACCTCACGTCGGGGGAAGGGAGATATGCCCATCTAGCTGACGTATACCTCTGATGCAAAGTGAGGGACAACGGGGAAGAGCTGTCACTCAAGAGATCGCACCAATACATTTTAACCTCCAAAAGAGTAAAAACTAGCGTGCTAGAAAAAAATCCACCCCCCTCAGTGTTGTCATGGAGATATGACCTAAACATACAGACAAGAATGGTTTTGTGGACCAGGCTGTAAATAGGTTTAATAAGACTTTGAAAACGGCCTGTCTAACAAGTCTTGCTACCACCCCCAGTGGCCACTGGAAAGTACTACAATTTTGGTCACTTCCTTATTGGATGCAGGTAAAAATCGCTGAGGTTGGGGCTTGGTCGCGACTAATGCCGCTCCTCCTGCGTCGTGCTTGGTGCATGCGAGAGTGTGACAGTGTTTACGTCATTTCACTTGAGCCAAACCCTCAAGACTAACGATAATATCAAACCTGTTTGATAATGTCGGAACGTCAAGACGGGATGAAGAGTGGCTGAAATCGGGTCGGGTGACCACTTTACACCAAACAACTGAGATTACGGGCGTGCGCCACAACTCCAGCACGACTCCTGTGATTTCAGTCCGACATTGGAAGATTGTCTGCGACTTTCAAATCGCGTGAAAAGTCGTGTAGTGTAAGCCCAGCATTAGTGTGTTTGCCCCTGAACACAATCCAAGTAGCAGTTAGATTTGCCTCAAAATAGAATTGGGTAAATGTATTAGGAGTGTAATATCTGGGGGACAGAGTTTGCATATTGACGTATTAAAATAGGCAGGCCAAGATGTACTGTATACATTGCCTTAGAACAGTGGTTTTTTTTTTTTTTGTCAAAAGCTAGTTGTCATCCGTCCCTCTGTCCAGTTGTTAGGCATCTGGCTGCTAGCAAGTTATGTTGTCTTGCTAATTTTACTATTCATCTGAACTGAAATAAATATTGACTTTTTCCTTTATTATCTTCGCCAGAATGCACCAGAATGCTTAGATTACATGTTAAAAACACAAAAAAATCTTCTGGGGGGGATACTAACATGATTTGGGCATCTGGGATTATAAATCATCTTTGAATTGGTTGTACAGCATATCACATGCTATTCATTCAGGGGTGCGATGGCCACCCCACTCTAGCTCTGTGGCCCACCTTGGCCACCCTCAGTCAAAATTTCCTGGAATCGTCACTGAGACACACACAACTCCGCGTTCAGGCTGCACAGCACATTAATCGCAGGTAGCATTTTGAGCTTAATCTGGCCACTTTCTAAATCCAAGACTCAATAGTTGAAACATTCTCTGAACTGGGTTGTCAGACAGCAGTGTTTCCCATTGATCATAGACTTTGTTTTGTGAAGCTTTTTCATAACAGGTATACCTATTGTAGAATTTATTCTGTGTATGTTCTATTTAGGCTACTATTTTCTTCTCTTCTAAGGAGATTTAAAAAAAAAACAACATTTCCTCAGTGTCTCATTGATACAATCTCATAATTAGCTTTTAAAGTGCAGCAGAATTTAATGTTAAAATATAAGAAATTTACGGACCCCAACCCTAAACCCAATGTTCAACTCAAAGGTGCGCCACTGGCCTAGCCCTTGTGATAATAACAATAATAGATTATCTATCTATCTATCTATCTATCTATCTATCTATCTATCTATCTATCTATCTATCTATCTATCTATCTATCTATCTATCTATCTATCTGTGTAGGGTGGTGTGTGTGTGTGTGTGGGGGGGGGGGGGGGTTGTCAGGGTCGGTGGGGGGGCCCAACTGCAATGACCCAGCTTTGGGGGGGCCCAGCTTGCAGAAGGTTGAGAACCCCTGCCTTAGAACATCCTAAACACATATAATCCAGTGTGGTAAAATATGCACTTGTCATGCCAGAAGTGATTAATGTGAATTGAATTTACTAAATGTTGTTTGAGTTGATATGATGTTAGAAACTGAAACAAAATCCCTGATCTTTTTTGAAGTCCTATCTCCCTGCCTGTGTCATTATGTGTGTCTTCACACTACATTCTCAAACATATGTATACAATACAATACAATACAATACATACAATTCAAGGTTGGTTCTTTTTGAAACATGTGTATCTGTTTCAACAGTAAAAATGTAGGATTTAGCAAACAATGACATCCGACAGCCTCCAGCTGAGACCTTTGTTTATTACTTTTTGTGAGTTTATAGGACTATAGTTTTTAGTTTTACCTCGGGTAACTTCAATATTCTGCCTCATTAAATCAGACATATCTAATGCTGGTGGATTTAAATGACCTTCTTGGCCACAACTCATTTAGCAGCCTCAGTTCCGCCCATCAGGGGAACTTGCAGGAAAAAAATAATCAAGAAATTATTAGTTTCATTATGTATTTTTATTTGTTTCCTAAAGGCTCTGACAGAAAACTGATCTTTACATTTCACTACCTGTTCTGTCAGTAGTTATAAGTGAAGTTTAACCATGCTGTATAATTCTACCAAAGAGTCCTTAATGTTTATGAGATACATTTTCTAAATACGATATATGACATAAGGGCAACTAGGAAGCCCATCAACTGTTTTTAAAAGCTGGTAACAGCCACAGTGTAATAAATTGCACAAAACCACACTTATTGAAATACTGTAAGTATGTTGTGAAATTGTTTTGCCTGGTTTGAGGGTGGACAATAAAATAATTTTCTGCAGTTTGAAGAGTTCTGTTGTTTGTCTTTGAGTTGAGTGTAGCACTGTTTGGGGGTCGGGGGGCTGTTGAATAAATGATGGACCATACAACAGCACACTGTTTGTTTTCTAGGGCAGGCCTCATCCTGAGTCAGTAGCTAGTATGTCTAAATGTTTTATGTATATGCATATTTGTATGTTAAAGGTCTAAGTATTAAAACAATAGATAAACGATTTGCATTAGTTTACCTCTATACTTTTGAATACTTCTATTAAATGTGTTCCTGTTTGTAACAAAATAAAACAGATCTATGTATATACTTATGCCCATGTAAAAAATATATAAAATACTGGAGATTGAAGTGTTGCTTAAGTGGTTTAATGTTATTGGAAAAAATATATACTGTATATACTTCTTACTTCCCATTGAAAGATAATTGCACAGATGTTTATTAATCCTTTAGGTAAGTGAGGGTATACCACCATCCAGTTTATAAAAAAAAATTTAATGTGAGAATAATTGAGTTTACTAATTTAAAGGCAGACCTTTCCTTCAATATGGCACATCACCATGAAAAACGTATGATACACAGGCCTAACTTCTGCATCATGACACGTTGCTTGGTTGAACCATCATCTTTGACTTCTGTACACATTAAAAAGAGCTCACATGGAAGAGTGTCTCAAAGAAGACTGGACCCTAGTGATGAGTGTTTTGGGTTTATCTGTTGAATTCTCTTTCTTCCTGATTCTCCTGCTGCTTTGAGGACTTTCTTCTGCATAGGACCTATTTAAAATTGTACTCCCTGAGCGACCAAGGATGAGAACATTGTTTTTCTACATAACCAACAAGGAAGAACAAAGCTGTTGTGAGTATTCTGGAAGGAGTGTTCATGTTGCTGTCTTCCACTAACACACAACTTAGAATAACTTGTTTGCTCTGCAGTCGGTCTTCCTGGCATATCAAGAATTATCTGCTTTCATTAGTGTTGAAAGAAATATGGTACATTTTGTTATTGTATGTCTTGCCACCTCTTTCACTTGAGAGTTTTATTGAATTGCATTATCATAAATACACATTTGAGATCAGATTGCCTCTGCATACCACAGTATGGACTTTCACTAACCTTTTCCCCTTCACAGGGAGAAACTTTGAGTTGATCCGAGTGGCATTCGATCATCTATGCTCCTCTCATGCTCAGTCTCTCTTTCCCTTGACTTTCACCTGGGCCTTTCGGAGGGCATAGACGGTGATCCTCATGTGTTCTCGGGGAGAAGCAGGAACGGACCGAGCCAAAACTTAAATATTTAGCTGTCCATTCTGGGTTAGAATTGCCACATTAGAGTTGACTTTTCCCTTTTTCGTCAGTCAATTTAAGGCCTATTGTCTTATTGAAATGTAGACACTGCCTTCTTTTGGAAATGGAAACTAAATAGCAATGCACACTCACAGCAGCCATGCGTTTCAAGATTCAATAATTTATTATTGAATATTTATTCAACATTTATTTTCTTTTTAGATTGTTTTATCTGTTGATTTAGTTATGGGCAGCTGTGGCATCGACCTAGAAGGACGGTGGATTAAAACATGGCGTCCATTCATTTCTATGAAAGCTTCTCATTGGCGCAGGGCAACATCATGGATATAATTCTGAATATTTTCTTCCTCGTCAAGGGGCCATACCGGACATGCGCAATGGCAGCGAGCGCACGTGATTCTCTATATGTGATCTTTAAAATACACTCCTCTGTTGTAAAGTAATAGTGGTTAACACGTTCAAAACAATGATTCCTCCTGCCATCTGTTTCACTGCATTTCTTTTCAGCTGCCACCCTCCGTTTCCTTCTCATGAAACGCTTTAGCTGGCGTTTGAAAAAGATATAATTTAAAAATGTTTGAAGGTACATGGTCTTAAAGATAATTATGAGCCTTTGATTGATATCGGGAATATTTTTACGGAGACATGGCCCAGGATCTTCCAAAGCTACAATACCAGGCTTGGCTACTGGGCACTGCTGGATTGAGAAAGAAGGCACTGCTCTTGGGGGCCTGGTATCTCCCTCCCCCGACGTCATATCAATGCCTTTTTTCGGTAAGAGGGAGGAAATGAGGCGGAGTAAAAATCTGACAAGATGGCGACGCGCATAGGCCAGAACTATTGATGCAGTTGAAATAACTGAGGTCAGCTCGGATGCTACATCCATTTTATATACTGGTTTGACACACACACACACACACACACACCACATACACAGGCTTGTTTATGTTTGCATTGCTTGTGGGCGTGGCCTAACTTACATCAAAGACAGAGAATGGAATGTTCACGCCACACATGTAGAACTGACTGAGACTGGAACACTGTCTTTCTTTATAGGTGCATGTGTTTTACAGGCTGAAATTAATTCAAAATGCTGTTTTAATTTGACTGATTTCCAGATTTAAGATTAATTTAAATCAGTTTGAGTAATGGAGAGAAATTCAAAAGAACACCTTAAGTGGAAGATAGCCAAACTTGGTGAGAAATATAAGAAGCAACGGCAGTTCTGGTCACAGGACTGTGAACAAAAAACTAATATACTAAAGAATCTAGAAAATAATAACCTTGATCTTGAAGCAGAGTTGAAAACTGCCAAAGAGCGGGAATGTGAACTACTGGGAAAATTAAAGATTTTCAAGAGTAAAGTTAAGGATCATGCACATGTGAGGCGTGTCTTAGAGAACACCCTGAAAAGAAAGACTAAACGGCATGAACATATACTGGCTAGCCTCAAACAGGAATTAATTCATACTCGGGAAGACAAAGAGAAAATGCTCAATGAACAGAAAAAGAAGTATGACGAAATGATATTAAACATGCAAGCAGACTTTCAGAATAGGCTTGCGCACAATTGCGAAAATGCAGACAGTCGATTGATAGAGCTGAGACAAAAACAACATTGCGAGGTAGAAAAACTGAAAATTGACTTCTGTGCGATGGAGGAAGAGCACAAAGGGGAAGTGAAGAACCTACAAAAAGAGCTTGGACAAGTAAAAGTAGCCAAAAGAGCCCATGAAGAAGCAGGAATACAAACAAAGGAGGAAGCTAGAATACGAATTGTCTACTTACGACAAGAGTTTGAAATTAGGATAGATGAGTTAAATAGAACGATTACAGAGCTGAAGAATAGGGAGGACCTAAGTGATAAGGTAGCTGCATTACATAGAAAAATCGCAGAAAAAGATATAAGGATTCAAAACGAAAAAGCGGAAAAAGCTAAAGTAATTGAGGGCAAGGCAGAAATGCAAAATAACTGGAAAATAGAAAAAGATTCCAACGCTTTGTTAATAGCTAAACTGAATTTAAAGAATGAAGAACTTAATGATGTTGAGAACACTTTAGGTGAGGCCATATCCGATGTAAAAGCAAAAACAAAAGAGCTAAATAAAAACATAAGATTAAATAAGGACCTCACCGAAAACATTACCTCGCTCAGGTACAAAGTCAAGGGCACTGCACCTACCTTAAATCGTGTGAAAGACAGGAACTTTCACCTTGAAATCACTTTGCGAAGATTTAAGGAGGACCTACTGGCATGTTTGACTTTTATTGATGATCACAAAAATCTCAAAAGAAGAATCATCAAACTCAAAAGACGCTATATAGATGGTGATGAGAGCGTGCAAATGGATGAAAACACAAGGGCAGGATATCAACATCAGGCTACCTGTTTACGTAAAAAGGTTGCTTGTCTTGAAAGGACCCAGCATGCTCACTTAAGGATAATTGAACAATTGCGGAGGCAGATTGAGAACAACTTTAAGACCCTGGACGAGACTAGAAATTTCTATATCAAGTTACACAACGACAAGGTTAGGGAGGAGCACAAGATGAAAAACGACTCCAAAGAAATGACTGTGCCGTTATTAGGGAATAAGATCAAAGCAATGTTCAATAGAAGGGTGACCAAAGCTTCCACAGAGAAAACACCCGTATTCAAAGATGACTGGCTGCAACTAGGCTGCACAGGTGAAAAAATGTCATCCACGGATGAAATGATACCATCATTATCAGCACCTTTTGTGGATAACAGAATCATACATGTGAAGCCAGTTGTGGATGATGGTCTCCCGCCTGTTGACATTTAAACTTTCCATGCCATGTTCAAGACATTAAATGTTGACTATGCATTTGCATTAAAAATGAAATTATAGTCACACAAAAGTAATCCGATTCGATTAACACTTCTGCCTCACTAGAATGTGTGGTGGTGTCTTTACCTGCAGAGTCCTTCCTCCATACTCACACTGGCTGTATTTGCTTTGTTTTGTTTTGGTTTCTTTTCTTATGTCGGGACTTTTAGGCGTCAATCAATTGAGCAGTGCATGTGGAGAGTGTTGAGCGAGCCGCGCCAATAGGGGAGCAGGCACCACTTTCCAGTTAGACATACAGTATATCAGTGTGTTAGTCACTGAGTTTACCAAAGCTAACCCCAGTCAAGGAAGTGGAGAGGCTTCTGCTCTGTGCTCTAGGCCCTGCGAAGGAGCAGGGGGAAGCTTGGGTGGAGCTTAGACCTGAGTCTTCTGTTTACAAAACAGTACCAACAAATGTTACTAAGTAAAATACAGTCAGAGAGAGGAGGATTGTGCAGATAAACACACCACCACATATTATAGTGGGGCAGAAGAGATAATTGAGAGGGATTATTTTTGTGTGATATATCATTTATATTTTCATTAAAATGTTGCATAGTCCGCCTTTAATATCACCATTTGAGCTATTAAAACTGCAATAAAACATAAGCAAACATTTCTCTTTTAGTTTATTATATAGACATAATGGTTTTGAAAGCAATGTCAACAAAACATATGCACTGGTGACAGGCACAATCAGACGTGACAGGTGTCGATGGATATTCCATCAAATTATATATGTATCCGTCTATCCATCTTTCCATCTATCTTTCTATATTTTAAAGATTATTTTATTTTTTTTCACTTTATTTAACAGATTTGGAGAGACATAGTTGAAATGGGGCAAAGAGGGTAGGACATGCAGAGAACTGACCACGGGTCGGATTCAAACCGGGTCTGTTGCGACGAGGACTGCCTCTAGGTGGATACTCTAACCCACATGTGTCAAACTCAAGGCCCGCGACACGTTCTGATCTGGCCCGCGAATCAATTCGGCCGATTTGAATCAATTCTGAAAAAAAATAAATCTTATATATTTTTTTTTCATTCTTCATGGAGCCTGTGCCATATCCGCACGTTGCGTACGCTCCCAACTGTTAGGAAACTTACGTGGCTTACAGCTAGGAATGTCTGCTGAAAGTTCTACAGCTCAGGATTTTAAGCCATGAATTGATGAACTTGCATCTAAGAAGAACTGTCAGTTTTCTGAGGGCTGTAAATAGGCCAATATATGTGGCTAAATAGCATGCTAATATTGATGATTGATTGTGTCAAGTGTATAAGGATTAATGCCAAAATTATCTGGTTTCTAACTTTTGCTTTAAGTTACAATATAGCCAACTAGCTAACGTTAGCTAGCTGCTGATAGCCCACCCCTTTCGTTTCCAATGGCTTGGCATTTCATTACCAATGTAAAGTGTCATAAATAGCTAACACTGGTGCTGCGTCATGATTCCTAAAAAAACAAAACATGTGATATGTTTTGAATGTGCAGAAAGTTTTGAAAAATCCAGGAGAATAAATATTGTGGTTCAATCCAGAATGCCTGAGAGCCTTACTGCATTATAGTCCTTTATAATTGTTTCACCAGGAACCTGAATGTTGTCTTTTCCTTTACAAAAATTAAGACATTTCCACCATAGATTGATGCCAAAAAAGGCACAGATTGGTGTTTGACATTCAACAATTTCGGGGGTAGCACCCCCATACTCCCCACCTATAATTTGTCCCCCGAAAATGTTGAAGCGAAAACTAGCAATTGTACGCAGTTTATATACTTACTTAGATATGTTCATTTTATTTTTCGATTGAAAAGAAGGTATGTCAGTCTGGCCCTTAGTGTGATTATCATATCGTAGAGTGGCCCTTTGTGAAAATGAGTTTGACACCCCTGCTCTAACCACTCACCACGAGCGCACCCTCTATTTATCTATCTAAAATTAGATTTTTATATAGGAATAGAACCAGCTTCCCAATGGTATGTAGAAAAAGGGTTATTGAAGCTGTGTTTCTATCAGTGCTGGACTATGGGGATGTAGTCTGCTCATACCCTAAAACCTTTGGATTCAGTTTATCATTCAGCTCTTAGATTCAGTACAGTACAGTATGAAAAAGTTGGTTGGCCTTCTCTCCTAATGAGACGTGAGAAACACTGTTTTTTTATTTATATTTAAAGCTTTCTTTGGGAAACAGCCACCCAACATATGTACCATGCTCGACTGGAACACAGAGACCTATTGTACCATGTCCAGTGAGCTACTCCTCCTAAAGGTTGCCTAGGAATGACTGCCTTTTCATGTAGTGCCCCTAATTCATGGAATACTCTGCAGAACTTAAAAATTACGGCTCTTCCTACTTTTGGTTTATTCAAATCTATGATTTCTGAATTTTACACATCTGACTGTATAACTGGTTTAGCTGAATTCATTGTTCATTTATTTTATTCTTGCTTTTTTTGTATGTTATATACTTTATTTAAATTAATATATATCAATTTTGATCCTGTTTTATTTCTGTTTTCTCTGTTCGTCATATGTTATCCTTGTGATTGTCTTTATTGTGTATGCTCGTCGTCACTGTAAATGAGGGAAAACCTCAATGTCTTTCGAGTGAAAATAAAAGTTGTTTATTGATTGATTGATCTATCTATATTTTCTGCTCTTCGGGGGACATTTGGACCACGAAAGTAGGCTGCCAGGCACACACACACACACACACACACACACACACACACACACACACACACACACACACACACACACACACACACACACACACACACACACACACACACACACACACACACACAGTCTGTCATCTTCGCTCACCAATTCAGCCTCTATGCACTGTTGGTATGAAGCTGATTGTCCTATAGCACAACACTTAAATTACCAAATTAAAAAACCTTTGGTTGTTGACAATGCAAGTAAACTCAATTAAAATCAGAACCAGTGAAGTGGGAGTGACACACTGCATTATATTGGACACATAATTATAATATACCGTAATTAGTTACTACCCCACAAAATCAATATCTCTGTAGTTATCAATACACACGTGTTATGGGCAGAAAACACATGGCTCAGTAATATAACATTACAGCAACAGAAGGTAGACGGTCGGCCATCAAATCGTTCGACCTCTCCTAGTACAGATTGCCCTGCAGCTCCACTAATGTCCAGCAGTTAAGCTGCTGAAGTTTTTAATTCAAAATTATGTAGCAGCAAATTAAATATGTATTCCTCAGAGCAGAACAAGCTTTGAACACATTAGAACACATTATTTTAAATGTATCAACCAAATTACCACACAATGACAACCAATATTATGTGAGACTCATTTATTAGTCTAGTAGTCAGTCTGATCTGATGCCGGCATTTAACACTGTTGACAACCCTCAATGAACTGAAAACACTCAATGAACAAACAGCAGAAAAGAATGAGTCTGAAAGGATGCATTAAGCCTAACAGAGATGAAATCAAATGTATAATCATTTAAATAACATCAGTTATTTCGGGTTGTTTGACCTTCTGTCCATGGGTAAAAATTGAGTTACGTCTACTTGTCTGTCTGTCTGTCAGTCAGGGTCATTCTTGTGAGCGCAATTTGAGGGATTTGCTCCAAACTTTCCACAAATATCCACTCTAATTCAAGGATGAACTGATTAGATTTTCACATCATGTCTCATGGATGCGCCTCAGAAAGGTTTTGAGGGATTTTCTTTAAATTAGGGACAAACGCACACTTTGATTAGAGGGTAAATTGATACATTATGGAGGTCAAACGTCAAGGTCACTGTGACCTTGTGTATTATGAATGAATGCAATATCTCAAGATCATTTTGAGGGATTTTCTTCAAACTTTGCACAAATGTCAACTCTGATTCAAAGATGAATTGAATAGATTTTGGAGGTTAAAGGTCAGGTCGCAGTGACCTTGTACCATCCCTGCGTTCCAAATCGCATACTTACTATTTTGTATGGCAGAGAAAAGATTTAGGATGTCCCGATTCTTGTGGACAGATTTAGGATAGTTAGAAAGACCCGGATGTCTACTACATCCGGCCGAGATTTTTTGTGTTGAAAACAGCATCCTATTTGGGCGATTCTGACCCATAATCCAGTGCGCACTTGAAGTGGCGTCACATCAACAGAGCCTCCATATGAAAACAAACGGATATGCGACAGAAATATAAGCAAGAGGCAAAATCAAGGCGCAATGTTATGATGAAATAAATAAGTAGAAGTTTGTCCCAATTGTAGCATACTGCATCCTAACTAGATTATTTTTATTGTCAGATGTATAGTACATAGAATAGAAAAAAGAAAGAGTATGCGATTCAGAACGCAGGGCATGTTTTAGCTTCATAGGAGTTGTACCTTCTCATCAACATTGCCTACCACCACTGTACTTTCATCCTTCAGCAATTGTATGCTTGGGTGTTTAGCCTACCTTCTCCACTAACAGAGCTCCTATACTGAAAAGGACAAAAGTAGGGGGAAGGCTGATAGTAGGATTGTAACCATGGATAAACATAACACCAAAAAGAAAAACAGTTCAAAATATCCCTTTTATTCAGGCAGGTTTGATCGATGAATCAAGTAAAAAAAAAAACATGTGACAGGTCATGCTCCTGCACTGGTAGCAAATTACAACAGTATTAAAATGACAGAGGTTGAAAAAAAAAACCTTAGATGGATTTGTTGACAAACTGCCAACTGCCAAGCACGTGACAATTCAAAGTAGGTTAAATGCATATTTGTGGCCAAGTTCATTACATCATGTATGATCATTTTACTCCTTAATGTTCAGGTTTTGTTAATTTTGTGTATTACTAACCCTGCCTCTTGCTATCTTAGAGTCGGTTCCGATTTGCCTTTGTGAATTATGCTCCCGGGTTTACAAGTTTTGAAAATCTCTCCGCCTCACTGATGTAATATATAACCTACATGAGGGGAATAATTTACTGTAATGGCAAAATGGTGTCTGCAAAGACATGGTGAAATAGTCTGGACAGATCATTACTCAAACATGCTCTGACAACCACTTTCATTCAGTGTATTTGAACATTTCTGATTGAGTGAGCTTCTCTTGGTGCTCCAGAAGCTATTAAAAGCTATTAAAATGTATGTCTGAACATGCTGGCACACAACAGTTCATGAATACTGCAACAGCCAAGCTTTAATGTTGGAGATAATGGTAGCGCAGAGGAAAGGCAGTCCTTTGACCTCACACTGGTTCGGCTTTGAGCAAGGATTTGATGAATGAACTGAGAAAACACATTCGCTTCTTTAATAACTTCTGTCCAGATGTCCTTGAAAAATGCCTTCACCTTCCACTTCATCTGGTGGAGCTGCTCACTGGCCAACGATTCATGTCCCTGAATTAATGCAAGAGATAGCACTATACATTCTTTAATACTGCTCCCTACAAGGAGCAAATATGTTCAGTTGACTTCAAAGACATCTAAAGTTGTCAATAATAGGTAATCATAACTTGTTTATTATAGAGGCACTTTAAGTGAAATTGATTTGCCTGGATTGATTTTGTAAAAAAAGAAAGAAAAAAGGTTAAATTTTGGAAGTGGCAGTTCCGTGTTGTTGCAATCATGTTGGGGGACGTCAATATGTTCAGCGGCGTGTGCTGTGGTGTCTGAGTATTCCAAAATAGGTCTGTTGGCGTGCCCTTTGTGTGTGCACCTTTTGTCTCCTGTTGTCCTTGTGTTGTGTGTGTGTGTGTGTGTGTGTGTGTGTGTGTGTGTGTGTGTGTGCATCTTAATGGTTAACCTATGCGATGACATTCTAATCAACTGTTTCATTATAATTCATATCCCTGGCCCTTCATCCTTAACATGTAACACCCACAGCTGGGTGGGTGTCACTGTGCAGAGGGGCCCTCTGGCTGGTTCTGCTCTACACTGCATCTGTTTTCATTGCTTCATTGGCTTTCTGGCTGATTAAAAACTGCAAATATATCTATCTATCTATCTATCTATCTATCTATCTATCTATCTATCTATCTATCTATCTATCTATCTATGCTAGCTATCTACAGTATCTATCTCCATATTATTATATCAGTTTGTTGATTTCTTCAAATGCTTTCTAGCACCGACAACACAAGTTTGATTATAAGTATTTATGCTTTAGAATCAGGTTGATAATTTTAGAATCGCCAACACTACAAAGATGAGAAAATGAAAAGTGGAGAATATGAGAGGTAAAGTAAGGTGTCAGAATATGTCAATTCACTGATTATCCATATTTTCTCCAACTACATTGCTGCTGAGTACTGATATGTATGTGGTGTGCCATGGATCAATCCACAGAGGAAAGTGTTGAGTGGTCAAATTCCCCCAGGTTAGTATGTTACCAACAGCGATGCTTTTACACACACTGGCTACACAAAGACAGACAGAGAGACATACACATCGATATCTGCTTCTGCTTGTGAGGATATACACACACATCCATCAGAACCCTTTGATATTTTCGTTATTGCGCTTTTTAGGTGAATTCATGTGTCTAATGGTCAGTAAAACACATT
Source organism: Hyperoplus lanceolatus (assembly GCA_026929865.2). Lineage (NCBI taxonomy): Eukaryota > Metazoa > Chordata > Actinopteri > Uranoscopiformes > Ammodytidae > Hyperoplus > Hyperoplus lanceolatus. The sequence goes on from CM049395.1 coordinate 13,769,830, forward strand.
GTTGAGCCAGGACTAAAACCAAGAGGGACTAAGTATTGGGTCAGCACAGAATCTATTAACACATTTTACAGGATACAAATGTAACCTCGCAATACATAACATAGTATATTCCAAATTCTTTGTTTCTTACTCATCATAAAGGACAGCAAGACAGCACAACAAAAAACATGGAGAATACGTTTTTCATAGCACATTTAATGAATTATGAATCTCTAGACAAAAGACGTGCTTGCTTTTTTTGTCGCTCATAGATGGTTATACAGTGTCTGCAGCAAACAGATCATGACTATCCCCTTTTTTCATGTAATCACATAAAGTATTATTGTGTTTGTAACAAGCAGTGGAATAGTGTGGATAGTGCTGACATGGCAGCAGGGACCCAATTTATCCATTGTCCATTTATCATTTCATTGTGTCTGCAGTTGGATGGGAGTGGAATGAAAAATGGGTTGAAGGGGTGTGCAGGTTCTCTGTGGTGGTGCAATGATCAATTGAACACTATGCTTTTCTGTTCCTTATTGTCGCTTTGTCTGACACACACACACGCCCAAGCAGTCACACACACCATTCTACAGAACACTAAGCACCACAACGCAAGCAGTCCATTTTTCACAAGTACAGCCAAAAATTTGGTGACCTCTGAACTGCATGCCAACTTGGGATACATTTCAGCACCTAGATCAAGATAAGGTTGACTTGGAAATAGGTAGTCATAGTTTCTTTTTTAGGATTTAGTATCCAATTGAATCGTCAAACATACAGTAGCCTACTTAGTTGGATGAAGAATAACTTTATGTGGACATGCTGTAAATCTTGTGCGCATATATGGGTTAAAAGACAGAAGAAGAAGTAACCTTTTGAGTAGGAAGGCACCACATTCGTACTGCTGTTCTGTTCTGCTCGGCTATGCTTCTTTAAATGCTTGCTTCTGCAAGAAATCCTGACAACTGATCCTGGTCTCCTAAAACGTCTTTACATAATCATGAGCAAGTTCCACAGATATCCGTCACATATGGGAATGTTAAAGGTGCTGTAAGCGGGATGGTTCTTTTCGCTAACTTCCTGTCGGTTACTGCAGTTAGCAGTTCCCTCGCTCGTCCCTACGTCACCATATTAATGCACTGCGGTCTTCAAGCAGCGAGTTATCTAGCATCATCACAGATCCATAAGTGTGATAAAACATGATAAAAACCATCAAAACAGACATTGGGAAGGATTTTTACCTGCTCCGCCATTGTAGGCGCACAAACATTCACCCATCTGTTGCTCTGGCGTGCACGGGCAGTGAGACCATGAGTGAGACGGGTGTCAGTTTGTAGCGTTCTCTCTTTCTTTTAAATTTCGGGATCCTCCCATAAGTTTATTTGTTGATTACATGCAGAGCAGCTGACTGAGAGATTGGCTTTATGAAACGCGCACATTATGTACCGCTTACTTCACCTTTAAGAGTTTTGTATAAAAAATAAATGGTGAAGAATTTGAACATCAAAATTATTTTAGCAGATGGTGGGACATCCATAAAAACATCACACTAGCATGTATTTTTTGTGAAATGATTTCCGTGATGTGATGGTTCATCTTTCTTAGACTGTCTATGAAACAATTGAATACATTTTGACCAAAACCAACAAATGACCCTTCACGCTCTGGTTCTTTAAACTCAAGTCTTCACAAAATCAAAAGAGAGAAATCCACTATAAAATCTATACTTTTTTTTAGCATGGCTGTTGTTACACTGTGTCCACAAAGACATGCAGGATTAAAAAAAGCTTTTTCCTCATGAGCTGGATAGGAAAGGGTAGTTTAGGATAGGAAAGTTTTCTTCCCTGGAATAAGAGATGTGCCAGTGAAAACCCAGTCATTGATAAACTATCAAGTGGTCAATGATGACCATTAATATGTAGATGGAGATCCAAAGGTCAGTGTAGTCAGGTATTGGGAGGCTTTGATAGATGTATGCTGCTAATGAGTCTAGCCAAGACCATTAGCTCTCTGTCTTCTGCTCTCTTCCATGTCTCCTCTCTTTTTCTGGCTATGACCTTTGTGATAAGTGGTGGCAAGGCAGGAAAACATCTAGAACCCGTGAGAAAGAGAAAATGAAACAGTGCAGAGAAATCAGTTAATGAATGGTCATTGATTGATTTGGTCATTGTATGATTCATGTGAAGCACTTTGTAAACCTTGTTTTGGAAAGGTGCTATATAAATAAAGTGAATTATTATTTTATTATTATTGATGTGATTGACGTGGTCACTGAAACCCTGTGTGTTAAAGCATTGCAAAGTGTACCTCTGTTTAGTCCCCACTGACTGAGGTTGTACTGATGAGTGTGTGAAGAGTTTGGAAAAAATTAACCCAGAATTTAGAATTACGTGTTATACAAACTGTAAACACAAAGCAGTGAGAAATGTGACACACTGCTACGTAAAGCCATCTATGTAGGGTTTTTATTAAGCTAAGGTGAATGAGATTGTGTCAAATTGTACAGTATTTTTAAAGAAAAAGATGATGATAGGATGATGTGGTCAATGAATGCATTTTGAGTGAAAGCCATGAAAAGGTGCTTCATCCACAGTTTAGAACTCACTTCTGTTGTGCTGACTGAAAAGTTTGAGCAGGTGAACTTGAAATGTGCATTAATAACCAGTTTGCTGACTGGGTCCCTCACAGGTCTGTTGATAAATGCATCATGGCGGTTTCACACACACCCTGTAATACCTCTGAACTGCTGCTACCACCATTTCACAAGATAATGAAGTGTCAGACAGTAAGCCCACAGCTTGCAGGACATTCATGTCAATGCATTTCAAATGCAAAACCTTAAAGTCCAGCTCTACATCAGCACTGTGAGATTCTGCATGCTGCATTCAAACAATAACTAATCCCTTTGGGGGAATTATCTAGATGCAGAGGGTTTCCCTAATTCATAGTTATGTCATTGTCTTTGTACTGCAATCATAAGTTACATTAAATCATTTTTAAAAAGCAAATAGATATGGTTATCTGCAGTGTATGTCTAGAGCTATACTGTAGAATAGACAACGAGCATTTATTTTCATTTATTCATATTCACTAACTGAGCGATGTTAATTTGGTTCGTCTGAAAAGACCCCATTGTTTTTTCCAAGATGCCAGCTCAGAGAACAGTTGTACATCTGCAACTGACACTCCAGCAAGCGGAGTAACATGTTATACAGTAGGCCTATTATTAAACTATCTCCATTGTATAGTGTTTTGAAGTTAGTTAAACTGTGGAAATTAAAAGAGCTGCTTATAGTTAGATAGTGAAGATCACTCCACAATGGGAAATAGGGGAATTTTCTGTATGCCTATTTAGGTTTTAGTTATAGGCTACTTTAAAGCAATTTTAGGCAGCAGGCTGAGGTGTTGGGAAACAACAGCAAATGTTGACCTGTGTCCTTTTTGGAATAAACAAACTCCCATACTTCTACAGAACATATTCCCCAATGATTTTTTGTTGTAGTTCTTTCAAATATTATTAGGTTTAATGTTTTTTCTAGAATATATTTATTGCCATTTGAACAGGTTCAAGTACAGTGGGATTCTTGTGCAAATCTTCCTGAGTCAGCTTCAATAAAAACAATGTTATATACAGTATATAAATAGCATTATAATAACAGGAAAATTTAAAAAAAAATAAGAAAAATCGTAGAAAAGTAGAAAATAATAATAAGAAACAGTTAAGTGATTTGAATACCCTGTACAGAAGCTAATCTCTCTTAAAACAAGATATAATACAATAGAATAAAAATAAATAACAAAGGGGAGCACTGTACAATGAGATGAGAGACACATTTTTCCCAGTCTCTAATTGCATTTAAGGTTAATATTGCACACTTTTACTGCACTGTAGAACAGTAGACTACACTGAGATTAAACACACATGAAGTTATTGCACTTGAAATGTTGACATTATATTATTGCAATGTTTAAGGTTAATATTGCACACTTGTATTGCACTGCATGTTTTTTAAGGTTAATATTGCACACTTAAATTGTACTACGAGGTGTAGAGCACTGAACACTGAGATGAGCAGAGACACACAGGGTTATATTGCACTCAAAATGCTCACATTATGTTATATGATTGCATTATTTAAGGTTAATATTGCACACGTAGGCCTATATATTATGAGGTCGACTACTGTCCATTTAGTCTGAGGTGTGGGGTGAAGTACTTCCCTCCCATCTTAATGTCTTGTGCTACCAGTCTCACAGCAGCAGGAAAAAAGCTGTTGTGGTAGCGGGCCTTCTGGCCGGCGATGTCGCAGGTTATAGCCAGAGTCCTTCCATATGAACAGAGCATGAGCTGGGTGATGTTTGTCCTTGAGGATGCTCTGTGCTTCTCCCCTGCAGCGCTGTGTGTACAGTGTGTCCATGGAGGGGAGGTTGGAGCCAGTGATTCTCTCTGCCGTCTTTATGACCCGTTGAAGCGATTTCCTCTCAGGTATTTCCGAACTACACCGTTATGGCATTGGAGAGGAGGCTTTCTAGCTGTGATATGCTCTCAGTTTCTCTTTACACGGAAGATTGGTACAATAGTTTCCATGGAGATGGAAGGGTGGGATACAGAGTAAAATTGCTTTTCAGATAGAATGCAGTGCGAAAATGGCAACACACTGTTTCTTCTTCTGAACATTTATGTCCCACTGGTACAGTAGAAAACACTGTCCCTTTTTGTGACAGTGTGGTAAACAGCCCATTGGCAAACCTTTTCTCGATGTGTCAGCTGCTGTCAGAGACAGAATAACTGAGCGAACTCTGATGTGAACGTTTGTCCTGAATTGACCTGAAAACAAATCGACTGAACCAGTCCTGACGAGCATCCTACATAAGAACGATTAGACACTTAAAATGCTGTTTTAGAGTGTTTTCATTTCTCATGTTAACATGTTATACATTGATAAAGAAGCACAAATGTTGTGTTTCATGTTTGTCTGACAGCTGGACCTGAAGGGGGACAGAGAGCCAGTGTTAAAACAAGTCCCGGTGCGTTTGTTATTTGCCTCTGGTATTATAGAGGCAGTAATTGCTCCAGGAACCCACTTTATTCAAAATGTATATTTATTTTCTCTGGAACTGAACAAAACTCAATATTTCTTTCCCCAAAAGTAACACATAAGCTAAAAGCGATTCAACACTGAAGTGCTTTCTTTCACATCCTGCAAACTCTTGTGCAAGTGTTTATAGAGACTTACAGTGGAGTGTAAACAGTGGAGTGTGTCAGGATGTGCACATACCAGAAATATGCACAAGAGGGCCCCGCTGAGAGCATATCCACTATAAAAGCTTCATTTCACTTTCCATCTTACTAACAGCTGAGAACACAGACCAGACCTTTATAATACTGTGTGTGTGTGTGTGTGTGTGTGTGTGTGTGTGTGTGTGTGTGTGTGTGTGTGTGTGTGTGTGTGTGGTGTGCGTGTGTGCGCGTGTGTGTGCGCGTGTGTATGTGTCTGTGTGTATGTGTCTGTGTGTGTGTGTCTGTGTGTGTGTGTCTGTGTGTGTGGGCCCCTCGCCCTGTATGTTATTGTCTGACCATAGTGACACAGTGGACCTTAATCCTCACGTCTAACAATACCATGAATGGTATTTCTGGTATTTGCCAGGGACACATGAAGCTAATTTGTAAAAACGTTGTATACACAAATAGGATTAAATATTATAGGGGAGAACGGGGTAATCTGAGCCACTTTTTACATTTGCTCCCCTCAAAGGGAGCTAAAATTATTTATCACTCAAATTTACACATTTCCCATTAATTCAGGATGTTTCCTAGAAATGGGCATTAGCAGAATTTTTTCAAGGCAAAGGTGTCATGGTCTGTCTTTGTTGTGTCTTGTTTTGGTGATCCCCTGTGTTTCCTGTTTTATTTTGGTATGTCTGTCTTGTTCCTCCCCATGTCCTGTCAAGTTTCCCTCCTGTTTGATTGCTGTTCCCGCCCCTAATGTGTTTCACCTGTCTCTCGTTGTCTACCCTGTCTTGTGTGTGTATATAACCCCCAGTGTTTCTTTGTTCAGTGTGCTAGCATTGTTCCTGTCGTTGTTGGTGAGTCTCGTCTTCCGTGTTACCTGTCATTTGCCTTTTTGCCCTTTGCCTTTTGGCCGTCCTGAGATTTGTATTTTTGTTGGAGCAATAAATTACCTTTTTTCTTTTTATACGTCTGCGTTTGGGTCCTACTTGCTTGTCTGCCTACCTCACCGTAACAGAATGCTAGCACCAAGATTGGACCCAGCAGACGCTCTTTTTTGCCATGAGCTGGAGGACATGCTATCTTTTATTATCAGTGCCATGGACGGTTGGGGGAACATTCCCAGTAGGAGGGAGCAGGGGTATGTGTTGGCGGGTATTTACAAGGCTGTCGCTGCTAAGCCCGAGTTGGAGGGCGCCTTACCCGAGTGGGCAGTCGAGCTTCTCAACCCCACAGTTTTTTGGCCCGAGAGCTACACGCCACTGCCACCAGATTTTTGCAACCGTCCTAAGCCTCCACGCTCCAGCCTCCAGCCACTGCCTCCGGTGTTCCGTTTCAAGCCTCAGCCCCCGAGTCCCAGCTACCAGCCGTCTCCGGCTTTAAGGACTATCAGAGTGGGGGTGGTAAGTTTGGATTGCCATCCATTCTGCGGATGCTCTCCAGCTCCCGAGTTGCCCTCGGCCTCCAGCAACAAGCTCCAGGCCCCGGTCTCCAGCAGCAAGCCCCAGGCCCGGCCTCCAGCAGCAAGCCCCAGGCCCCGGCCTCCAGCAGCAAGCCCCAGGCCCCGGCCTCCAGCAGCAAGCCCCAGGCCCCGGCCTCCAGCAGCAACCCTCAGGCTCCGGCCTCCAGCAACAAGCTCCAGGCCCCGGCCTCCAGCAGCAAGCCCAGGCCCCGGCTCCAGCAGCAAGCCCAGGCCCCGGCTCCAGCAGCAAGCCCAGGCCCGGCCTCCAGCAGCAAGCCCCAGGCCCGGCCTCCAGCAGCAAGCCCCAGGCCCCGGCCTCCAGCAGCAAGCCCCAGGCCCGGCCTCCAGCAGCAAGCCCAGGCCCCGGCCTCCAGAGCAAGCCCCAGGCCCCGGTCTCAGAGCAAGCCCAGGCCCGGTTCCAGAGAAGCCCCAGGCCCCGGTCTCCAGCAGAAGCCCCAGGCCCCGGTCTCAGAGCAAGCCCCAGGCCCGGCTCCAGCAGCAAGCCCCAGGCCCCGGCTCCAGCACAAGCCCAGGCCCCGGCCTCCAGAGCAAGCCCCAGGCCGGCAGAGCAAGCCCCAGGCCGGTTCCAGCAGCAAGCCCCAGGCCGGTCTCCAGCAGCAAGCCCCAGACCCCGGTCTCCAGCAGCAAGCCCCAGGCCCCGGTCTCCAGCAGCAAGCCCCAGGCCCCGGTCTCCAGCAGCAAGCCCCAGGCCCTGACTTCCAGGAACAAGCTTCAGGACCCGGGTCCCTGCAACCAGCCTGCCAGCTACCAACCCCAGCAGGCTAGCTACCAGCCCCAGCATGCTAGCAGTCAGGCCTGCCTTCTACGCTTCCAGAGGGGGACCGCCTTCTACGCCTTCCAGAGGGGGACCACCTTCTACGCCTTCCGGAGGGGACCGCCTTCTAGCCTCCCAGAGGGGGACCGCCTTCTACGCCTCCCAGAGGGGGACGCTTCCCAGAGGGGGACCGCCTTCTACGCCTCCCAGAGGGGGACCGCCTTCTACGCCTCCCAGAGGGGGACCGCCTTCTAGCCTCCCAGAGGGGGACCGCCTTCACGCCTCCCAGAGGGGACCGCCTTCTAGTCCCAGAGGGGGACCGCCTTCCGCCTCCCAGAGGGGGACCGCCTTCACGCTTCCAGAGGGGGACCGCCTTCTACTTCCAGAGGGGGACGCCTTCGTTCCAGAGGGGACCGCCTTCTACGCTTCCAGAGGCCTCCCTCGGCCGACTGTCCGAGGGCCTCCTCCTCCGTTCCTGTCCGAGGGCTCCTCCTCCGTTCCTGTCCGAGGGGTCCAGCTCCGTGTTGCCTCCCGAGGGTCCAGCCTCCTGTTCCGTCCGAGGTCAGCCTCCTGTTCCTGTCCGAGGGTCCAGCTCCGTGTTGCCTCCCGAGGGCCCAGCCTCCTGTTGGCAGGGGTCCAGCCTCCTGTTGCGCGAGGGCCCAGCCTCCTGTTGCCGCCCGAGGGCCAGCCTCCTGTTCCGAGGCCAGCCTGTTGGCCCGAGGCCAGCCTCCTGTTGGCCCGAGCCCAGCCTCCTGGGCAGCCCAGTCCTGTGGCGAGCAGCCTCCTGTTGAGCCCAGCCTCTGTTGGACAGCCTTGTGGCAGTCCTGTGAGCCAGCCCTGGGGAGGCCATCTGTGCGGGGGTCAGCCTCCTGTGCGCCGAGGTCCAGCCTCTGTGCGCCGAGCCAGCCCCTGTTGCGCCGAGCCCAGCCCTGGGCGACCCAGCCCTGTGCGCCCGAGGCCCAGCTCCCTGTGCGAGGGCCCAGTCCCTGTTGGCCAGGGCCCAGCTCCCTGTTGCGAGGGCCCAGCCCCTGTTGGCCCGAGGGCCCAGCTCCCTGTTGGGAGGGCCCAGCCCCTGGGCCCGAGGGGCCCAGCTCCCTGTTGCGCCCGAGGGCCCAGCTCCCTGTTGCCCCGAGGGCCCAGCTCCCTGTTGGCGAGGCCCAGCTCCCTGTTAAGGAGGGCCCAGCTCCCTGTTAGCCGAGGCCAGCTCCTGTTACGAGCCCAGTCCCTGTTAGACCCAGCCCTATGCCGAGGCCCTGCCCTATCCCTGCCTGAGGGCCCTGCCCCCTATCCCTGCCTGAGGGCCCTGCCCCCTATTCTGCCTGAGGCCCTGCCCCTATCCGCCTGAGGGCCCTGCCCCTATCTCTGCCTGAGGGCCCTGCCCCTATTCTGCCTGAGGGGCCCTGCCCCTATCTCTGCCTAGGCCGCCCCTATCCCTGCCTGAGGGGCCCTGCCCCTGCCGGCCTCCAGAAGGGGGCGCCCGCCGCCGGCCTCCAGAAGGGGATGTCGCCCTGCGCCGGCCTCCAGAAGGGGGATTCGCCCCGCGCCGGCCTCCAGAAGGGGGATGTCGCCCGCCGCCGGCCTCCAGAAGGGGGTCGCCCGCCGCCGGCCTCCTGAAGGGTTCCCTCGCCTTCATCTTCGGCCACCGGCCTCCTGAGTGGTTCCGCCCTTGCTGTCCTCCAGAAGGGGATGTGCCCTCGCCGCCGGCCTCCAGAAGGGGGATCGCCCTCGCCGCCGGCCTCCTGAAGGGTCCTCGCCTTCATCTTCGTCGCCACCGGCCTCCTGAGTGGTTCCGCCCTTGCTGTCCTCCAGAAGGGGGATGTCGCCCCGCCGCCGGCCTCCAGAAGGGGGATGTCGCCCTCGCCGCCGGCCTCCTGAAGGGTTCCCTCGCCTTCATCTTTGTCGCCACCGGCCTCCTGAGTGGTTCCGCCCTTGCTGTCCTCCAGAAGGGGTTCCTCGTCTTCGTCGCTGCAGGCCTCCAGAGGGACTGAGCCCTCACCGTCCAGGCCGTCCGCCTGAAGCCCCTACCGTGTCCCTGCTTACCCCCAGGTCGGCCGCCTGAAACCCTCCATTCTGCCCCACTCCAGTTCCCTGTCCAGCCAGTCACCCCTGTGCTCTGCCCCAGGCCATGTTTTTTTTTTTTTTTTTTTGTTCCCTCCTCCTGGCTCCCCTCCACCCACCCTGTTTGGGTTTGACTTTTTTTTTTTTTTGGTCGCCTGGAAGTCGACCTTTTAGGGGGGGGTACTGTCATGGTCTGTCTTTGTTGTGTCTTGTTTTGGTGATCCCCTGTGTTTCCTGTTTTATTTTGGTATGTCTGTCTTGTTCCTCCCCATGTCCTGTCAAGTTTCCCTCCTGTTTGATTGCTGTTCCCGCCCCTAATGTGTTTCACCTGTCTCTCGTTGTCTACCCTGTCTTGTGTGTGTATATAACCCCCAGTGTTTCTTTGTTCAGTGTGCTAGCATTGTTCCTGTCGTTGTTGGTGAGTCTCGTCTTCCGTGTTACCTGTCATTTGCCTTTTTGCCCTTTGCCTTTTGGCCGTCCTGAGATTTGTATTTTTGTTGGAGCAATAAATTACCTTTTTTCTTTTTATACGTCTGCGTTTGGGTCCTACTTGCTTGTCTGCCTACCTCACCGTAACAAAAGGGCAGTGAAAATATGATCGTTTAAAAAAAAATTGTCATGTGGCTCACTTTACCTACTCTACATTCCAGCCCTGACGGTTACAGGGAAAGATAAGAAGGTGCTCTTTCCGTGTGGTTGCCCCAGGTCGTCTTCCTGGTGTATTTCCTTGGCATGATGGCTTTTCTACAATGACATTAAAATAAAACATATGTTATGTAATTTTACATTAAAATATGTTTAAGACTAAACTTAAAGCCACTACGAGTAACATGGCACATTGGCGTCCTCTTTGGACAAAAGCGGTAGTATTTTTACGACGCCCGCTGTCGTAAAGCTGTTTTCTAGCTCGTGCCAGACGTGCAAGTGTGAACTGAGAAGGGCGCAATATAGTGCATGTCCGTGTGTTGAAAGTGTGAGGACTCTTTTCGGCTCCGTGAGAGTGGTTTTGACACTGCATCAACTAATGCCAGTCAGTGCTACACACACCTGATTGCAATGAGTTGATGCAGCAGCGTCACCTAACTATTCTCTCTCACGGAGCTGAAAGATTACGTGTCCTCACAGAAAGCAAATGAACGAGAGACGGCAGTTAGTATGGATCACGATGAGGTAATGTGTTTGTGTTGTTGATGTAAATAATGACTATTTCAGATAATGATTATCTGATGATGGTGAAGCAAAGCAAACTTTGTGTTAGTACCAACCGCTCATTCATTTAGGAGTAAACACTGCAGTCTAGTTTCGCTCTTGTGAAATTGTAGGTTTTTTTTAGCTTTTCTTCATTGCATTCTCTTTTTTTTCTTTGATGGTTCAGCCCCGTTATCAGTTATTATGACGGCAAATAACTGTCTCAAACAAGGCTCCCGCTCCCCTTCCCTCACCTGGAGGGATAGGCTTCTCAAATCGCGTTGCAGCGCCACACTGAAATCTGCGACCAATACGGCTATGTGACCATAGTGCCTGCACGAGCGAACCGAAAATCGGACTGGGTGTGCGACTAGACCAAACGCAGTTATAAATACTATATAAAAACGTCTTTCTTTGCACTGATGGTCTCGTTTGCTGTTAAAGGTAATTTATGATTATGAGAGGAAACATGAGGCTGTTTAAAAGATATTTAAATGTTACTTGTAGCCGCTTTAACTTGTGCCTCACTTTCCCCCACCACCACAATTTGAGAAAAAACTACTTCTCTTGGCATTTCAGGCTAATCTTTAGCTAATATCATCACATGGTTTTTATATGTTGGTAGTTCATCAACACGAATGATAGATGTTCCTCTACGTAAATACATTTGCTTTGGCACAACAGTTGATTAAGTTGACAGCAAGAAAATTTACTTTTACATGCAAAATACCTATTTTGGTGAAAAAAACATGCTTACCACAGCACCATGAGGTCCTCTCTTTCAGGGCCATGGGGAAATGAGAGGGGCTTGAAAACATATATCTCACATGACCACAAATGTTTTCCGTTGCCTAGATACAGGGGGTGGCTCACATTACCCGATGCCTCAGATTCCCCTGTTCTCCCCTGTAACAGTTATGATATTAAAGTAAACAGGATATATACTGTACGTTATAAATAATTAATCATGAATAATAATGTCTGAAACATATATCAAATAATTTAATAAGTAGTCAGGTTTCCACTCAAAACTATCATCTATGTTTTTGTGAGTTTAACTGATAGACTGTAGGTTTTTGTTGAGAATTGCTGCCATCTATTGGTGCAAACTACAAACCTGGTTTAGACAAACCGAGGCAGGCTGGTGGACATAAAGTGTAGGCTATTTATTTCACAAAATACAACAGTCCTGAATGTGTACCTTTTTCAGACTTTTCTACATCAGGGCTAAATTGCAAACTTAATAAACACATAACCTGATATAAACTGGTAAAAATAAGTTTAGAAAAGTAATTATCTGATCATTTGTGGGTTCCTTCCTTGGGTCTTATTTATGTGCTTTGTTTCATGGCCAGTAGGTGTCAGCAAAGTTCTCTCTTGCGGAGGGACTGGGTCCATCATGTGCCTCAGATTGTCAGCAGCCCACACCTAGTTAGGCTATATCAACAGGTTTGTGTCACTGACTTTAGTTGTGGTTTCTAAGTTATCCCACATATATGAAATAATGTCCACATCCTTGCCAATTTATTTCCTACTGCATAAAGCAACAACAAAGAAAGCACAGATAAGAGCCTGTATCAGTTGCCTGTGGATGTCTGCATCATTTATTGTATAACAAAATAAAAAATAGGCATGCCAGCCTTTGGCATGCCTCATCACTTCCTTGTTCTACAATACACATAGGACCGGATTAGTGACTACTTGGGCGAACACATAGGACACATAGGACCGGATTGGTGACTTGGGCGAACCAGTACTAAATGTTGCAACCCAACTTCTAACTCCCCACTGATCTCTAAGTGAGCAGGAAGAAAGGTTGAAGTCATGGGTGACCGCCGACAAGAGGAGCAGGAGCCTCAGGGCGCCGTGGGAGGGGAAGATATCATTGAGAATCCCATCCTGGAGCGAGCAGCAGTAATCTACAGAGGGTATGTGATTGAACGTATAAACACAGAAGAGCCCGGTCGACACATCTCCTCTGAGGATCTGGGAGGAAGGCCAAATGAACAACAGGATCCACAAATCCAAGAAATGGTGGAACATATACTCCGGGTGACAGATGAGATGAACAGGGATGCTGAGCTCCAAGGACTGATCAACCAGGTTCTGGATGACTGTTCACAGGACTACTTCATGACGGTGGCCAGGAACATCTTTGCTGATGGCATCAACTGGGGTCGAGTGGCAGCTCTCTTTCACCTGGCCTACAGACTCATAAAAAAGGAACTGATCAGCAACAATCTAGAGAACATCAGGACCATCATCAGCTGGGTTCTGCTGGTGATCAATGAGCTGCTGTACCCCTGGCTGGTTGATCAGTGGGGCGGGGAAGGGGTGATCGGTTTCTCTCAGTGGAGGACATTAGCCATAGTAGCACCAGTGGTATTGGTGGCAGCCATTGTTTACTACAGGACGTCACGTTGAGAGCATCATACCTCATAACCAGGGCTGCAGTCCCATCTCCTCGATAAACAAAGCTTTCTGGACACCAATTATAACCACTCCTCAACCTTCATCTCACTGACTCACTAATGGCGTCAAGTACTGTCATCCAGGGGATAACCTCCTGCCTTCAGGCTTCCAAGAACAAAAAAGTTGTTTACAGCCGGTTATCGACCAAGCATCTTCATCATCCTTCACCAGCAACAAATTCCATACCTTCCATGGAATTACCAGGGCTGTTTCATGACACCGTTTTGCAGCCAAATTGGATGTTCTCCCCTCTTATGCAGTCTGTCATCAGATGATGTTCGTGAACATCATGGGACAATTTTAGTTTGGGCTTCAACTTCAATTTCTCTAGGCCATTGGTGTGAGCAACATTTGGATTTAGACCTGAGAAGACATGAAAAGAACTGAAAATAGAGCTGCATTTTAACCCTCCTATTCTCCTTGGGGCAATTTGATCGCATTCAATGTTTGACATCGCTAAATAAATGGTTGACATATTTTCTTTTGCTTTATATTTAATTACTTATATCGTTATGGGTACAACTGGAGAAACATCAAATTGACACGCTTATATTTTTCAATTGCGCTGTAGACGTATTTGTTACCGCTGTGTATTTTCAGGTCAATTTGACCAACATTTGTTTAGGTTGTTTAGGATGACAAATCACTATAATATGTGAAAGTTTTTTCTCTAAAATATGTACTTAACCACACACACAACAACAAACACACACACCCACACGAACATAGCTCGCAACTCCCACAAGAACCACACCTGTTGGCAATTCTCATAAACAATCGCAACATTGTTCCAATAGTACAGTGTATCTGCATAACTGCACATGCCAGAACTTTAATTGGGGGAAGGGACATTTATAATGACCCCCTGCATAATAAAATGCTATCCTCCTTGATAATGGAAATTGGTTTTATTCCAAAGAACTGGGGCGGAAGTTCACCTTTCAGCAGGAAACCCGCCTAAACATGCAGCCAGATCTACTACTGGAATGGTTTACATCAAAGCATAATCATGTTTTTGAATGGCCCAGTCAAAGTCCAGACCTAAATACAATTGAGAATATACCCCAAAAGACTTGCAGCTGTAATTGCAGTGAAAGGTGGTTTTACAAAGTAGTGACTCTGAATACTTTTGCACGCCACACTTTTCAGTTTTTTATTTATAAAAATTGAAAACCATGTTTCATTTTCATTCCACTTCACGATCATGCATCACTTTGTGTTAGCCTGGCACCGCCCGCCTGCATACTTGTGGTTGTTACGTTACGTGACAAAATGTGTAAAAGTTCAAGGGGTATGAATACTTTTTCAAGGCACTATATACCTACCTAACTGCACATGCGTGATCTTGACTTGGAGGCGGGGACATTTAGTTATCGGAGGATAGGGATAATGCCATTTCTCTTGGTGCGAATGTGAGATTTTGTAACAGCTATTTGACAGTGAAAGTGACATCGAGGAGAATATGTCTGAGACAGAGGATAATGTTGAGGAACGACGCTGATGAATCTTTGTATACTATCTCGTATGTACATATTTGCATACAGCACTTACAGTAGTTTAATGTATAAAAGAATGAAATAACTGATGGTGATGATGATGTTCTATTTTACAACTACAATATTTGAAATAATGACTCAATTTGTAATAAAATGCCACTCTCCTTGATCATGGAAATTGGTTTTATTCCAAATATTATAAATAACACAAAATATTAATTACAAATGAAATAACATACTTACTTTAAAACACACAAAAAATATATCTCAATCCAATTTTAGGTAAATCTGTGAGATTTTGTGGCGTTTTTCATATTTTTCGTTAGTCACTTAATAGGTATTCTGGATGCAAAGGACGGTGTTTCGGGTTTTATGTTTAATTTAAAAAGCTATTTAGGTAGTCAAGAAATACACATGTACCTGACACATAAACTTGAGAAACAGCTTACCATAAATGGTATTTCTGGTATTTGCCAGGGACACATGAAGCTAATTTGTAAAAACGTTGTATACACAAATAGAATTAATTATTACATAACAGTTTATATATAATTCAGTAAACAGGATAAAAACATTATAAAAAATGAATCATGAATAATAATATGTAAAATATATTAAATAATGTAATAATAGTTTTAGGAAAAAAACATTATTACAACTACATAAGTAGCTTATTACGGTTCTTAATATAATAAAGGCAGGCAAGTTTTCACTCAAAACTATCATCTATGTTTTTGTGAGTTTAACTAATAGACTGTAGGTTGTTGTTGAGAATTTGCTGCCATCTATTGGTGCAAACTACAAACCTGGTTTAGCCAAACTGTGGCAGGCTGAATTTGTCACTTTTTCAGACTTTTCTAGATCAGGGCTAAACTGCAAAATTAATAAATCCATAACCTGATATAAACTGGTAAAAAAAAATCAGCAAAGTCAGCAAAGCTCTCTCTTGCAGAGGGACTGGGTCAATCATGTGCCTCAGGTTGTCAGTAGCTAACACTTAGTTGGGCTATATATCAACAGGTTTGTGTCACTGAGTTTCATAGTTGTGGCTTCTAAGTCATCCCACAAATATGAAACAATGTCCACATCCTTGCCAATTTCTTTCCTACTGCATAAATCAACGACAAGCAGCACAGAAAAGGGCCTATTGTATAACAATTCTAAAAATGAGGCATGCCAACCATTGGCTGCTGTGCTTCACTTCCTTATTCTTTGGTGGAAACGGACTTTCCACTGAGCACAGACGACCGGATTGGTAACTTTACTCGGGCGAACCCGTGCTAAATGTTGCAAACTAACTTCTATCTGCCCACTGATCACTCTGAGCAGGAAGAAAGGTTGAAGTCATGGGTGACAGCGGACAAGAGGAGCAAAGAAAAGTAAAGCGGGAGCCTCAGGGTGCCATGGGAGGGGAAGCTATCATTGAGAATCCCATCCTGGAGCGAGCAGCAGTAATCCTCAGAGGTTATGTGATTGAACGTATAAACACAGAGGAGCCGGGTCGACACATCTCCCCTGAGGATCTGGGAGGAAGGCCAAATGAACAACAGGATCCACAAATCAAAGAAATTGTGGAAAGTATGCTCCGAATCACAGATGAGTTGAACAGGAATTCTGACCTTCAAAGACTGATCAACCAGGTTCCGGATGACTGTGCTCCGGACATCTTCATGAAGGTGGCCAAGAACATCTTTGCTGATGGCATCAACTGGGGTCGAGTGGTGGCTCTCTTTCACCTGGCCTACAGACTCATAAAAAAGGAACTGATCAGCAACAATCTAGAGAACATCAGGACCATCATCAGCTGGTTCCATACAGTGATCAATGAGCAGCTTTACTCCTGGCTGGTTTTTCAGGGAGGCTGGGTAGGGGTGATCGGTCTCTCTCAGTGGAGGACATTAGCCATAGCAGCATCAGTGGTATTGGTGGCAGCCATTGTTTACTACAGGACGTCACGTTGAGAGCATCATACCTCATAACCAGGGCTGCAGTCCCATCTCCTCGATAAACAAAGCTTTCTGGACACCAATTATAACCACTCCTCAACTTCCATCTCACTGGCTCACTAATGGCGTCAAGTACTGTCATCAAGGGGATAACCTCCTTCCTTCTCAGGCTTCCAAGAACAAAAAAGTGCATTTACAGCCGGCTATCGACCAAGCATCTTCATCATCCTTCACCAGATGTTTGTGAACATCATGGGTCAATTTTAGATAGGGCTTCAACTTCAATTTCTCCAGGCCATTGGTGTGAGCAACATTTGGATTTAGACCTGAGAAGACATGCAAATAACTGAAAAAATAGCTGCATTTTAACCCTCCTATCCTTGGGGTCAATTTGACCGCATTCAATGTTTGACATCCCTAAATAAAGGGTTGATATATTTATATTTGTTTGCTTTATATTTAATTAATTTTCCTATCTTTATGGGTACAACTGGAAAAACATCAAATTGACACGCTTATATTATTTAATGCTGCTGTAGACGTATTTGTTACATCTGTGTTTCTTGGGGCCAATTTTACCCACATTTGTTTAGGTTGTTTAGGATGACAAATCACTATGTAAAAGTTTTTTTTCTAAAATATGTACTTAACCACACACAAACACACACACCCACACACACATACCTCCCAGCTCCCACAGGAACCACACCTGTTGGCAATTCTCACAAAGAATCACAACATTGTTCCAATAATATATAAATACCTAACTGCACATGCGTGAACTTGACTTGGGGGCGGGGACATTTAGTTCTGATAGGATAGGGATAATGCCATTTCTCTTGTTGCAAATTACTTCTAAGAAAACCTTTCTTCCACTGAAGTTTTGTAACCGCTATTTGACAGTGAAAGTGACATAGAGGAGACTATGTCTGAGACAAAGGATAATGTTGGGGAGGACGCTGATGAATCTTTGGGTACTATCTCATTTACATATTTGCATACAGCACTTACAGTAGCATAGGACAATATTTGACGTACTGTAATGCTCAAATTTAAATTGTATACATGTTTTTGTTAAAAAATAAATAAAATAAATGATGGCCTCCTGCATAATAAAATGCTACTCTCCTTGGTTACAGAAATTGGTTTCATTCCAAACATTATAAATAACACAAAATAGTACTTACAAACATAAACTTTAAAACATACAAAACATATATCTCGATCAAATTTAAGGTAAATCTGTGAGATTTTATGGCGTTTTTATTCCTTAATTGCTGGGGTCAAATTGAGCCCCAAGGATCACCGGTGTAACTCCGGTTCAGGCAGGTATACAAGATTGACAGAGGTCCTTTGCTTTTCTACTTTTCAGATCTGATACTGTTTTATAAACTTGCAAGGACCTATTGCTGTCTCAAGAGAATAAAAAAAGTGGAAGAACGCATTTGAGAAATGTATTTTTCTTCTCAAAGGTTTTCTTGTTATGACAACCTTAGTGCTCCTCCTCATTAAAACACGGGAACGTCCTGTTAATGTAACAATTCCATAGCTTCATATCATGGCCATCAGCTTTGTTTGCAAGAGATCACATTTTTTCCATCATTTATTAGACCAGCCTCATTCACTGTGGCAAATAAGGCAAAAGGCAAAAATCCCCTTTATTGTTTCAGTAGGCTAGACATTTTGTAAGAGCACTTGAGTCATACCATTTAGTTCCAAGGCTCTGTCATTGTGCATGCGGGCTCTTATGGTGTAATGTAGCTTAATGAAATTAAATATTAAGATATTTTTTAGTATTCAAAGTTCAACAGTCAACAGGCATTGTATGTAACTTAACATTTAAGAAATTGAAATGTATTCTAAGTATCAGACTTGAGAAATAAAAGAAAATAATCTGCATCCAACCAAAAAATGGAAACACTAGATAAAAGTGACAAGAACATTCACTACTTTATCGTAGAAAATACAATACCAAGATATTTTTCAAATACAAAACAGGCGGTTTTATTACGAATTAATCAAAGCAGCATAATTGAGTTATAAAATAATCACAACCAACTTGTCAAAAAACAATAAGAATATAAAATAAATTAAAAAAGGGAATAAAATGGGGGGCGGGGGGTGGGGGTCAATATATAATTAAAGTCTCAATCAATAAGTCTCAAGGTAGGCTACTTCTTTTTCCACCTCTAAATCAAGAGAAATCACTTTTGTTGTATGTAGACTATGTAGCAAACAAAACACCATGCCTTTTCATTGTTAAGTCTCTTTGGGGAAACAGCATGCAAGGGATAGTGATGCACTATTAAGATGTTACAAAAAAACGAAAATAATCTAGACTAGATTTTTTGTTATCAGTATTATTTTTTCTGCTTAACTTTCCTTTCACACTCCAGTCCACTTGGTGGCGCTAATACATCTTTAAGCTGGTTTGCCAGCCGCCAATAAACATAACATTAAAGCCTTTCCGTTTATGTCACTTCCGTTGCGCGAAGCTGAAACTTTGGCGCCCCAGATTTGACAACACTGGAGGAGCCATCGAAAAGAGGATAAGGAAGATGATCCTAAACACTTAAACCTTCGCGGAGAAGTCATTTTAGCTAACCCTTTTAAGTTGCCAGATGACCGGCTGATCACTGCGATGCAGAGTCGTTGAACATTGAGAGAAAACAAGCCGTTATCGTTTATCTGTGACGTTAGCTGGTCCGTAGGCTACAAAGATAATCGTTATCAACCTGTCTGTAAATACACACACCTGCCTGCAGTTTCACCATGAACAGGACCAAAATGAAGAAAACCAAGGTGAGTTCAGAATTAGTTTTTTGTTGGACTAAAACTGTACAAATCGTCCTTTGATGCTCAACATGCACCTGTTCCAGGGGCGTGGGAGGGGTTTTCTGGGGGGGCCCGGGGGGGGCGCGGGGGGGGGGGGGGGGGGGGGTTTTCTGTCCCGCTTTGGGGGGGGGGGGGGGGGGGGGGGGGGGGGGGGGGGGGGGGGGTGAGGGGGGAAACTGACTCTTTGAATGTGACTGGGGGAATTTAATTAATTTAAATTTAAAAAAAACCCTTTTTTTTTTAAAAAAAATTTACAAAAGAAAAAGTTTTTAGGGGGGTGGGGAAGAAGAAGAGAGGGGGGGGAATTGTGGGGACCTGTTACCGTTTATTATGTCAGTAGCCTCTAATGAACTCAGCTGTGTGTCTGTCTGCTTTGATTGATTTTTTTATTGATTCCTCCAGTCAGACATCTCTTTATTTTTCTTGCCAACAACGCAGTAAAAACGTTATCTACAGATTAATGTATAAACGACATCATTTAACCTGCCTACAAATTATTGTCTAGCTGTATATTAACAACGATGTATTGCTGATACCAGGAGTAAAAGATTTAACATGCGGAGTTGTTATTGACCTTTGTTCTTTGTGTGTCGACATCCTCCCTACAGTCTGAAATGTCAGATGACAATTGGCAACATCCTGGTAAATGTTACGTTTTGTGTCTTCTGTCAGGCTCCCGGAGGGCAGAAGGATATCTCATCATTCTTTTCCTCTCAAAACCACCACAAGGTACATTTAGATTTCCCTCTTTTTAGTTCTTAAAAGTTATAGCACTTACCTGCACATTGCTGTAATACTGCATTTAAAGGGATAGTTGGTGTTGTTTTGCCATTTCCTTGTTTGCCTCCTTTTCACCTTGTTATGCTTTTGCACGTCCCTCCTGTGTTGTAAAACAATGGGACTACTAATAGTTCTTTAGGTCATGTATTTGAGATACTAATTTAGCTGCGTTGCTTTTAGGACTCGTCGGCCTCCACAAAATCCTGCGTCTCTGGCGGTGCCCTCGCCAAGAAGACCAAACCTCAGATCAAAGAAGGCACTCTCAGAAGCGATTCCCCTTTAAAGAGGAGCATCCTTGGGGACCTTGGAAACGTCCCGCCCTCCTCTCCGGACCTCCTCCTCTCTGTGCCCGAGACCCCCGACAGTCAGATCCGGCCTGCCTCGTCCTCCTCCTCCTCCTCTTCCTCAGACAGCCTGGGGAAGCTGGGCTCGCTGTCCCCCATATGTCGTAGTCCGCGCTCCAAAGGCCAGCGTGTACGTAGGGCCATGACTGAGGAGGGAGGAAAGACCAGGAGACAAGAGGGGTGTTCCAGCGCCCTCAAAAGACTCCTCAGCCCTCCACTAGAGTCCCACAGTGTCAAGAGACCGAGAGCTGCCCCTTCCCCGTCGCTCAGCCCCACTGGCACCAGCCTGACAGTATCCAGGCCTGTCATTGGCCCTCTGAAGACGCCGTGTCTCTCCAGGGATCAGTTAGAGGGTCACAGCAGAGCTACTGAAGACGCCTTCAAGGACAACGGGAAGAAAAGGCTTCCACCGAAGTCCGTTCCCCGCCTCTCCTTTAGGGAACAGAGCAAACGTCATGAAGAGAGGCATGAAATTGAGGATGAAGATTCTGGTTACACTTTGATAACAGAGCAGAAGGCAGCAGAGGACAAAGCCAACCCGCACACTGGTCTGGGTGAGCTCACTCCCAATCTGACTGCTCACACGCACAAACCCAACGCACACACTGCACCTGTAGAGCAGAGGAGCGCAAAGGACGGAGAGATCGACCTCAACCATAAGGGAAGGGCGAGAACAGTGATGACGTCAGCCAATGGAGACGGAGACAATGGGACATCAGCGAATCAGGAGCCAGCTGGAGGTACAACCATTCATTTTGACTGCTGCAATTGTACAAAACCTGCATTTTGTTGATGTGAAGCAATGATACCTAATTTTGGTTACGATTTAAAAAAAAGCAGGGTGTTGCAGTATTCTCCAAAGCACCCTTAAATGCATCCGTCATAGAAAAACATGGGTTTCGTTCCGAATTGCATACTCTTTCTTTTTTCTATTCTACATACTACATCCGACGACAAAAATAATCTATTTAGGATGCAGTAGGCATACTATTGGGACATACTTTACTCTCTTATTTCATCATAACATTGCGCCTTGATCTTGCCTCTTGCTTTTATATCCCTGTCGCGTCCCTGTTTGTTTTCATATGGAGGCTTCGTCGATGTGACGTCACTTCACGTGCACACTAAATTGTGGGTCAGAATCGCCCAAATAGGATGCAGTTTTCAACACTAACAATCTTGGCCGCATGAAGTAGGACATCCGGGTACTTCTAACCATCCTAAATCTGGCCACAAGAATCGGGACATCCTAAATATTTTTTTTCTACATACTATATAGTAGAAAGTATGCGATTCGGAACGCAACCATGGAGTTCAAAACTGTTTCTCAGAAGCAATATGAGATGGACCCTTTCAAGATTGAAGCTGTTCAATCTTGAAAGATGACTTTATGACTTGATGACTTTATGATTGTCATAGAGTTACATCAAGGCTATGCTAAGGCAAGTTTATTTATACAACACAATTCAGACACAAGGCGATTCAGAGTGCTTTACAGAGGCATAAAAATGAATTGGAAAAAAATAAGACATAAGAATATAATGAAATTGCATTCAAGAGATAATACAATCAATGAGCGAAAATAGGAAGACGGACACATTTTTTAAATAAACTGAAGAAAAAAAAGTGTCAAGGGAAATAAAAAAAAGTTCAGATTTGATTTTAAGGGGCTGAGAGTTGCAGCGGACCTCAAGTTTTTCTGGGAGTTTGTTCCAGACATGTGTTGCATAAAAACTGAAAGCTGCTTCTCCAGGTTAAGTCTTAACTCTTGGGACTGAAGTAGACCTGTCCTAGACATTACCTGAGAGCTCTGGATGGTTCATGATGTAGCAGCAGGTCAGAAATGTATTTTGGGACCTAAAACACTGTTAATACAGTACATGCAGCTACACTTTTTTTTTATTCTCCACTAACCTGCTCTTTTTGTTTTGTTGCTACTTCCCCCCCTTACACACACACACACACACACACACACACACACACACACACACACACACACACACACACACACACACACACACACACACACACACACACACACACACACACACACACACACACACACACACACACACACACACACACACACACACACACACACACACACACACACACACACACACACACACACACACACACACACACAGAAAAAAATGCAGGAGCAACATCATCTTGTCCTGTGGAAGAGATGCTGGACGAGAGCTGGTTTGCAGAACAGATGGATCAAGATGAGGGTCACGTTACGAAGGATCATACATCCAAAAAGCCCCGGTGAGAAACACACACACACATACTCTTACAGCGTGGTCAATTCCGGTTAGGTAAGGATACATTTGCTCCCGTCTGTAATAAATCATAAGTGGAAACACATGGTGTATGGGGACTATATGGTGGGTTCAGCTCTTGACTTGTAGATTGTAGAAAACATTAGCATATATGATACAAGTCCTCTCTGCCCCTACAGTAAGGTGCCAGACCATGTGATCCTTTCTGGAGGCCCAAACAACCGCTACTGGGTTTTACATGTGGAGGAGAAGCCTGGCCACAAGACGCTGACCATCTCCTGCTCCAAATCTCTACATCCCACGGAAACATGTCTGCTGAAAGATGGATGGTAAGGCTGGGTTTGAGGGTCTGCTGGCGGGTTCATGCTGTTATCAAATTCCCTATTTTAATTGTTTTTTATAGTAAATCGCGGTCTACAACAACAATGCCCTGATGCAGCCGTGTCCACATTTGTGAAAGTAGCACTGACTTTTTATCTTGACTATGTACAGTATCTGCCCAAATCCTTAATTAACTGACAGTTTCATCTTTTCATTATTTTAATCGTAAAAACAATTAGTAATGCATACAATTTAGTTTGACTGGTAAGACTGCAAGCTGGTAAACACATGGAAGTCAATATTACAGGATTCTAAATGTGCAACAAAAATCTTTTTGTGAGTACCATGTGTTTGACTGCAAGAACGCTCCACTGGTCACTTTTAAGTTGTCATTTCTATATTGTATATAGGTGTTTGCATATTCCTCTGTGAATATTCTGTCCGTTTGATAAATTGCCCACCCAGAGACTGTGCATTTGGTATATGGAAGTATTTATATTTGTTTGCCTTGTGTGTATGTGTGTCTCTCTGTATTCACATGCATGTAAAATGAGCATTCCCTGCGTGTTTCCAGGGAGATGACGCCTGTGTGTCTTGGTGATGTGGTGCATCTGGAGGGCCGCTCTGATGCTGGCTCCTGGTTGGTGGACAGGGAGCAGGGCTTCCTGGTCCTACTACCTGACAGCCTGGTGTCAGGCACCAGCATCTCCAGCTCCATCCGCTGCATGCGCCGCGCGGTACTAGGAGATATGTTCAAGGTCACTACCTATTTATTTAGTCATTCATTCATTCATTCATTCATTCATTCATTCATTTAAAATGTTGCATTATTTTGTGTTTTGGATTGAAATCCAGTTTCCTCTTGAAGTGGACAGTTGCAAAGTGTGAAAGCTAACAGTTATTCATACATTTCATATGAATAATATCACCCACATGCACACCGTGTTTAAGTAACCACATACATATACATCTTGCTATGTATCAGGAGCGTTAAATTCAGCTTGTTCAGATTACATTAGTAGAGGTGTCAGAGCCTATTATGTTTCTAAAAGGGGAAATATACAATTCCTATCATAGCCAATATGAGTCACGTGTCCTGCTCATAAACAATAGTATATTGTCCAATTCAAACCTTAAATGTACCAAAGGTAATACTATGCAATAATTCTGTAGTAAGTTTAATCTTTTAGGCCATTGTTTGATGTTGGTGCATAGTGTTCATTTTATTATGAATAGACATACTTCGATAAAGCAGCTGCTATACTCTTGAACTTCTCCTGTTTTCTGTGTTTGCAGGGTTTTGACGGTGGCTCCAAGCAAATGCTGAATGGCACCATGGTCCATGAAGTCTTCCAGAGAGCAGCTACAGCTAAAGACTTCTCTTTAGAGATGCTGTCTAAGCTGGCTGACCAGGCCCTGCTCAGTCCTCAGTACCTGGGAGACATGTAAGTGCTTCTGCCCTGCATGATGCTGCAGACTGTCTCCTGTCTGTAATAATACAATCACAGCAGAGCACTTGAATCAGGAACTCAATAAATGACAGGGAAGTGCTCAACAGTTATTTTGTTAATGTTTCCTATACAATGTGTTGCATTGTGATGTATCAAGTGGGATTTGTCAATGTGTCTCTAGGTACAGTTTGGGGGTTACTCAGGAAGAGATGAAGCAGGAACTGCACGATTATCTGCCCTCACTGGAACAGTGGGCAAAGGAATATCTCAGCTCAACAACACCAAAAACCATCAGCCTCAAAATGTACACTCAAACTCACTGTCTCTCTCTCTGTCTCTCTCTGCAGGAGTTGTTTTGTCTCATATTAATCAGTGTAATGAATGCTTACACATTCTCGATATTCACAAAGTGTAATCTTCTTTCAAAATCTTTTTGAACCTAAAACCATCATGAATCAGGTAAAGTCAAGTGAAAGGGCTGATTGTCTGTCTGCATCACCTCAGCCCTAACAGCAGCAGAGCTCCAAGCAGGTGTCAGGACTCGCAAACCGTCGTCACGGTTACAGAGCTGGCAGATATCGAAGAGAACGTGTGGTCACCCAAATACGGTCTGAAAGGGAAAATCGATGTGACGGCGAGGGTTAGAATCCAAAGACCGCGGACCGCGTTCCACAGAGCCCCGGAGGACAGGACCGTCCCCCTGGAGCTGAAAACTGGAAAGGAGTCCAACTCCATAGAGCATCGCAGTCAGGTTAGTGGACAGCAGTGTGCTCTACTAGGTACAGAGTACATACATATGCACATGTAAGCATGTGCTTTCAGGTGACAAGGCAGGTTAACATTGATGGTCAACTATGGTTTCAACATGTCCACACACATGCGTTTCCCTGTGTAGGTCATTCTTTACACTCTGATGAGCTCGGAGAGGTACAATCCTGAAGCCGGCCTCCTGCTTTACCTCAAGACTGGCAACCTGCACCCTGTAGTGCCCTCCCACATGGACCGCAGAGGTACAGTTTACTCACAGGTGTTCAACCAACCAACACCAGTTGTCTTCATCATCATCCTATCGAAATATATATTTTTTTTAATCATAAGTAACTGTATACATTTTGGAATATTCTGTAACTCATTCTGTAAACTAGAAAGTAATATGTTAAGAACGATCAGACAGACACTAATGCACATTATCATTCATGGCCACGTGATTGTGTCCGCTTCAAGCAAGACACAATATTTGAGTGAAACCAATGAACTACAGCTTTGTCCTCTTTCACCTTTTATTGCTGAACTCTGACTCTGTTTCTCTCAGAGCTGCTGAAGCTGAGGAACACATTAGTTCATCACATTCACAACTGTGTGGAGAGGGAGGCCAAGCAGAGCCGTTTGTCTAGACTTCCTGACATCCTGACCAACAGACAAACCTGCCAGTATTGTCCACATAGGAGAACCTGTGCTTTGTATGAGAGGTAAACGCTTCAAACCAATTTGGTTAGAAGTCCGAAGCATCCGTTTCTATGCATCTTATCATCTAGCATAACCCAGTTTATGGGACTAACTGTTAATGTAGAAAATGTAGAGGTTGATTTTAAATTGTAATTGATTTGTCTCAATGAGCTTTGATTCCTTCTCATCTTGTCCTTTTTCTTTCCTCCCTCTCTTACTGTCCATCTTTTCCTTTTTCTTCACACCCTTCCTCCAGGTCGTTGGATGGCAATTCTGCAGATGTCTGTGAGGATGTTGTGCGTGAGTTTCTGCAAGAGGAGACGGGTCACCTGACCCTACCACACCTGAGCTACTTCTCCCATTGGCTGCTGCTCTGCTGCCTCGAGGCCTCCACCATGGAGGCTAAGAATGGACGAAAGAAAGTATGGCTTCAGTCGTCTGAGGAGAGGTAAGATGCTGGTCTCTCAAATATCCTACTATATTAACCCTTTGCAGTTTTTGCTTAAACTCCCAAAATTTAAATGATTAAGCTCAATCATTGTACTCTGACCCTGTGTTTCCAGTGAGAAGAATGGGAGCTGTGTGGGGAATGTGCAGCTGAGTGGGCCAGTGACAGTGCAGTCTGAAGGGGTGTTCCTCCATAGTTTCCAGAGGAGCAGTGGAGTGCCTCAGCAGAGCCTGGCTGACAGCGGTCTGTCCAGTAGGGATCGCATTGTTGTGAGTGACCAGGGAGGTCGTCTGGTTGGCTTGGCAACGGGATACCTGTGTGATGTCACCAAGACATCCATCAGCTGCACTCTGGACAGGTGAGAGCCATGTATACCTGCTATGTGAAGTCTGTCTAACTAAAGGACAGGATACCTGCTATGTGAAGTCTGTCTAACTAAAGGACAGTCAACTGCTTTGATCTCCATTCAGCAGCTCCTCAGCTGAAGTCCCTCTCTGTCTGTGTCTTACAGAGACCTCTCTAAGTTCAGGGATGTGTTGTTCCGATTGGACGGTGATGAAGGAGTGGTGGGACTCAGCACTCACCTCACCAATCTCTCCAGACTGATGGAAAACTGTCAGGACAGGTATTTACTGCCAAATCCAATATCACGCTGTAATGGCAAAGCATATTTGCGACTGTAAAATGTAACTCCTCCCTTAGGTAGGTGACAGTTTGAAACAGTGGCCTCACATATTTTCTGTTTGGTGTTGTCTGTCTGTGCAGTGATCGTCTGAGGGAGCTGGTCGTTGACCTTCAGCCTCCGGAGTTTATTTCAGCCCTCAGTGATGTTCTGCCAAGAGACGCCAAGGACACTGTGGCCAACATCCTCAAAGGTGACAAAGCTACTCTGCTCTGCCGGTCTCATTTACCTTCTATTGCACTTTTTCTATTTTCCTGTTTGTTTTTACTTTGAATTACTGTGAGGAACTTTGTTATAAATGAGTAACTTCATGGAATCAAAGAGACATGATACATACTTCCCCAGACACTTTGCACAGAAGCTGGAGTTATGGTTTTTCAACTTTAATCAGTTGTAGAACATTTTCCACCCCTTACCATTATGTTGCTTATATGAAGCCCTGTCATCAGTTGTGTAAGAGACTGCCTCCTGACGCTGTATTTTCCTCTTTGTTTTTGTGTAGGTCTCAACAAACCCCAGAAGCAGGCCATGAAGAAGGTGCTGTTATCTAAAGACTACACACTGATTGTTGGCATGCCAGGCACCGGCAAAACCACAACCATCTGCACCCTGGTAAACTCCTAACTCTAATCTGTTAATGTTTACCTCAACAGTGCTTGCTCCCCAGTGAGAGTAGTATTCTAACCCTCTCTCCCTTACTTCTGCTGTGTGGCACCCTCCACCGTTCTCTCTTTCCTTCTTGTTCTTTCAGGTTCGCATCCTTCATGCCTGTGGGTTCAGCGTGTTGCTCACCAGCTACACACACTCTGCTGTTGACAACATCCTGCTGAAGCTGAAGCGTTTCCGAGTGGGGTTCCTGCGTCTTGGGCAGGGGCAGAAGGTGTGCTACGGTTGACGTTCTGTTATTCAATGTGCAGATTAAAGTACACTCTTCACTTCCAA
Organism: Hyperoplus lanceolatus; assembly: GCA_026929865.2. Classification (NCBI taxonomy): domain Eukaryota; kingdom Metazoa; phylum Chordata; class Actinopteri; order Uranoscopiformes; family Ammodytidae; genus Hyperoplus; species Hyperoplus lanceolatus. The sequence goes on from CM049395.1 coordinate 13,797,973, forward strand.
AACTAGTGTTATATACTGTAACATATTCTTCATTTTGTAGTTTTAATCTGCTGTTTATAAAAAAAAACACATTGAATATTTGTTTTATTTATGTTTTATATTTTTATGGAATAATCTTCATGTTTAAGGAATGTGTAAGATCTTCTTTTAGTTTCTTAAACGTTTTCCCTCCTGTGACTTTCTTTAATATCTCTGTGGTTTTCTGCCGTCTTGTCCAGGTTCATCCAGACATCTTGCCTTACACAGAGGAAACTTTGAGGAAGAAGGGAGTTCACACTCTGTCAGAGTTGGAGCAGCTTTATAACAAGGAGGTGAAGAGTTAATATTTGGAATATTTTAATGGCTAAACGACCAACTTTTGTCATATATGTAAAATGTTTTCCTGCTCCAAGATGTTTCTCTGGTACTGTAAAGGTGTCACCTACAACATGTAAGTACAGTGATTAAACCTCCTCCTCCTGTCTCTCCTTCTAGCTGGTAGTGGCAACCACCTGTATGGGTATAAAACATCCCATATTCAAACGTCGCCGCTTTGATTTCTGCATCATAGACGAGGCTTCACAGATCAGCCAGCCCATCTGTGTGGGACCCCTGTTCTATGCCAAGAGATTTGTCCTGGTTGGAGATCACCAACAACTGCCACCAATAGTACAAAATCAGGAAGCCAGGTAAAGTGTGTGTGTGTGTGTGTGTGTGTGTGTATGATGATCATGTTTATACCAGCAGGAGAAAATGAAAACTTGCCTTTAGTACTTATTGTAATTGTTTTGTCTTCTTGAGGACAAAACATGAGACACTGTCAGTTTTCACATTCATTCATGGTTACGTCAGTAACATATTGAATCGGTTACATTTTTTCCTCCAGGTCTCTTGGGATGGACGAAAGTCTATTTAAGCGACTAGAGCTCCATAGTGAAGCAGTTGTACAACTCAATGTACAGTACCGGATGAACAGGTAAACCGAAATAAACAGAAAACATACAGTTAACTTGGAGCTGTTATAGCCACTCTGTATTGCTTTATCATTGCATAGAAAACTTTCAAGAGGCAAGAGTCAAGGGGATTCCCAGTCCATAATGAATGCTGTGTGCATTGTGTTTTTAGCCAGATAATGTCTCTCAGTAACTCCTTGATGTATGAGGGACGTCTGGAGTGTGGATCCGAGAGGACAGCCACAGCCCTACTCACTCTGCCCTTCCTGCTCTCCGTCCAATCAGAGCTCACTTCCTACTCACAGACTGATCCTCAGCACGACCTGGCATGGATACAGACCACATTGTTGCCTTGCAATCCTGTTTGCTTCCTAGATTGCTCAATGGTTGGTTGGTAAACTATAGCACCATTCAAGTAATATTCCTTTTTTGTTTTATTTGTTGTGTATATCGAGAGAAATGAGTCTAGTCTAGAGAAAATAAGTTTATTTGAACGTTTTAATTGTGAATCGGTAAATTACCTGCAGCAAACATATGAGTTCCCTTACTTTAGTCTAACACGCACCTAGTCATCTTCATGTCTGGTGTGCAGTAGAATGTTTAGAAGTTTTGATATATGAAATGTGTTTTCCCGCTACATTTTAAGGCTCAAACTGCTGAGCTTTGTTGGGTCTGCTTTGAATATTGAAGAAAGTGTTTTATGTAAAATGTTGTTTAAATGGGGAAATAGGGCTGTTTTTCTTAATAAGACGGTAGAGGTTAAATCTACACCTTTTTTATGTGCACTGCTGCCTTCAGGTACCAGCACTGGAGTCTGTGGAGCAGGGAGGCATAAGCAATCACACAGAGGCCGCTCTCATACACAAGCTGCTTTCATTGCTGATAAAGGTACTGTATATCAGTTGCCAAATTGATGCTCAAGTATTACTGGCATAATACAGTCGGTGTTACTCCCTCAATAAATGTTTAGGATTATTTAGGTATTTCAATGCAGTGAATGAAAGTGTGAATGGTAATCTTACTATTTGTTTTTTTTTTCTTTTCTTTTTCAGGCAGGGTGTAAGCCCAGTGACGTGGGTGTTATCGCGCCCTACAGACAGCAGTTAAAGAGTATCTCTGCTCTGCTGCAGTCCCCTGCTTTCACCGGCGTGGAAGTGAACACAGTGGACAGATACCAAGGACGGGACAAAAGTCTGATCATTCTTTCATTTGTCAGGAGCACTGCAGAGGAAGGAAAAGTAAATATTTCTTCTCTTTTTTTATGCACCCCTTCCGCTTCTTTGTGCCTTTAATTTCTGCATGAATGAACATGACTTGACTCTCTCGTGCGTCTCTGTTCATAGTTAGGAGAGCTACTGAAGGACTGGCGTCGCCTGAACGTGGCCATCACCAGGGCCAAACTCAAGCTGCTGATGGTGGGCTCTGCCTCAACACTACGACGCTACGCACCTGTGGAGAAACTACTCACCCATCTCAAGCAAGAGAACATGATATCCTTTAAAAATACTGAATAAATTGAATTGCTGCCAGTTTGCTCCAGCTGTCAAACACCCTACAGATTCATAATGTTATGTAATGTATAACTCCAGCCCAAACCTTTGTTTCCTTTCCTTGTCAGCCATGACTGGAGAATGCAGAAAGTAAACACGCATACAACACCAAACGTAATACCAGCCTGCTTCATAGTCAGTGAACAGTACAGATGTTTAAAAATGCCTCTTCGTTCATATCAATTAAGGCTGCATAAGAACCAATAGTAGTATAGTTAGTCAAGAAGCGTATGGATATTTTGGTATAATCTGTATTGACCAGAAAGGAACCGGTACCAATTTAGTATGGCTTTAAAACCCATCCCTAGCATCAATGCTAGTAAAGTATTGAGAATGTTCAAACACGGTGGTTAAGGCTACAAGACTGCTTGAATGCATTATTTAAATGACGTCATAATAACTTTGGTCTCAGTTTTGTTCATGTTACATGTCTTATGTTTTTTATCGCAATGTGTTCAGTTTTTTCCTGAGCGCTTCCTTACATTATCCAGCTCCCTCCAGCTGCCCACAAAGCCTTACCAGACCTGTCCCTGTGATTCAGGTCCTTTTAAGACAAGATGGTGTTTGAGGTCACGTGTCTGTCTCAGCCGGCGGAAAACCTAACAGTGATTTGCAGAAGCCCTGAATGGTCTGTCAAGAGGCTGTGATCAAGTGTATGAGCAGCATATACATGAGCGATGTGTCATGTGGCAACAATTGGAAACCTTCTTTCTTGAATCTTGTCATTGCTCTGATCTCAAGCTCAACCTGTGATTATTGTATGTTCTTCATCACATTTGGTGGCTTTTAATGGAGAGTAACTGCAGATACAGATTACAATAATCAATGCACATGGGCTGAAACTAAAATAACATCTAGGCTTTGAAGGGGACACTGCCTCTGATTTGCTCATTGTAAGGTTTATAGTGGAATATTTTAAATTGCTGTCTCAATTATCTCATTATACAAAGCACTTGGAAGCAGCAAGACTTCATTAACTTAATTGTCCAGACTGAACCTCGACAGGCTTCATAACCTAATCACAGCTGCAGTTGTTAATGTTGATCAGTTTTAAAATGTTTAAAAGTATCGATAGTTAATGTCAGTGCTGTGAAACAAAGTGCTGCCGCTTAACTAGTTGCACCCAAAGTTGTACAGGACACATACAATGTGTATGGTGTTAGAGATAACGTATGTTGAACTGACACTTGTGGTTTATGGTGCTGAGCATCATTCCTCAACCTGGACTGGTCTCTATTCATAAACCATTTTTGATGAAATACCTCTCTTGATACACTGAGAATATTTTCAACTTGACTATTTATATTTTCAATGAGCATTTACACACAACACAGAAGAGCCTTAGCAATGTGAACGTAGAGACCAAATGGATACATTTCTGAGTGATAAAGAACTATAAAGAACAACTTGACTGTTGTAGCTAGCTGTCAACTAAATTGCTGTCAAACTGAAAAGCTAACCTATGTCACAGTCTCCTGAATTATTTTTAGTTCTAAATTACTAAATCTATTTTTTTTCAGCTCAAACCTCAAGTCGATGTGTACCTATTTTGTGGATCAACTGTACCTTAACCTCATACTTAAAATAGAAAATGTAATTTACCAATGTAACATAAAGCTGATGTGATGTGATGTGATCATTTAACTGATTCTACCTTTCTGATCTGTTTTACTAGAAACACAATGTCTGATTTTGTTATGTTTTTACTCATTTAATATTGTGAATTCTATTTTTTTATGTGAATAAATAATACAAATACTAAGTGTGAGGTGTTCTGTATGTCATGTAGTAGGTTTTCATGAGTAGTGATATAAGTGATATTAGATAGAGGAGTCTGGACAATAGACTGTTATTTGTGTTTTATTTAGACCGTGTCATTTTATCAAATGATTCAAAGCTAGAACTGTGCAGGTACATAATGACTGTCCCATCATCCCCGACATTTCTTCTTTGCTTGTGTGTGTGTGTGTGTGTATTTGGTTATAATGTGATTGTTCCCTGCAGGACAGTGACAGTCTGTCCACTTATGTTGATTCTCCCGTCGTCTCTCACTTCTAGTTCCAACTCGCCGCCACGCCTGGAACTCTGGTAAGCTAGACGCACAGGATACCATGAAGTGTCAGTTTGGTTCAGTTATGTAGTCAAATTGCACTGGTTTAGAAAAAAATTCAAATGCAGTTGATAAATTTAATTACCCAGCATTTTCTTCTTTCCTAGTTTCTCATACCAGTAGCCACCTAGCACAGTGTGGGCAGAACCTACAAAGGCAGAACAGAAAGGTATAACAGATATGTCCAGATCACAAGATGCATATTTAACCGTTAATGACTTATCTCAATGAGTACTAAACATTTGACACTGGGGATGATTTTGCGTATCTGTTGTTTTCATGTTGCTTGCCATTCAATTATGAGAAAGTGATATCAGTGGTACAACTCTGGGCATTTGTTGGATTATAGTGTGTGTGTGTATAATGTATGTATTCTGTTGCAAAGACTCTGTTCTGCTGTAGTATAAGTAGTGGTTGTATACCAGTGACGGGATCTTCATGGATGCCATTCCATGGAGCAAAGTATCTGGAGTAGAAGTCGTATCCTGGCTTGCAGTCTGGGGATCCTATTGGCATATATAGAAGGATTAATAGGGGAATACATGTTCATTGACCATGGTTTGTAGTTTTCAAACAGGGCTGGTCTCAAAAATGTTCATGTCATATTCATTGTCTGATGGAATCATTGGACACAGAGATTTAACCAATTGTTCAACAAATGGACATTTTTAGGCAACAAGTGTTACTTATTTCTTAAAAAACTCATATCTCTAGTCTGGCTAAACCAAGGGTCTCCAACCTTTTTTCAACTGCGAGCTACTTTGAAAAAATTATAGTGGCCAAGAGCTACCGGTAGCTCGCAAGCTACTGGTTGGAGACCCCTGGGCTAAACTACGTATGTAATTTTTAGCACTGGTTACCTTTCATGGTGATGATAATTCCTTTGACTCTTCCACTCCTCTCACAGCTCAGAAGAGCAGCTGGGTCAACTATCAGACCGGTTAAGACTGACCTGGAGAAAATGCACACAGGACAAACAAACCTTTAGAAAAATGAGCATGATTTAGAGACAGACAGACTCTTTAAAAGGTCCTGCGGTTAAAAATAAGCTCCTGGATCCACAACGAGGCAATTTATCATTTAAGTGTGCACTGCCTTTGTGGCGAGATGAATAACTGAGTGAACTGCTCAAACATAACTGGTCTTCTAATTCAAATGTAAAAGATACAAATAAATATAGTAGTTCACCTCTTGTACAGCTCATCACAGATTTGTCTGTTTGCATGCGTGTTTGTGTTTTGTAACCTGTCACAGCTGTCAGCCAGGCGAACCATCAGTTTCTTAGTGTTGTCGCTCAGGTAAACACCCTGGATTGGTTGGTTTCCCACTGCTGCCTGTATCACAAAGGCACAATTAAGCGTGCAAGCAAAAAAACACCAGAATGTATTGACTCTGGGATATTGCTTTCAGTACAGTATAGAGGGGTTCATGTGTGCAATGAAGCAGGAGTCACTGTACAAGTAGTCTTACTGACCTTGATGATGTCTCTGAACTCACTGGGATCCTAAAAGAGAAAGGGGGTTTTTGAAACGCAAAGAAAGTTCTTAGAGACATAGTTTTGTCGTATTTTAAGATACTTCTTTAAGTTATCAAGGGTATTATGATTAATAAGAGTTCTTGGGTTTAAAAAAAGCTGTTTTCTTAATAATGATGCATATTGACACAATAATGTGTGCAAAGAAATATGAATACTGTTACAGGGAAGAGACTGACAACGAGTGTGTGTTGCATAGAATAAACATCAATAGTTTTATTTCTAACGCTCGGTTTCATATTGTTGGTTATGTTTTCATACCTTGTAGCCCTGCAGATCCAAACAATGGATCCTTCACTTATTAACATAAATACACATCTTGCAACGCGTAATTTGAACCTAATGTAAAGTAGTGAATGGCCTGATCCTGTGACATTGTCCTGATGTGTTTATCGGACCACAAACTGTACCTGCTGGGTGGGTGCGTTGAGAGGAAAGTCCATCACGTACCCTTCCCCCTGCTGGGTGACGGCCAGTTCTCCACTCTTGGTCTCAAACACCAGTATGGGATTCACATTCTCTTGACAGACGTAACATAAACACATAGAATAAATATGCTCACAGCTAGCTGGTTAACTAGGTTTTCTGAAGTTTTTATTTACACGTAACTGATTAATGTGGGTGTAATGGCTAACAAGAAAAGGCCCGTTCTTGTGTTTAGCTGCTCTGTGTATTACATGGAAGAGCCATGGTTATTGTTAAGTAAACCATTACAAAAGTACCTATGTTTCCAAAGCTAGCCAGTGCATGAACTGAACTTTAAATGGCAATAAACCTTGATTTTTCTGCTGCTTTTTAGGTTTTTCTTACTCTTATGTTGGAACAACACTGCTGCAGAGGCCAGAGTGGCATGACCACACAGATTCACTTCATTGGTGGGTGTAAACCATCGCAGACGGAACCTCGATCCTGTTAATCACAGCACATGTTCAGACAGGTGCTAGACACACATACAACATGAACATTTAGATAATAACTTAAAACTGCAATTATCTAAAAACAGTTGGCACTGAAGGTTCTGCTTCAAATTTAGCAACATTAAACACTATTACAGGGTGTTTATACTAGCAGGATTATTATTAGGCCTATATGCAAATGACAAGAAAACTGGTTACTGTAATCTGTTTGAGGGGATACGATATAATTTTAATTTCTTCATCCAATAATGTGAGACCATGTTGGGTATGTCTTTGGCTATGGTGACTTTGGCTAAAACATTCCTCTCCGTCTATCTATGCTCTCCGTGCAGAAACACTAAAAAGCTGCAATCTGCATTTTTAACTGACAGCTCTGTGCATTGTTCTCGCCATTCCGGACAATGCAAGTTGTAGCCGTGTTACCTGACAGACTGCTGAGAACAGGTGTTTTTTGATTGTTTGTTTTTTCCTTAGTATGTGCCAAAACACAAGAACGTACAGAGGCAAAACCACCTCAGTACACCTGCACTTTGTATGGAGGTAAAACATGTTGTTTTATAATTTCATGAGTTCTGTGTCCAGTTTGCTCTCTACATAATTCTAATATACAGTCTATGCCAAAGTGGCTGTAACGAGTGCTTTACGCTGTGATATTGACAATTATAAATGAATAAAACCTTTGGATAAACTGATTGTATAGCTTGTTCTATAGTGTTCATTTGAAGAGTAGCTTTTCATTATTAATAGCATTGGGGCTTATTCTTGTAATCAAATGCCAACCTGTCCCATAAAGGTGCATTGCTGTTAAAACCACCAGACAAATCAACACTGAAAATTATAATTTAATGTTAACCCTTTGATGCATAACATGGGTCAAACGTGACCCGACTGAGTTTTTATTTTCTATATCTTCGCAATAGATTTATTTTATCATCCCATATTAAAAGTTAATGGAGGAATACCTCCTCTATTAACTTTTTAATGATCATCAGAAATCACATTTTTACTTTTTACTTTTTTACTTACAAAACAAAAATGTTTTTCTCTAACTACCCCTCTAATGCATAACAATGCAACAATTAATTTCCTGTGGTATTTCATACATTACTTAGTCTTTCTTTCCTATGAATATAAAAATACATGTATTTTATCATTTAATATTCCATATTCATTGTAAATCCTGTTTTCGATCAGCACAAATCATATACATTTTTCCTTTCTTACTTTGTAAATAAACATAGATTTTGTATTACTGACTCAAGTTTGTAAAGCCTGCATGGGTCAAAAATTACCCATGTATGCAAGAGTGACTAAAATACACATAAAACAAAAACTGACATTTTATTTATATATAGGCTATATTATATGAAATGTTTGTTGAAATAGTTATTTTAGCAGTAATTTAGATCAAAACTTAATACATTCAAAGTTTTAACCCTCATCCTAGTACATGGACTACCGACAGGGTCCCTGGAGACCCCCAGGCAAAGAAATACTGGAAGAAACTACCAGCTAAGAAAATAATACATTATGTGTCTTCTATAAACATTATACATTATGTAAATAATGTCAACTGAGATAAAAACAACATATTATCATTTTCTGAGAGTTAAAGTTGATATGAAAATGGAAATATTGTTTTTTGGAGGAATGTCAGTATTTTATAGACATGCAAGTGTTTTTTAGAGTTACGCTGTCAACTTCAAAATTACTGAGAGCTCACCTACCACCCCTAGTGGTGTGTGGTACTTTAAATAAGAAACTATGGCAGATAAAGTAAGATAAACTCAATAAATAGTAATATTTATTAAAACTACATGGTCGGAATTGACTGGGGTCAAAATTACCCTATACATTTGTATTTTTAAAAAGCAGTGATTAGAAGAGAATTAGAAAACTATTCCATCCAATTTATTCCATCAGTTTTATTTCAGTCGTTTGCACAAAAGATCACTCAGTTCAGTAGTCATTTTTGACCCATGTGTGCAAACTGGAGTAAGTGATACAAAAACATTGTTTGTGTCCAAAGTAGGCCTAAGAAAGGACATTTTAATAATGATTTGCCTTAACCAAAAACAAGATTTGTAATGAATATACAAAATATTAAACAATAATAATCATTTATTTAAAAGATACAGCAAATAAATCCCGAGCCATGTATGAAATACCATAGGAAATGAATGTGGGTCATTTTTGACCCATGTTATGCATTAAAGGGGGTATAGCTCGTGTCTCAGAGGTTTAATAGATTTAATTTTAATAGATTGAACTGATATTTCATTTCATTTCATTTAACTTTTATTTATCCTCGAGAGACCAATTGAGGGGTGACCCTCATTTTCAATGACGTCGAGTCAATATGATCTGACCTGTAGTGAAATTGTCAGAGGGGTTGATCCTGGTGATGAAGGCGGTTTCTGACTGGTTCATCTCTGCTGCTATCTTCTGATACAAGTCATCACTTAGCTCCTGATACAAACACACAAATATTTAGTTATGACATGATATCATCATTGGTGAAAGGATCATTTTAATTTGAATGTGTCTGGCTGCTAGACCATGCCTATTTTACAACAAATGGTGTAGTCTAATCATGTGACGCATGAGAATAATCAATCATTGGTGTAACAAAGCCTAACTTTAAACCAATGGCCTTACTTACATGCATGAGAGGACAAATTGCCGCGGGGTTTCCCTTGAATGGTAAATTAGTGAAGGCATCTAGCATATACACCGGTATCTCCATCATGGCGAGGTTATGTGAAAATGGTTTAAAACTGTTTGACACAGTCGTCCCACTGGCGCCAGTGGACTTTACACCCTGTTTGGTTTCAGCAGGGCAGGCGCCCCTCAGCGTCACCACCTCTTTGTCAGAGTTCGCAGACAGCCTGTGTAGTGTGTATCACAGGTGCTCTGCCTGCCTGCCTGAATACAGCAATACAGTTTGGGCAACCAATTTTTCCATTCAATGTCTAGCCTATATTGGACATGACAGTTCATAAAAGTTTGATGAACATTCCAGAGGTAGCATGAAAAACTATCTATTCTGTATCTATGTATCTTAGGCTATGAAAAATATATTATTATTATTATTATTATTATTATTATTATTATTATTATTATTATTATTATTATTATTATTATTATTATTATTATTATTAAAAAGACCAAAACCACAAACGTATTTTTTTAATGGGTCAAAGTCTCGCGACATCATACCTGAGTGGATTAGTGGCAGTGACACCTGAGGCTCGGTGTAGGAGCAGGAGAACCGGGACGAGAGCGACTGTGAGATAATTTCATCTTTTACAGACATTTGTCACTGATGCCTGACATAGCTCTACCTGTTGATACATTTCAGTGACAGCCCAGGACCGTTGGAAATTGAACCACTTTGCCTCGCGCGTTTGACCGCTGTCAGTGTCCTACAGTTAGCCCTAGCTTTTAGCCTGCCTAGCTGCCATTAGCAGATATACAGCCTGAGAGTAGAGAAACGTTAGCACTTTTAGCTAACCCAGGCCAGTATCCAGGCTGACACATGTTTTCCTTTGGCAAATTTCACAGAAGTAACTATACCAATGGATGCCGTCTTATTTGGGTATGTTTGGAAATATCTACGCCAGTTGAAAATGAACTAAGGACCTCTTTGTTTTAGCAAAACTCTAAAGACAAAGTTGGAAGGAGGAAGTAACCGTTAGCCTGTTTGTTATGACAGCTGAGCTAACTTGCATTACAGTGCTGAAGTACTAGACATTTGCTTCTGGTGTTTGCTAATACATGCTGATTTTGATTCTGGGTGCAACGTTTGCGTCTACGGCAAGTGTTTTTGTTCCTTCTATAAAGCTGTTGTTTGCACACAATATAAACGTCATACAGAAGTTTAGTAGGCTATTACACAGTGAGTAGGCTATAATTGTGAATTTTCATCATATTTCACAGTTGAATCCTGCTCTCTTTATGTGTACATATATTTGCACAAATACAATACAAAGCAAACACTATCTGTCCTTATTAATGAGGAGGTCTTGATGCAGCGTTGATGAATGTGTGATGGAGGCCAAGTGTCTGTTTTTATAAAAGTATGTTTGACAGTCATTTAATATGTTGTGCTCTGTGAGGCAGTGAGAATGTCTTTGAATGAAGAGGGCTATGTGGTTCGGATCAGAGGATTACCATGGTCCTGCTCGCAGCAGGAGGTTGCCAGTTTCTTCTCTGGTGAGAATACACATGCATTCTTCACAGCCTTCCCTGAGGCATGAATTATGTAATTGTGAGACTGAAATAACTTCTAAAACAATCATCTCAACTGTTTTGCGTAGTGTTGAAACTGGTGATGTTCCACGGTTGCTTATCCAAAATCCTAAACTCATTTGTGTATAGAAATGTAAATGCATATATAATCAGAATCTCACCTGATTAATTTGGATTGATTATGGAATTCAAAGTCAAACAGTTTTTTGTAAATCTAAATTAGTTGCTTTTTTGTAACTGAATCGCTCCCTTTTTTGTAATGAAAGCATTTCTGAAAGCTCAACTAATCTTACTTATTTACAGAGTGTGATATCGTTGGGAAAGTGAACGGCGTATGTTTCACCTACTCCAAAGAAGGCCGTCCCAGTGGAGAGGCGTTTATTGAGCTGAAAACAGCAGAGGATTTCAAGAACGCCCTTTCCAAGGACCGAAAATACATGGGACACAGATACATAGAGGGTGAGCAATATTTGAAAAAAAGAAAAGTCAACTGACACTATCTTTGTATAATTACTGCGCTATGACATTATTGATACCGACAGAAAAAGTATAACGTTACTGTAGCGATGTGCTTACCTGTGCGTTTTCCATGCATGTAAAAGTTTGAGTCTTGACAAATTAGCTTTAATGAGAAGTATGAGGTGTATTTTTCAGATGTGAAATGTGACGTGTGTGTGTTCATCTTCCTGTGTCTGAATCAGTGTTCAAATCAAACCGTAGTGAAATGGACTGGGTGCTGAAGCGTAGCGGTCCTGCTGACTATGACAGCTGCAGTGGCTGCATGCTGAGACTCAGAGGGCTTCCCTTTGGCTGCAGCAAAGAGGAGATTGTGCAGTTCTTCTCAGGTACATGAGCATTTCAACTTTTGTCTACTTATTCTTTTGAATTTTGCTGATCTTACACTATTTATGTTTGAGGAATAGTTTCAGACACACACTCACAAGTTTTTTGTTAGGGTGTTAGCCGTGCTGATGCTTTTAAATTGATGCATTTTAACGTGCAGTGCAAGACAATCGAATGGGATAAACCAATTGAAGCAATGCCAGATGCATGTAGGCTTTTATACATTGCACTCAGCTGTTGGTCAATATATTTTTTTACATAGCACAAGGTATATAGTTAATCAAATAAATCAACAAAAAAAAGTTCCACTATAAGTTATGTTCACTGTTCAGCCTAGATTTACAGGCTCTTTCTTAATCAGTACCATGATATTAGGAATATGACTTTGATAGTATCATTAAGAATCAAAAGTACTGCCAATTGCACTTTGAACGGTGTATTCCACTTTACTGACCAACCCAACAACATACTGGCACTAAAAACACTTCCACACTATCTGTTCACATTTTTGTTTTGTTTCTTATTATTAGGTGGTATTAAATTGGCTTGTAATCAGTCAACATGTCTGTGTGTCATGGCCCAAAGGCCTCATGTACGTTTGTGCTTGTAGTTTAATCATACTGTGATGACTTGTTTGTCCTTGTTATGAATTGTTAGTATGCCTAATGTCTCTTACCATGTTGCTTTAATGTTAAGGCACTTTTTAACATGCTTATGCTATATGAACTTAACATCATGCCTCCTAAGGAGATTAAAAGATAGTAGAATGGGCTGAGCTGGTTTGGGCTGAGAGGAGACAATCCCATGCCACTGATCTGGGGTCAGTACTGCTATTCTGTTTTCTGGAAGCTTTCACCCAGGATAATCAACTCTCAACAATTATAATATGCCAGCTTCACTAAACACTGATAAATAATAATTTTGCCGGTGGCCCAGTTATGTATCAGGAAAAAAAAATGTCTACTACATCTACATTAATCATATAGCAGCTGACTCCAGGCCAGTATATATATGTTTCAATTACTGGGTATCTTACAAGTGTAAATTCAGTCCTTTTGAGATGCCCTTTTAAATGCAGTCATATCAGATACTACAGCTTTTATTCATTTGTTGTGATGACCTGAAAACTCCAGTGATGCAGTGGGTGTTGTTCAATATAATTCTATATATATAAACACATATCAGTCTACCTACCGACCTATGTATTTATGTGTGCTTGGGTTGAAGGGTTGAGAATCGTGCCAAATGGGATTACTCTGCCAGTGGACTACCAGGGGAGGAGCACAGGGGAAGCCTTCGTGCAGTTTGCCTCAAAGGAGATAGCAGAAAAGGCTCTGGGGAAACACAAGGAAAGAATAGGGCACAGGTGGGACAGACGGGAAAGGGACGGGCTGGACTGGGGGTTGGGCTTCAACTGTAGTACTTAATGGGTGGCCTTATTAGAGTAATTATGGTATTTAAGGGATGGGTTATGTAATGGTTGAATGATAAGTATGGGTTGAATGATAAGTATGGGTTGGTGTGCAAGAATATTTACAGTACAAAATGATAAAGTGGGAAAATCAATTGAGTGGGTCATGTTATATTTATTAAAATGCTATTTGGGAGGCTTTAATGGGTTCATGTTTTAAAACAATGGTGATATGTTAACTAATGGGGTGAAAGGTTGTGTATCTAATCTATAAATCAAAGGTGGTGTTACTATTTTATGCCTTAGACATTTGTATTGTTGGTAATCTATGATATGACCCGGGAGCTTTTTTTAATAGTGTTAGAGCAACATTTGGCCCTTTTACACGTTTCTTATAGATAATTTACTCTGGAAGAGGGGATCAAGTGTAGTATAGCAGTAAAGTATAGCAGAGGACAGTCAAGGCATTTCATTAAATCATCAAACTCCTTTTTGCATTTCTAAATCTTTGAAATGTTCATTGCAACACCTAAATGGATTAGTAAGTAAGAAGGTGAGGTTGGCGTAGAGAACCTTTACTACAGCCCTAATGCCAGCTAGTAATGAGATTGTCTTGAGGTTTTTTCAGTTATTCAGACACCCAGCTCCAGCTTAAAACTTCTAAGACCATATTTATTTTAGAATATTTGTCTTTTGTGTTTATCTTCTTTGTCTGTTAATTATATTTATGTTTGTAACCCCAGCTAAGCCTTTACTACAACGTAACCCTTTCATATGCCCCACCCCTCCACCCAATTGGCCTCTCATATTACAGGTATATAGAGATTTTTAAAAGCAGTCGTAACGAGATCAGAGCCTACTATGAGCTGCCCCGGCGGGGGATGGGAGGACAGAGACCAGGTCCATACGACAGACCCATGATGGGGGGCCCCAGAGGAGGGTTCTTTGGCCCTGGGCCTGGCCGCGGTGGGGCTCTGATGGACACCATGAGGAGTGGAGGTGGAGGTGGCTATGGAGGTGGAGGTAAACAGATTATGTATTTGTGCATTCAGGAAAATCTGGTGGCTGCACCACTGTAATTGGTCAGCGCCAAAGACAGTAGGACAATATAATATTATAATAATATTTCAATATGCCATGAGCTACTACTAGTCTATTTCTGTATTACTATTATTATTATTTATTTTTTTCCTATTTCTTTATCGTATATATTTAATAATATATATTATTATTTATTTTATTTGTATTACTTGTCGTTCTTTTTGTTGTTGTTGTTGTTGTCTTGTCTCTTGACAGCTTGTCTTGTCCCAAACGTGTTCATGTAGTCAGTGGCGTGCACAGGTAGACACCAAGTAGTGCCTGAGCACCTGCCCTTTGCCCCCTGGACCAATTAAGTATATATATATATAATTAAGTGTATATATATATATATAGCAGTGTACCTTGCCCATGCTGACATGACCATCTATAAATACTCGATGATTAAATTTGTGTGATAACAATGCCCCGATTAATAAAAAATAAAGAAAATAAAGAGCTTCGGGATATGGGATTATTTAAAAAAATCCTGAAGCTTTCAAACATGTACATTTTTTCTTTCTGCTTTTTGGTAATTCTGTGTCTCCAAATTATCCCAGAAAATAGTACTAAATAGCCCACATTGACACAAGTGATTTAGCCTTAGTTTTCTTCTCAAAGTGCACCAGATTGATGAATTTTACTTTAAAAGGTTAAAATTTTCTTCCGAGGGAGCCCGTCTCCTAGTTCCCCCGGACCTCCCTAGAAGGTCCAGGGTCCCAAACACAGTCTACCAAAAACCTGTGAGAAACACTGTATGTGTGGCCAGGGATTAAAAGTCATTAGGACAGGGGGGGGGGGGGTTTGTACAAGTAATCTTAAAATGATTTGGTCATTCATCAATACAATATATTGTGCCCTTTTTTTTGCACTGAGCACCTGCCCCCAAAAATGTCTGTGCACGCTACTGCATGTAGTCTTGTCCCACACACAATGGTGTTTTTTGTCATGTCTCGCACTGTTTTGTCATGTACCGCATCACAAAAAAAAAGGCAGTAGAACAAAACATTGATAAAAATGCAGACAATATGAAAATGGCAACTTTTGGCCACATTTAATTTTTTTGTGCATTTAAACGTTGAAGGTTGAAACTTGACTTGTTAACCAGTCAGGGCTTGAATCAAATATTTTATTTTACAGTTGTCATCTGAAGTTAACGAGCATAACACAAATATATCTCCTTTTAGATGGAATTAATTTAGAGATTGGTTAATTGTTACAAAACATTCAGATTTTCTTTTTAAATATTATACATGTATTTCACAAGAAGTCACAAATAATGTCTATCAGACATTTCTCATTTTTGATTCATTGCCATAGTAACTTTAGTTACTTCTGCTTTTGTATATGATTCATGTGCTAACTAGCCCACCCCAAGTGGATCCACTGGTGATGTGGAAGAATGAGTCCTGCTTCGCTTTTTCTATGTAATTAAGTAAAGTAAGAGTTTTCTGTCTTTGCTCTGTGTTGGTGTCTGTCCAGGTTATGGTGGTTTCAACAACTACTGTTTCGGCAACGGCATGTTTGATGAGCGAGTGAGGGGAGAGAGGGGAGGAGGAAGAGGTAAAGTCCAAAATCTATTGATTTAGATGTTCTGAGTTAATTATTGACAGCCTCAGTTTATAGTTAGTTAGCAGTCTGGCAGTTTAACATTGCTGCTGAAAATGTTGGACATTTTGAAGCCCTGATAGGTGGTGGTTACATGAAGATTTCCCACACTTTTTCAAGAAACATGAAGTACTTAAAAAGCACATATCTATAGAATGTTCTTATTCTTATCCGTTGCGTATTGTTTCATTTATTAAGTAAATTAAACGTTGGTCTGCATCATCAGATTACTTGTCTCCTTGACATTGCAAAGGTTGTATTGGTAATGTGTTTCCACTCAGGGACGGGAGGCCACGGTTACGGTGGTCAAGGTGATGGTGGATCAGGCTTCCACAGCGGCCATTTTGTCCATATGAGGGGTTTACCATTCCGTGCCACAGAGGGAGACATCGCTAAAGTAAGAACACACATATTGAGACCATTTACAATGTCAAAAGCTTTTTCATTTCTATAAAGGGTACCAGCAGTTGTTGGCTTTAAAAGTACTTTCCTCAAAAAAGGTTGTCAAAGTTTAATCAGGTTAAAACAAAAAGCCTTACGGTAAATGTAAGTCTGAAATACTTTCTCTTAACAGCCATACGCTGTGATGTTAATGTTTTTGAATCAGTTACAGGCTTTGGGAGACGTGATACACTTATAAACTGTGATTATAGTGAGAGTGATGGGGTTTCAGCCCTGTAGCCTACACTGTCTCTACTGTAGCTACAGTAACTGCTCATACTCATAACGTGCAAGTGTTGACTTTTGCATTAACTATAGAATTCAAAAGTATTAATCATTTGTAATGGTTTAGTCCTTTGGTTGCTTACCTGTCTGCAAGTCGCTTTATTTTAATATTTCTAATCTATAAGCTACTGCATTTGAAAAACATTTTGACAATCTGACATGATTTATCCATTTTTCTGCCTGTTCATTCAGACTCAATGTCTTTTTCTTCTTTCTTTGTGTAGTTCTTCTCTCCTTTGAACCCACTGCGGGTCCACATTGATGTGGCCCCTAACGGCAAGTCCACTGGAGAAGCAGACGTGGAGTTTCGCTCCCATGAAGACGCTGTAGCAGCCATGTCCAAAGACAAGAACCACATGCGTATGTCCTCTTTCCTCTTCAACTCACTTGTCCTCATGTTGGTTCTTACACCACCACGTTATGTGTGTTACGCTGGCATGTTCATCACACTAATCTACCTGTTGACTTAAGAGCAGTGGAGTGGATCAGTTATATCCTGGAGCAGAATAATGGCACACATGTAAAAGCTTAGTAGATAAGCAGCCAGGGTTTTCTTTGGTTGGAACGGGGTGGGTTTTAATGTTTGAATTAGAACAAATGAAACCTTTTTTTAATACGCTGTTTTGCGTAGGAAAGATCAGTTAAGTATTCTTCATTAAAGTATCTGAGATACTTTAGATGATACTTTATCAACAGCAGAAGAAACAATATGACAACATTCTGTATAAAAGATGGATTGGTGTTTTCTCCACAGAGCATCGCTATATTGAGCTGTTTCTTAACTCAACAGCCAGTGGAGCAACTGAAATGAGTGAGTTTGATTCACCTCTTATGATATTATAGTTTTCATAACTGCTTTGTTATGGCAAATGTATTTATTTGTACAAAAAGTATTTAGGCGTAAGCAGATGACTGTGACACAGGTGGTCTGTGCAGTTATTGGTTTCTTGAATGTGTGTAATAAAGGTTGTGTTAGCCTGTCATTAGAACTGTCTTTTAACACTGACCTGTCTTGTCAAAGCCCTTCCAGGTCGTGGAGGTGGTAGTTACTATAGTAACTTAGGAGGAGGAGGCGGCGGAGGTTCACGGAGCAGCGGGCTGAGAGGCGCATACTGATGATGTCATCCCAGTCCACCCTGATGTTAATCTGGAGTCTCTTCAGGCCACATTCACTCGATAACCATTTTCTAAGCAGGAGAGCTGATCTGAAGTCACCCATTTGTTGTTTAAGAGCTCATTTTTTAATGTGGGGTTGTACTAAAAGTTACTTATAGTAGGACAGACCAGATATGACCTTATTGAGCACTATAATTACACCATTCCTAAAGGCATATACAGATTAATATTAAGATGTTGGAGCTGATGTAGGTGTTATGTTTAGAACAATTTGATATTGTGATATTGCTTTTCATGGTTCACATGAAAAGAGAATTTTCTCTCTTGATCTGATTAAGAAGTCATACACTTTATTTTATTCACTGTTTTAAATGTCTTTAAAAGTATAGTAACTAAATGGGTTACAGTTTTCAGTTACTCTATTAGGATGCACCTTAATGCACAAAGCTGAAAGAGGTTTAGGAGGTTGAGCAATGAGCAATGTTTTTAAAACCTTTGTTCATACTGGTTTCAACTGATTAACTTTCAGCATAACATTTCACCCTTGTATGCTACGCTAAAACTAAATCGCACTTGATTTCATACCAGCTTTCCTGCTTTGAAAGTTTTGATAAACGTGAGCCAGTGTGTTTTCTAAGAATGTTTTGAAGGTTCATTACAGAATTTAAAAATAAGTTGGACATTCATTTCCACTCTCAAAGAGTGGAGGTAAAGTCAAGTCTCTATATTTAAGCTATAAAATAGCTTATGCAGCTGTTGTACATTTTGCTGAATAAATTTTATATTTAATTCTCTTTCTGTCTCCCTGACATCACTTTTGCACAGATATTTATATAATGCTTGCAAGTACAAGTGGAAAAACAAATGTTTAAAGGAACACTCTGCTTGTGACATGTGAAATGAAGAAACAGAATCTGAGTTGGCGGTTTTTAGCTGGACATATAAAAGACCCAACAGTTCAACGACATTATATGTTAACAGGAGAAATGTCAATGACCTATATCAAAATTGACAGTAAACAAAGAACATAGGAAACAGGATTATATTTGTAACATGATTTAATCAGAAACTGCTACACAGTTAATATTAAATTGGCAGGATTTAGTAAACTAAAAAGGGCCACAGTGATTATCAACATTATGTATATACAACATACAACATACAGTGGTTTCAACACTGTACAAGTCCCATTAAAAGCTGGGAGGTTTATAAGAGCAACTCCATACAAAAACATTTCAGGCCTGGGTGCATTTCAGAATCATTTACCTTCAGCACTTAATGATGTGTTAAATAGGTTTGAGTTTTAAATATGTGAAAGAAGAAAAAAACACTTCTTAAACTAAACCAAGGCCCATTTTATCTCTTCATGGGAATGGATACTTCCAGTTCTTTTAAAGTCAAAGGTTGTAAACATTGTATTTTAAGTACAAAACCAGAATGTGCAGTGGTATTCGTATAATAACCCCTCCCTCATTACTGGAGCAGCAGTGAAATGTGGTTCGTGTGTAATGTCTGCATCTGCACTGAATATAACTCATTTCCAGTGAAACTTCAAGTTCCCTATACTTCTGAAAGTAAAAATGATTGTGCATAAAACATAAAATCAAATATAAATATTCTATTACAAGTAATAGGATTGGCAAGTGTTCAAACATATTTTGTGGCTATGTTGTCATAAGTTGTAACACTCGAGTGTGTTATCATACCACTAACTAGTCGGTGAAGTGGTCATGTTGGCCGCCAGAATGATTTAAAGTCACCAGAGATCTGTTGCTCTTCTTGGTCCTTTTGAGCAGCACCCACTACATTAGTGTCAAACACTGTACCGTGCCTTTAATCTAGACTGATTGCTTGGCTAGTGTTGCTACTTTGAAATATTTGACTTTGATTTTCTCCTTTGGCAACATGAGAAGAGCAAATAGGTAATATTCATTGCATTTATACAGGCACAAATGGGACAAACGCTGTAAAAAAAATAACAAAAAAAAACATTTCCAGTTCCTTTGAAAGCCACAGCCTGTTGGGGAACTATTCATAGTGTTAGCAGAGCAAACTCTGCTTGGAGCAGTGAACGTTCCTGGAATACATTTGCACATTGAATAATACATAATAATGGGGAGGACAGACCTGACCAGTCGGCCTTTTTCCTTCTGTACTGATTCCTCTGAACAGATGAAGGCGGGCACAATATAATGTCCATGTTGCTCCTGTTCAAAGACTGCAATTGAAGTTGGCAGAACATTTTTTGACCCGTTTTATATTGGGGCGTAGTAGTCTCACAACCAACTTGAAAGAAATATACCAAGTTTGTATTTCAGTTTAGTATCCTGTGAAGTAGGATTTAACCTGTTGATTTGAGTTGATATGTTGTGCCTGTGTTACTGCTGACTTTCGGATTGTGCACCCTCCATCCTCAAAGAAGGGTGAACGGGAGTCAGAAGCAAAGGCCACGGTACTTTATGTATAATAACACTTAACTGTATTCACTAGTTTGAGGCTTCATACATGCATTATCATGATGCAGTACTACATAAGACCGGGGGATTGCTTTAGTAAAAAACTGCATTCAGCTGCAGAATTTGGTGCTCGTCACCGTCAGTGCAGTTTCACTTCATTGTAAAGCTGTTCGTTCTTTTATATAACCAAACTCTGTCGTCCCCTACACTTTGCAGGGGAGTGTCAGTGCATGCAGGGCTGCAGTTCACTTCAATATAGCCACACCTGTTGTGCATTTTAGAGGATTTGGTTTTCAATGTGGCCAACCAGGAGTTTACAACTTCCACCCAAACAGTCCTGCTGTTTGATACTATTGTGCCCTGTACTGTAGACGTATACACAATGTTTCTTCCATTGTGTTTAAACGTTGTTGTATTTCACTGAGCATATATTGATTTCTGTAAAGTGTAGCTTTTCTGTGTTGCTTTTATCCAGCCCGGCTAACACTTGGATTAACCCAAGTGATGACAGAGAATATGTTTGAATGCTTTCTGCTGCATGACAGTAGTGACGTTATACAAAGACGAGTCGGAATGATGCAGACGCGCCTCTCTTTGTGTCTACGGGACTACTTCAAACTGGAAATGAAGACAAATGAAATGTACTAAATCTTCATGCACACAGTTTCTAGCAGCACACCGTGTTGGGAGAAGGATCTTTCTCAGAGGACTGCAGGGTGGGGATTTACTGAGTGTGATTGCAGATTGTTTGAGGTCGTCATGACAACAGGCCCTTCACGTCGGATTGGAGGAGCATCTCTGGAGGAGGAGGGCGTGGCAGGTGTCGCAGACTCTGACTGGTTTTGGTGAGGCGGGCAGAGGCAGTTCGTTGTCTGAGCAACTGTTACAGAAGATCTCCCCGCAATTCCTACAGTGGTGCTGGACAGAGAAACAGAAAAGAGAACGCTACAACCACTGTACTGCACGAAACAATGTTGAGTTGCATCAGGAGAACAGGTGCAAAGTAGCAGTTTCACAGTCCTCTTTACTCTTTTTTTTTACTTATCATTTAGAGGACTCACCTTTCGTCTGGAGATGGAGAACTCCTTCTCACACAGCTTGCAGTGACTGGCTTCTTTGTCCTTCAACCAAACCTGACCCCCCTGAAACAACAAGTCACAGATTGACACAGTCAATCTCTAGTTCACCCTAACTTTACATTAAAACAAAACACAACATACTTCACTTATCCAAAATCAACCTTGTTGATGTCATTTTACCAAGATTCAGTACTAGACGTTATTCTTTTCCTAATATTATCTCTATCCTAATTTAACCTCTTAAATGATAGAGATTTAAAATTAAACATATTATTCTGCTATTTGTTTCTTTACCTGAAGAGTTTTGTTGGCTTCTTTGATGTCCTCAATCTTTAGTTTGGATCTGATGACAAAGAAAAGAGAAGATTGTTAGCGCTATGTAACGGAAATACACAAAATCACTAAAGGTCATCAGCCTAAACTCTACTTGTTAGTAAGGTTGTGCACAAGCTGCTGGGATACTCCGAGAGCTTACCACTTTCAGGTAGTTCACCTAAAATGCAAGTGATGATTCTTATGAGGATAATAAGAGTTTTAAAGTGGTTACAGGCCGTATGTTTCCCCCAAAGCTACATACATACACAACATGTGAAACACTTTGAATATTAAATAGAGCATTGAATAATCTTACCACGGACATTACATTTGGCGCAGACACTTTGAATGTTAGCATACTCACTCGCTTAGTTTGGAGCCTAGTTCCTCAAGTGCTTGTTCTTGGTCTTCACAGATGGTCTTCAGCTGAATGTTTTCATCATGGAGACGATGGAACTCCTGGACAAATAATACAAAACACAAAGACGCATCAGAGGACATGCGTTGTAGCAGATCAAAGCCATATGCGTAGTTCAAACAGAAATGTACCGCAAAGCCGATAATGTGCACAATCTTTTTACCTTCTTTAGTCCGTTGATCTGCAGCGCCTCAGTGCTGAGCTGAGCCACCGTATCCCTCTCTTTCTCTAGATCGTTTTGTAATGTCTGCCTCCACTCCCTCTCTATCTTCAGGTCTGTATCCAGCTGCTGTCTGCAAACATGTGCATACCACACCAAGAAAAACAATAATGAGGACAGACAGAAACGAGCACAAGTCAAATATTTTATTTAACCACAGTGCTTTGTATATGTTTTGGTCTCCTAAGCAATTAGGTGTTTATGAATGTCTTTTAATGAGTCTATCAGTTTGCATGTATTTCCAGGTGTTTATTTGCACTATCTAGAATGTATTTATTGCATTACTTTTTTTTAATCCTTTGTACAAATTGCACCGTGGATCGGAGAGTAATGTATTTTGTATGCCTCTGTATGTCTGGCACATAATGCAGAAATGGACAACAGAGGTGACTTGACTTGTTTGGCTTACAGTTGCCTTTCTTTGTGTTCGATCTGCCGCTGCAGGCTGTCGGCCTTGTTGGCAAAGTCCAACTTGAAGCGTCTGGTTCCCTCCTCGGCCGAGGTGCGGTGCCTCTCTGCCTCCTGTAATCTGCACCATTATAACCAGGGACAAACTCAGGACCATGGAGAGAGAAAACTGGGGGGAGGGGAGGGGGAGAAGAATGGAGGACGGCGGTTGGGGGAGGAGGGGTGAGGTTAGGGCTGGGGGTATGGCGGGTGGGAAGGCTGAGGATAAATGAAGGAGGATGGGGTGAAGGAAGGCACTGTAAACGGCTATGTTACAACACCACAGAGTTCAACGTAAAAGCGTGCAGTGCAGAGTGGAATTGTATGGTTTCAAAACAGAACAGGTGAGGAGTCAAAATAAAGACGCACAATGAAACAATGAGAGGAAACTGCCTACAGGGGGAAAAAAGGAACTGAATGCAGCATTTTAGTGCACTGGAGTGCAACATATTCGTCATATTGCTCCCATAGGACGCTTTTTGGGATGCATTTTTAATAAAGTTTTAGATCGTGTTGCGCCGTCTCAGGTACTTGCACAATGGAGGAGGTTAATCCCACAACCATGACTGACAGCAACCGCTGACTGAGTGTAATTACTGTGTTACTGTGTCTACCTGCTTACAGCCAAAAACTCAAACCGCACCCAACACTTTAAAAACATCAAACTTTATTGATCACGATGTTAAAAGACAGAGTTTAACAGCTGTACCCAGTGTTTTTTTTGTTCTTCTACAAATTGAGAGAAGTTACAGTACTATGAACGTGGAGTTAGAATAGGTAGAATTGATTACTTTCTGATCCATCACATCAGTCAATAAATATGCCAGCACGAGACACAAAAACACATTCTAGTTCCTCTGACAGGAGCTCCAAAGCCTGACAGCTGTGTGACGACAATACCTCTTTAGACTTGGCTCAATTCTGTCTGTTCTTTCTGCAATAAGCATGTATGACATCAGCTAAACTTAACAAAACCTTACAATTCTCTGTTTAGGTGAATCTTCAGTTTGACTGAAGAGCAAGGAGGAGATGAGCTATGTTCAAATAAGTGTGAAAAGTTGACTATACAAAAAAGAAATAAAAAATCTAACAATGTAAACGTAGAATGTAGCGTCCATGACATGTGCCCTACTTTCTGCTATCATTGTATTAACTGGAACTATTAACATTTGCAACATGACTAAAGCTGACGGATCTCAATGCACTGCTCACGAGACAGTAAACTACCAAGTGTGTTTACAAAGACAGAGAGTGAACGGTCTGCTGATTTCAGACACAGCGAGAGGTCCTCACAGCCAGAAGTCAGAAGCAGATCAGGAGGTGTCAAAACATGCATGGCAAACTGGCAGGAGGTTGCACAAGGAAACTCCTGTCTGAATAAACATCTGCAGTGATTAGCGCTGACTGTGATGAAACGCAGGCAGCTGTGGAAAAACAGTTTTCATGTTCTTGTCTCGTGCTTTACAGCTAAACAGTGCAGTTCTGGTCAAAAGACCACCAAGCAGAGAATCACAAATCACTCATCAACATGGATGTTACTAAGGGAATGTACCAAAGTGATAAGGGTGGAGGGGATCCAAGAAAAGGTTTACGCATTTTATATATATATCTTCTTTTCTATGGAGGGGCTGAGGGGGACAGTAGTCTTTATCAATACGTTTTTTTTTCTTTCCAGAGAGCTGAGTACAGCTATCAGCTGAGTCACTATCCAATGGCAGCAACCATCTTCACTTCATTCTGCATCTTAACAAAAGAGCATCAAGCATCATAAGAAGCTTTTGGTCCAAAACTAAAATGGCTAGAATATTTGGCATACAGGGTGCAATACTCATTTCAATTTCCTCAAATCATTGCAATGTGAAAAACGATTATTCCATAAACATATTATGGTTTAAATAGGAGTAATACATCTTTTATTTCATTGGCCACTTTAATATTACCATATATTGTGGTGGAGGTTTTCTCTCGATCAATAGAAGGGTCCAAAGAAAATGAACGCTTTAAAAAAAAAGTGAAATAGAGAGTTTATCCCCTTCCTCCCTAACCGAGTATCTTTTGTACAGTCCCTAAATACTACAGGGACTCAACTCTAGCTCAGCGTGTCGCCACATGAAACAACTCAATAGTTGTAACACAAGTGGGGAAACCCAATATACTCATTCTAACTCAAGGTGAACAACATCAATGACCCTACCATTCCATCTCAGAGCCAAAACAGTCAACTAGCTTACTGCATATAAAACGTTTATAGTATGTGTGTGAGTGTGTGTGTACGGCTGAGCATATGAGTCAATGTATTAAACTAGTGTATAATTAATTCATAATGTTTCTTCAGTATTTATTTATTAAGGTGTACTGACGTAACATTCAATTTCAGACTTTTCTCAGACCAGCTAAAACAGGACATTTAGAGGAAACTCAGAACTACGTGCCAGCAAAGTTGTCTGAGGATTTAACTAAGGTTAATGAAACATGGTGCTGTGGTCTCCATGACTCCAGTTTTCGACTGATTCTGCCGCTGCCCTCAGGCCATAACACCCTCTGATTATTTTGTGCAAATAAACAGGAATTTCCGTATAAGTTAAGTCCACAATTTATTCATTCAGTAGTAAGCAATCGCGTGTCTGCGTGTGTGTTTGGTTATGTTCTTTCTCAGAAGGAGATGTCCTTGACTAGTTTGTACTGGTGCTCTGTGTCTGTGCTGGCACACTTAACAAATGACATAGCAAGCGATCTGGTCTGACTTAGCAGATCCTTATCACTGCACGAGAGGAGCAAAGATACAAATCAGGAACAACAAATGAAACATGGAGGTTTCAAGGGAGCAAAATGGATGGATGTTTGATGGATGGATGATATGAAAGAGACAAACAGAAGGGAGGAAAGAAAGAGGTAAGAAAAGGAAGGAGAAGAAAAGGATGTCATTACATCAGTATTCTAAGAGGGCCCCGGTTACACTGAACACTTGAAGTGACAAGCAATGCAGTAGATGTAAATAAAACAACGCATGAAAACACAGAAATCTGATTTCCGGCGACACACTGCCATAGTCATCAGTCTGGATAGAGTTCCTTTTCCCAGTAAGCATATGAGTAATGAGATGAGGTGGGGAAAAGGTAATGTTGACAGATGGATGAATCAACTACATTAGACAAAAACTAGGATTTTAAGGTGAAGCCTAGACAGAATCCCACTGTCGCATTAGAGATGTAAGCCTACATAGCATCCACAGCTGTTCTATCACCATTTAATCTCAAGTGAAAAGCATCTTCCATTGTACGGGGTATATTTAATACGTTGGTAAATACATTTAATTTCTATCACTGTCTTTGATTTGTTTGCTTGTTGTCAATATCACTTTTTGTGAAAATCAGTGAATATCTCCTCACTATCTCCTACCTGTCCATACTGTGTGCACGCTGAAGACAAATCTGGTGTAAGTACACAGCAGTTGTATGTAAACAAAGGGTATGTTAGCAAAGGGGGCCCACCGTAGCTAGCAACATACTCATTTACAGAGCCTAGGCGGTGTATGATAACTGGATTTTTCTTTCAGAATTGCTGACTCCACCTTCGAAAATATTTTCTTCATTAAATTCTTCACCGATGACACTAAACGTCCACCGAAAATAACAAGTGTAACCGGGGTCTGTGTCCTACCAGCCTACTTAGCCCATCAGAGCAGCAAATGAAAACATTCACAACCAAATCACACATATGATAGCACAGATTTAAACCAATGGGGTGAGGAGGGGTGGGGATGGGGTGGGGATTTGGGAAAGGAAACCGTGTTGACTGGTAAACAATGGGGTGAGGAGGGATCATAAGGCATCAATGAACCAGCAGGTGGCATAATGACAGATTGGAGCATATTACTACAGACTTTGTGCAGTGGTGACCAAGAGAACTGAGCATGCATGAACTTATCAGAAGTGTCATTTTTGACCGATGAGAAATAAGCCAGTCAAAGGGGAGACGAAAGATTTACCTCCTTAACAATTTCTTTGGGGAAACTCAAAAAGTGATGAGGAAGACGACTCAAGTCCTTTTCCCCTGTGTTTCTTCAGTTTATCTTCTGCATAGCTTCAAACTAGACCATGAAGAACTCTTTTTAAATATATATTTTTAAGTGATTATAAACAACATAAGAAAAAAAAGAAAATGGCTAATTTAATTTAGTTTAATAATTTTTGTATTTTTTTAAAAACAAAGCAACGGTTGCTTACAACTACTTATTAATTCTTTTGTTTAAAGGTCACAGCCAAAGCTGGTTAAAGGTTCTCAGAGACGTACAACTTACTTGGCTGAAGAGAACCTAGTTTAGATTGAAGGAAGGACTGAAGAGATTTCCCTGTGTTTGGTTAGTGCATCTCACCTTTGCTCCAGCTGCTTCATGGTGGCAGTGATCTGATTGGTCTTCTCCTCCAGGCGACTGATCATGTTGTTCTTCTTCTGCATCTCGTCATCAGATGACTGACAAATGAAAAGGACTAGATGTGAGTTTTAGTAATAACCAAAGTATGTGTGCACTGTATAGGACACCAGATAATAAGTGTAACCAGGCCAGGGGGTGTTTGTTTGTACCTGCATCTTGGTGTACATTTCTACATTGATGGCTTTGACGTCATCCAGTTGATGTCTCAGTCCGATCAGTGTGTCCTGTTGAATGATGTGATGAAAAACAAAAAGGCGTCAGTTGGGTTCGGATCCCGTTCACATGGTGACAGCTTTTGGTATCCAATCCAAATAGTTTCTCTGTAACTAAGCAGGCTACTCTTTCTTTCTTTTTTCTTCATTCTATTCATGATGCAATTGCTCATACGATGGCTTTATTTTGTTATTTGCTTATCCAATTATCCACTCGATCATTTATGCACTGGCGGTCTATGCATGATTAAAGTCAACACACACACACACACACACACACACACACACACACACACACACACACACACACACACACACACACACACACACACACACACACACACACACACACACACACACACACACACACACACACACACACACACACACACACACACACAAATCATTTGGGAACCGAGTCACATTCATAGATTATATTCGACACATTTTTGCGCTAAGAGCTACATGTCAGTGAATTTAGATTTATAGAGGACACTGTTGATCACGATGATCTGCAGCCATGGCAAGCTGCTACTGCATCTCACAGCCAGGCTTGACTAATATACAAATAGCTGTTGGTTTCTATGCAGCAGAGTTCACATGTTGGTGGTGAGAGGTCAGACACTGTCAGACAGGGCTGCCAGAGAGACGGGCAAACTATTACTGCACCCAAATGACAAGTACACGCTGGTGCTGTATTAATATAGTTTGGTTAGCATGTGAACAGTTTGTGTCTAAAAAGGGTCACTTAAAAAATTACTGATCGGGCCTTTTTCCATCAATTTCCACATTATTACCATTAGCAATCCTGATGTTCAAGTCCTATGTAAACCGTGGAATGTTTCCGTAGAATAGTCATGTTTTGTGATTTCAGCTCACTTATTTCTAAATAAATGCCTGTCCAAACAGGAAGAGAGGGTGAAGAGGTGATACGGATGGAAAATGTGTGCCCAACCTGTTTTTCATGAATGTCTTTCTCCAGTAGTTTCATTGCCAGCTCCATTTCCTGTTTCATCGACACCTGGACTACCAATTCATTCTCCACGTCCTGAAGGTTGAAAACACACAGATACATGTGTACGGTGTGTTGTAACACCATTTCCTCTTTGTAAATGTATACATTTTTATTCACACACACACAAGCAGTCGCAGTCTGACCTGTCTGAGCAGACACTCCTCTTTCAATTGCCTCCGAGCCTCATTGTACATCTCATCCAAACCCTGACGCGACGTTTTGTATGTATCTCTCTCCAATGAGACGTCGCCTTGGGTTACCTTGGTTACATCACACCCACAGAGACAACATGTCAGCATATCCAGCATCACTTGTATCATCATCAAAGCTGGCACAATTTGTTTGAATAAAAACTTTATTAATAAAACAATACTAGTGGACAATTAGCTGTTTCTTTGCGTTTTGAGACAGCAATGTGTTTGTGTGACTGTGTGTTTACCTCTAATTGCTGTTGTGCCTTCATCATAACGAGGCTGTTTTCACTCCTCAGCTGCTGGTTTTCTTCCTGCAGTTTGATGATGTTGTTCTTGGCTATGGCTAACTGCACACACACAAAACCCAAGAGTAACTCAGTTGATCAGTTAGGCCAGTTAAACAATAATGCTCACACCGACACATTCACCTGAACATATTTGGCTCAATGATTGTGTCAGATCCTGTTCCATTTTGCACTGTGCTTTGCCTGTGTCTGTGTGTATAGAAACAGGCAAAGCAGGTGGATGGAAGTTGAATGATAATCATTCTGTGAACAGTTTAGCAACACAAAGGCTCTTCAGTCATGATGTACATTAAAGTGCCGACGTTCACCTCTCGCTTAAATCTGATACGCAGGTATTTTGAGTGTGGGTCTCACCTCCTCTATGAGTTTAGTGTTGGACTTCTCTAGATTGTCCACTCTGCCCTGAAGGCCGTGAACCGTGGAGCTAGACACACAAACACAAAGAAACAGAAATGATCACCTTAAATTATGATTAAATTACAACTCATGATAAAAACTGACAATGTAATTCAATGTCATTTCACATTCTTGTTTATTTCCAAAAGCTGGCCTTTAGCTCTGTAACAGTGGCAACATTTTACATCCGCTGACCTATTATTCCTTTCAAAATGAGCAGATCAATGCAGGTTCAGTGAAATGCTTTATGTGGAAAAGAAAAATTGAAAGAAACATAACTGACAGTCTCAGTTTTAATGAAAGTGTCTGTATTGAAGGTTGGGGGCACAGTTGCACTTCTGAAACCGCCAGACTTGTTCAAACATGTGCAATCAGCCATTCAGCCTTCCGCCTTTGATTCAAGGCATTAGAACACTATTCAAACATGGTTGGTCCCAATCAGTTTATGTTTAGTACAAAATAAACAGGATTTATAACACAGGGCTTCCACTCCTTAAACTTTCCTTGAACTTCATAAAGCTGTCCAAGTCATCAGTTCTGATGAATACATAAATGTCTTACTTGAGTTGTCGGTTCAGCTCCTCTACATAGTTCTTCTGATCCAAGATGGATGCTATCTGGCTATTCCTGTTGCCATAGATAAAACAGAGATCAGTGTCACATTTAGGCTGCCTTCCTGAACCACTATATTAAATAAAGTGGAGAGACAATCAAAGAGCATACCTTTCTTCACTTCTGTAATCATCAATGTCATTCTTCAAGTACATCGAGAAGTCGATCACCCCAACCTAAAAAAAAAGAAAGAGACATGAATGCTTTGTGCGGCAGCATATCCTAATTTTTCCGTTAACCGCACAAAGGTATAGAAACAAAACAAGAAGTTTAGGGAACATCATGACCCTGGCCGGGCTCTGGGAAGTAGTGTTGGGTATTTTTACGCTTTAAAAAAATAATGTCAAGTTTGAAAATAAAATAATAAAAATAATGAAAAGA
The DNA here is from genome assembly GCA_026929865.2 of Hyperoplus lanceolatus. Lineage (NCBI taxonomy): Eukaryota > Metazoa > Chordata > Actinopteri > Uranoscopiformes > Ammodytidae > Hyperoplus > Hyperoplus lanceolatus. The sequence goes on from CM049395.1 coordinate 13,828,533, forward strand.
ATCGTTAGTTGCAGTAGTGACTTAAACAGCAGTAATGAAATAGGATTTTTATATGAACATGACTTTTTACTCATTTAAATGTATACATCTGTTCATAACTTTTACATCATCTTATACATTATCATTTATATATTTTCCATTCAACAGTATTCTCTAGTTTTGTCTTGACTATTAGGATGTGTGTGTGTGTGTGTGTGTGTGTGTGTGTGTGTGTGTGTGTGTGTGTGTGTGTGTGTGTGTGTGTGTGTGTGTGTGTGTGTGTGTGTGTGTGTGTGTGTGTGTGTGTGTGTGTGTGTGTGTTAATCTGTGTAACAGCTCACCATGTGATCGGTAAATGGCTGAATCTAAACAAACACAACTCCAAATCTGTCTACGTTACAAGGATCTCGGGCCACACTCAGCCAGTCAGGTGTGAACTGCACAGGCGAGTGCATTAGTAAGACCGATGCCTTGCACTCAGCAGGTCAAAATCTAGAGCCATGGAGTAGAAACATGACACCACAGTGACTGCTCTCCTTCTGCCCGATGCAAAGATAAGACAACAACACGTCTGCTTATCTGCTTCCCCAAAATAGAGTCACTGAGGATAGAACTGTTTCTTGTCAATTAGCTGGTATGCACAGGGGAGTAGAGTGACATTCTTTGTGTTGACATACATCTTTTGCTCTGGTTAGTATGGTACAAGCAAAATATTAGATACAATCATGGTGAGGACAAGAGAGGTAATGGTAAATAGACTCGACTTATATAGCGCTTTTCCCTTTTTTTCACAGACCCAAAGCGCTTTACAGTTTTTTGTACACATTCACCGAATCACACACACATTCATACACCGATAGCAGCAGCTACCGCCCACTGGACTGCCAAACCTTCTTCACCAGAGTGGCCAATGCTACCAGCTAGTACCACGTCATCAGATATTTTGAATCCAGATAGCACACTACATTTTACTTTTTTTTTTTTAACGATATTTTTTTGGCATTTTTTTATGCTTTATTGACAGTGTAGAGACAGAGTTGAAATGGGGCAGAGAGGGGAGTGACATGCAAAGAACGACCGCGGGCTGGAATCGAACCCGGGTCCGCTGCTGGCCGAGGCCCATGGGGGGGACGCCCTACCAACTGAGCTAAGGGCGCCCCTACATTTTACTTTCTGGTGTAAAACCTTTTTTCTTTGGTCAAACTGTCAAAATACTGTCTCAGAACTGTTTACCTGAGAGTCCAGGTCCTCCCCTTTGACACACAGGTTAGCGTCGATGACATTCAGGCCCACCAGCAGGCCCACGATCACCGCTCCCTCCTCCTCCAGCATCAGCGCAGAACTCTCATAGAAATCACTGTAGGACCAAGACACAACACCTGAATAGGAGCCACGCTAAAAGCAGGTTTGATTTTAATACCGGTAAAAAAATATATAAATATAAATTTCCGTAGTGTTGTTTCTTTGGTAGACCAAGCTTTCATTATTATTTATTTTACAAGCTGTTTATATTACCAGATCTATTAACGGCTGGATCTGTGTAAAGGATTCTCATTAAAATGCTGAATTTAACTTATTAACTCAGAAATGTAAAAGACCATTTTATTTAATTAAACACTTTTAAGCCAAACCTTTTTTTTTTGCTGGTATCGGAAACTTGTAAACATGACTAACTCAAGGGGGATTTGTTGACAATAATGAAAATCTAGAATGTCACAAACCTACAGGTTATACTAGTACAAAGGTCATCACGATATGTTCATGTGTGAGAGTACCTGAGCAGGTCTTTTCTGGTGATGAGGAGTCGTAGGTAGTCGGCCAGACGTTTCTGCATGAGCGCCAGACGCAGCCAAGCTCTGGCCCTGCCTAATGGAGTCCTGGAACACACACACACCAAGACTAGATTTTTGGGAGTTTTGACGGTCGAAGACTGCTGGTGCTGCCTTGGATATGGTTGGATTGGTCTTTGGCTTTGTTTTGTTTTCTTCTTTAGATTGTTCTTGTTGTTCCTGAATGTTTACTGCCGTCTAATAGTCACATGGGATCATCACATTACCTGTTCCTCCTTTTCAAAACTTCAATGGGACCATGTTTAATAATGCCTATATTTTTCATCTCGCCAACTTAAAACTGTGCTTTCGAATGCTGAACATAAATCTAGAGCCAAAAGGTTTGCACTGAATCTATTTGTAGTTTAGTCTGGCTGTATGTAACCTTGGTATCGGGTGTTGCAAAGACGCTGCTCTGCTACATGTCCGCTGATCTGACTCAGCAGCAACAAAGGAAACAGACTGTGCTCTCCAGCTCAAACTACACAACTGTTCCCCATTTTGGCTGGATCACACTAGACCTGAATATTACTCACTTGATTCCCTGTGTAGTGGCTGATACAAATAAAGCAGGACGTGGAAATCATGTGCAAGAATCAGAGTGAGGCGCCTGATTACTACAGAAACTAGAGGACACAACTTAAATATTAATGGTGGAATCAGCGATTCTGGAGAGCGCTTGTTGTCAAAATCAGTGAATTTCTCCCGACCATCTGCTACCTGTCTGTACTGTGTGTGTGTTGAAAAGAAAATCCAATGTTCAAACACAGTGTAGGTTGAGTATTCTCTATAAAACGGGCATGTTGCTAGCCAGTTTACAGAGCCTAGACTGTGTATTAACACCATTTTCAGCACACACACAGTACAGACAGGTAGCATCCAGAATCACTGACACTGAGGTTTTATAAGAGGATATTTTACCAACCATATTGGGCACCATCAACAATCATAGGTGTTATTACAAGTTATAGTCGCAGCAGGTGTAGTAATATGCAACACAACTCCTAATTACACATCAGTCTGACAATGGCAGCAAAGACACTTCTGCACAATAACTGATTTTGTTTTTTTCAAGGGTGTTCATTGCCCACAACTGAATGATTGATTGAACAAAGAGACAAAAAAATAATAAAATAATACAGAAGTAAAGAAATAGTGAGGAGGGAGAAGTGAGGCATCAGTGAGAGTAAAGGTGAAGTGAAAGTAAATAACACAAGCGTAGCAGGTAGTTCCCTGCTCAGGCTCAGGTGCCATGTTTAGGTTTTCTGTTGCTTGTGTGTGGTTATGTTTAGTCTCCTGTTCCTATGCCATTAGGTTACATGTAATGAACAGGATTCTTACTTAAGTCCAGGTAGGTCTCGTACAGAGGCTGAGATCTCTGCGGCTTCAGGACACAGTTTCTCCACCAGCTCCAGAGGCCCCCACAGAGACTTGTTAAAGCCCAGGAATGACTTCTTCACTGGAGAGAGACAAGAGAGGAAAGAGGAAGAGACACTTCTCAGTCAGACGCTCTCGAACCGTGTGAAAAATCTATAAGTGGGTAGTAGGCATCACAGAAATATCCTTTTAATAAGTGTTACCTCTGAGGCCGTGTTTGAGGCAGTGCTCCATGACAACAAAGAACTGCTGCAGAGGAGGGTAGTCCGAGTCCAGCGTTCGTCCGAAGCTCAGAGCCGACTCGATCAGCCCCTTGATACTGAGCTTGGCCATGTTCAGCAGGTTGGCTCGCTCCATGGCCATAGGGTCTCGCAGGGCTGCAGGAACAAAAAACCACAAAAACACTTTACTTTTAATATATGCCGAAAATAGCAATATTAGGATTTAAAAAGGTCACTACAAATGATCATTTTCCATTATAGAAAAACTGAGGACCTTTGAGATTGTGACCTCCAACACAGGAATGCCTTTAAATGCTCCATAGGCGGTGAACCTCTGGGTTAATGTGTAGCCAAACACCAGATCAGGACGAGACTATGTCAGGTGGAAATGTACAGAGATGTTGCCTAGCAATGTAAAATAGTGTTAATTGCCCAAGAGGCAGCCATAGACACTGACAAATCTACAGATGATGTATTGGGAGCAGCAGCATGGCTGTTGGGCCCTGGGGATACATACTATATACTACTGTATACGAAAACACAGCAACCCTTTTACTGCCTGCTGTGTCATCATGTGACTTTTAAAGCTACAATGCTAAAGGGTCAGGATGTTCCAGAGGGGATTTGAGTTCATTGTAACTAGTACATGAAGGTAATTCTTCTAAATGAATGTTGTGTGTTCTTAAAAAAATAATAATAAAAAGAACATTGAAATGATCACAGAGCCCTGTTGCACTGAACACCTGCAACAAATGTAACAGACACCTGACAGTGACATCTGTCTGAAACTGAAGTGTGGGGAGTTGATCTGACTGAAAAAGAGCCCAGAGCTCTGCTGAAATGACGGAAGATGTTTATGGATGCACAAGTAATCGTCTATGATTAAGATGTATTTTTTTTTACACTGAACCCTTTGGAGCAGTTTCTCCATCTCTCTTTTTATAGGTAATTGTGAATTATTTGGTTTTTGGACTACGAATCTGGCAAAACAAGATTTTTGAAGAACATGGCTCTGAATAATTGTAATCTTCTTTCTCTACAATTTTTGACAATTTTGTAGATTAAGAAGATTCATCCAAAAAATGATCAACGGATTACTTTATAATGAATATATTGGTAGTTACAGCCCTACTCTCATGCGCAACAAAGTTATAGAATGTGTAGTTGTATCGAGGCAGCAACTGTATAGAGATAGTACAGCCCAGTGCTGATGATAAAGGGAATGATAAAAGCAGAACATTTTCCATTGGCACCAGTGCAGCATGTGATGCTTCAGGCAGTTAGGCTGTGTGGCTCCAGTATAGCGAGGATGTAGCCTAATGTCAGAGCAGAACCGATTGATACAAAATAAATTGGCCAGACACACACACACACACACAGGATGGATGGTGAGGTAATGTTGGATGTGGAAGAGGGTGGAGGAGACGTAGCAACTGGGTTTGTAACGCTGGTACATCCACACACACACACACACACACACACACACACACACACACACACACACACACACACACACACACACACACACACACACACACACACACACACACACACACACACACACACACACACACACACACACACAAGCTGAAAATATGATATGTGCTTCAGTTAACAACTGACTGATGTGATTGATTGATCCTGACCGATGTGTCCCTGAAACAATGAGTTACTGGGTGTCATTAGACCTGTGTCACCACACACAAACCTCCTCATGAACCACCCCTGATGCTAATAATAATACTCTACCTTGGACGTTCCAGTCCCCGGGCAGAGACGTCCTATGCTCCGAAACTTTGGGCAGGACGTGAATGCTCCCTGAAATGGTTTCGGATGCTTTCCTGGCCAAAGCAAAGATGGGAGCCTGCCATCGCCCGTCTCCTCCTCCACCACTACTACCTCTCACAGCGCTGCTAGTGATAGCTTTCTCCTCTTGCATCCTCAAAATCCCAAATACCTGAGCTTTGTCCTTGCTGTTGTCGGCTTCAGACAGAGCCAGGTCGTGCTCTGCGGGCGATGCCATGTTCACGTACCTATGAAATGAGTATAGTGGCTGTGCTGGTTCATGCGGGTTGCTAACCGTTAGCGAGAGCGTTAGCTTGATGTGCAATTCACCGGGCGACCATTGTGACAACCCCAGCGTGAAAATACCTGCGATACCACCGGCCCACAACACTGACAGGTCACGCTCGATCACGCTACAGGCAAAAAATTAAGCTTCGTAATGTCCCCAGAATGGTAAACGTAGGCGTCGTCCTACATGGCGGACGTTATAAGAATCGGTGGAGACCGCGCAGGCAGCAGCTCACGGGAATAAAGGCTTTTTCCGTTCATAGCGGCGTCCGACAGATTTGTTTACACCGAGCAGACCTAACCGATAGTAGGCTTGTCACGGCCCCGCTGCCTGCACCCTCCGGAGGGGCGGTGTCAAACGACTCGCTCACAAGATACACAAAAGGCAGCACTACGTCATGATTTGAGTGAGTGGGCTGCATTGACGTGGAAGTGGTGCCCCCTGCTGCTGTAAAGAGAGAACCGCACGGCTGCCTCCAGGCGCAGGAATCATCACCGCCACAGGTAGGTTTACTTGTGAGTCCCATAGCCTACTGAAACTACACACAGATGTGAGATAGGCATACTTATACTTGTGCTAGACTACTTTACACTTCTATTTCACAACAATTCAGAGGTTACTATTGTAGACTAGCCCTACAGTTTTAATATTTATAAGTAGCCTAAAATAAATAGTAGGTTAGGGTATATAGTTCAAGGGATAAAGTAGGCTATTCAACAGTAGGCTACACATATAGGCATAGGTCTACCTGGCAGTATAACAAGCTTGGTTACATCTTAAATGAATAAATAGCCTACACTTTTGTGATTTAATAAAATAGTCAAACAAACATGCAGGGCTTGCTTTGTGGCAATTGGTCTTAGTAGAGCAATATGTAACAGGCTGGTTTGGAATAGTTGTTTACAGGTCATTTCAAGAACATTGTGTGAGACTAGAGGTGTCAGTGGTAGGCCTATAGTTGACAGGAGTTTTCATGTACTTTAGGCCATATATATAGGGCAATTTGTTAAAGTAGCACTAGCCTCCTTACCTTGGCTGTAGGCTAAGCGCTCCATACTCTCGCTGTGAGTGATGCCCCATCGATGGAGACTCTGAGGGGAGTACATGGTGAGTAGGGCTCTCCTCTGCCCACTGCCTTGTTGCAAAGAGGATAGTCAAACCAAGCAGATCTGAAGTGGCTCGGTCTGGTTTCTGTTGAGTTAAAGTTTTTCTTGACCCCTATGATGATGTGTAACCAGATGTCTCTCCCTCCTGACCTGCCGTGGCCTGGTTGGGCTTCTCACAGTATAAGGATGTGTCCCAGTTAAGTCACAGTCTCAGGATGTGATTGGCTTCTGATTAGCTGCACAGGACAGCCTGAGTCAGAAAAAAGACAATGGAGACAGACAGGCTACATAAGACATAGGGATTGCAAATACTTCTGGAATGCTCTTGTCCTCTGTTCACAAAGCAAGGGTCATTTCAAGTCTTAAATTGCTAGACGTCCCATCTTCGTTCATCGTCAAAATAAACAACCTTAGCTGGGTAGCCTACAGGTAGTATGAAGCCACTAGCCCACCAGGATGCCCAGATGCACAGTCAGTTAACCATTTACAATGTACACTCTGTTCCGATAGATTTCTTTTTAGACATGTTCCTGCAATTTGTAAAATGAAAGAAAAGCTGTATCCAGAATCTGTTCTGTAAAAACATTGGACATTAATATGTTGTAAAAGAAATTACATTTTTAAATTAGGCTTAATCAACAATCATCTTTTTTTGTTTTTTAAAGATATGCAAATGTAGGCCTATGCATAATTGCATATTTATTCTAACATTTCAAAAAACTATTGTTTTAATAAAAGGTAATCGACTGGCAAAAGTGAATGATGATATCTATGATTTAAAATGTTTACCCTGTTTACCTGCAGTGTCACGCCTTAAAGGATGATTAAATAACAACAAACACACAAACAAACAAAATGGCCACAGGCATAGTCTAGCCTCAAAATTTACTTTTGTAACATTGACTCAAAGTTTAGTCTCTTCCAATAGCTTTATCACAGACCACTATTTCCATCTCTGCTCTCCTCACTGATTCAAACAGTATACACTCACACACATACACCACAGAGTCCTATCACTGCCATAAACAATATATTCCAAAATGTTCCCCCTTCAGATATTATGTTCTACTCTAATAAAACTTGATTTAACATGAAAATAGTTCATTCACCAACAAAATAAGGGAGAAAGATCTGACCGAATAAAAGGAGTTTTACCTTTTCTGCGAGCAGCTTATACGAGGAATGCATCCAGTGAGCCTCCTCCACCTCACCATGGATGTTTAATCCTCTGACTACTCACCAGTCACCAACTGAAGAACACTCAATCCTAAAACACACAACTGGAGCAACATGGAGGCTGCAGTAAACTGCATTGCGAGGACCACAGCTATTTTATTCCTATTTTATTGTTTTATCTTGTTCTGCTTCTCTTCCTCTGTGTGCCCTCTCTCTCTCTCTCTCTCTCTCTCTCTCTCTCTCTCTCTCTCTAATAGTTCAGGGCTGACCAGAGATCATATGACCAGTTCCTTGCAGATCCGTACTCCCCTTAGCCGATTGTTTGCTGCCTGTGTTAATTCTCTGAATGGCTGCTTCTCAATTCAGGCTGTTGCTACTTTGATATTGATGTCCATTTCTTTTTTTCTCTTTCTTTGTCTTTCATCTGACTGTTTACTGCCTTTCACACAATTGTATATTTATGCCTTTATATCAACAGACTTTTTACTTTTACTGTTTGCAATCAAAAGATGCATAAGCCAGCCACTTGAGCTTTCTGTAGGTTTGTTTGCTTGTGTTGTTGTGAGTCTGGTACCTTAACACTGTGTCACAGTTACATAAAAAAAACTACTGCAGCCTTTGTCTTATTTTCATCCAGAGATGCTAGGAAAAAATGCCCAACCCATGTCAATATCTTGCATTCAATATTAGATACATGCAGCCAGCATAGATCTTGTTCACTCACAGTGACTGCACAATCAAAGTATAACTGCCTCTTTATCATTGTTTCCATCTCCTCCATCCACATTTCCTTGTCGACTCTGTCTGTCTTGTGTCCACTCCCTACTCTCCCATCCTCTCTGAAACACATCTACTGAACAGCACTTCCAGGGCAGTGGGTTTGCACCATATGACCATGTGAAACACTAGGAACACACCCTTCCACACAGACAGACGACTGGAGAAACCAATCAATATTCTTCAGTGGAAGCTCTTCCCACCGATAGGGCTGTGGTGCTGTTTCATCATAGCAGCATAGCGCTTCATTCTGCAGCAGTGCTGTGTGGTGCTGCTGTGCACACAGATTGTTATTAACCATGATTATAATAAAACAATTAACAATCTGACAAGTAGGAAACAGTGCTTCAATTAGAAGACAACCGTTATCAACATGTATCACAAGATTACTGTATCTCACCTCGGGCGGTGGAAAGCAGAGAACTGGTCCGTATGTGTGCAGCCTGTCAGCAGAAGTCAGTCAATCCTGGTCCGAAGAAGCATTAGCCTATATGCTCAGGTCCAGTGTGCACAGTCTGAGGCAATGACTCGGTAAGAACTGTAAAAGATGAGCTTTGTTTTACTTTGTGGGCTGAATGTACAGTCTAAGAGTCGGGAGTATCTCCTTTCACATATTCTTTCTTGTAACACATCTATCTATCTATCTATCTATCTATCTATCTATCTATCTATCTATATGTAATCTAATCTACAGATGCTAAATCAAAACACTCCTCTATAGTTCTGCAGCAGTAAGCCAGTGCATGCTCTGGAGACATCACCGACAGAAACCACACAACCATCACCACATCCAGCACCCAATGACAGGAGAGCAGGAAGCCTGGGAGAGGGGGAGGGGTTAGGGAGTAACACAGCAAAGAGGGGGGAAGGGGGAGGAGGCTCGTAAGGGCATAAATATACAGTGACGAGAGAAGAGGGATGACGGGTGAAGGAAGTAGAGTATTACCATACAAAATGTATAGCAGGAATGGGGAGTAATGTCAGAAGGCCACTGACTTGTACTCATACATACAGCCCACCCAAACATCAGCATGATATATCGTTCATATCAATGGAATACATGGAGATATGAATGAAGCTTGGTGTGTGCGTGTGTGTATGTGTGTGTGTCTGTGTGTGGGGAAGTGAATGACTTTGCAGCTCAGACAATGAAATAGTATCACTGCAGCTAGATAGCACTCTCAGTGAAATCTAAGATGAGGCCAGTTCTGCTAACACTGTCCAATAAACCAACCAAATAGATTCTTGTACAATTTTTTGGTCAAATAAAAACAAATATGGCCAAATAGACATACAGTGACCATTTGTTTACAGACTATGCCTCTAATATAAAACACCAGACCATCTTAACAGCACAACTCTTATAACAGAACAGAAAGGGCAGACTGGCTAAAACTAGAAGAAGCAAAAACAGCTTTTCAGAAGCAAGAAAATATTTATTTGTAAAAAAGTAAGGTAGAAATGACTCCTTTCAGAAAGATGATGGAGAGACACGTATGTACAGTCCGTGAGCTCTGTCTAACTTGGGAAAATCACTTGAAAAGATGCAGACCGCAGAATCATTTTAAAATCTAATTAAGATTTAATTTAAGGATTCATAACTTCCCCTCATTTTTAGTAACAAATTCCTTTTTTTCATTTTTTTTTCACACTTGCAGTTATTTGAAAATGTCGTCAATAGAAAATATGAGCCGGTTCTTTGCTGTCTATCAGTCATCTGGCAACAGTAACAACATGAGCAAGTGCTAGACAAAGAGTTGATTTGTAAAGTAGTTATTAATAATTAATAACATTTTGTAATTGTGTAATTTGTGCATTATTTTTGGAAATATATAACATAAATGTTCAATATAATCAGTTCAACAACCAAGGCTCCAAACATATATTCAAATTGCACACTAACATGAGTTAAAAAGGAGGAGTTACTTAAGGGCTTGTTTTAATTGATGGTGTTACATGTTCCGGCAGGTGTACCTTAATAACTAACAACTCTGTGTTTACTCTAATTGTATTAGTAGCAAGAGGGTGGCCCTACATCCAAACCTGCTATATAGCCTAGAAATCCAGACTCATGATGTAGCGTCTGGCCACGACAAATAGACATTCTCAACTAAAGTGGCGGCACCAAACCATGCATTTCAAATACCACTTCAGGCAATTGGATAGCACTAGAACCAATCAGAGCAATAAAAAAGGTAACGTATTCAGCCCTGTTCGTTTATCGAACAGCAGGGTTTACTGGTAAATTAAACTTTTGCTGTGGTCGGTCGGCAAAACAGAAGATTCTTCTTTCTTGCTAATGAAAGATTTGAGTGCCGTCTTCCAAATAGAGCCCCATAAATAAAGCTCTGGCCCGCCCATATCAGAAAGTAAGATTTTGATTGATAGCTCCGAATTTTCTGACATATTTAATGAGCTCCAATGTTTCATGTCCAGACCAACAGGCGGAGCAAATATAAATTTACCAGTGGCAGGTCTGGATTTCCAGGCTACCTGATATATGGAAAACTCTGACAATACTGAATTAGAAATCCACTGTACATATAGATATTTGTAATAGCAGCGCTGATCCAAAACTAATTATCAACATGATATAATGGTTAAAAAAATGTCTCTTTACAGGGTGAATAGTAATAATACAATAATGAGCCAGTCTTCAGTCTTCAAACTCTGCAGCATAAAGTACTTGCTGGAATTTCATGCGCACCTCCATTCTTTTCTTAATGGTTAGCCTCTTCAGCGAGGGCAGCAGGCTGAACAGAAACAGTTCGTCTTCATCCCTGAGGGCAGTGAGGTCATCTGCAGAACTCATCTCAGCTCCTGCTGCTGTTCGTCTTCTACGTTTGAGGAAACCTTCCATCTCCTGATGGTTGTTTGGACAGGACTCCACAAGAGAAAAGCTAGTGCTGACGACAGGCAGGCGCAAATGCATCTTCTCTTTACCTGGCTCCTTCTCCAAGTCACCTCCCTGTGTGGCATGAACGCAGGATATAGCATTACTAAAGTAACTTTGTTGTATTGTGTTGCAGAGCCTGACTAATTAACTGGCAGGCAGATATGATCCTTTCACACTATACATTGTATTGGCTAATAAATATCAAGAAATTGCAGTAAAGACATGCTTGAGGTGATTCAGACACTACGTTTTTTTCCCACCAGAGAGCACTGTCGAGAAATGTTTTCTTTTGATTATTGTTCAGTTGTGTACATCAACCATATGTGTATTGTTTTTGCTTTGTATTTGTTTGACTCGAAATCCCTCAATTGATCTCTCCCTCTAAAGCTTAAATCAAATGAAAAATTGTGAGATTTAAAAGGCAGTGCGATCAGCCATATCAAAATAAATAAGCTGTGCAGGACCTATAACATATGTGTATCAAAAAATATTTTTTGGCTCGAATGTTTAAAAAAAAGGATTACAAAAAACAAACAAAAAAAAACATGAAATTCATTTATTTTTTTCATTTAACTTTTATTTATCCTCGAGAGACCAATTGAGGGTTGACCCTCATTTACAATGGTGTCGAGTTCAAATAAATTCCAAGGAAAAACAACAATACATACACAATATTCAATGCAAATACATCAAATACACAACAACGGGTGAAGAGAGAAAAAAACAATTGAAACATTTACATAGTGGTGAAGAGTGGCAGCAATTAAAATGAAATGGGTGAAAGTACAATATAGCCTAATTAAAACAGTTACAGGTAGAGTTTGGCAGATTCAAGATAGTTAGTTTAAATTGATTAAAGGATATGAAGGTATTTAGTTTAATTTGTTGCTGTAAGTTGTTCCAGGAGTCGGGGGCACTTAAGCTAAAAGCTGTCTTTCCCAGCTCAGACCGGGCTTGTGGGACATAAAGCATGAGCATGTCAGTGGAGCGGGTCTGATAAAGCCCATCTGAAATTTGCAACATTTCTGTTAAATAACGAGGAAGCTTCCCGGTCAAGGCTTTGTAAATAAAAATATGCCAATGTGCATCACGTCTCTCTTTAAGGGAGTACCACCCAACCTTTTCATATAAAAGACAATGGTGTGTGTCATAAGCATCTCCTGTGATGAACCTTAAAGCAGAGTGAAAAACAGAGTCTAGGAGTTTAAGACATGAATGAGATGCATGTCGGTAAACCACATCACCGTAATCAAGGACAGACATAAAAACTGCCTCAATAATCCTTTTCCTACTAAATAAAGGGAAGGTGGTTTTGTTCCTATAAAAATAGCCAATTTTTTGTCGTAGTCGACAAACAAGATTTTTTATATGGAAATTAAAAGTGAGTTTATCATCTAACCAGATGCCGAGATATTTGCACTCTGTGACTCTTTCAATTAAAAATCCATTCTTTGTAAAAATATTAAAATCATTAAGAGTTGTAGTTCTTGCTCTGGAGAAACACATATATTTGGTTTTGTCTGAGGTTTACTAGACAGTCCTGCAGGGTGTTAAAAGAGCTTTGTAGGTTCTGAATAGATTGGTGCACCGAATCGGAAATGCAATACAGTACTGTGTCGTCAGCGTATAGATGGGCATGACAGTTTTTTAGCGATGAAACAATGTTATTTATATAAATTGTGAAAAGAACTGGACCTAAAATTGAGCCCTGTGGGACACCATTTGTAACAGTTAAAAACTCAGACTGGTATCTTCCCAGTTTAACTGACTGCTGTCTATCAGAGAGATAATCCCTAAACCAGCTACATGCAGACTGATCAAAGCCAATGTCATGCAGCCTCTGTAAAAGCAAATGGTGGTCAACAGTATCAAACGCCTTTGAAAGATCAATAAAAAGTGCTGCACAGTGCTTTTTCTTGTCTATTGCTGAAACAATGTTGTCTACAACCAAAGTCACAGCAGAGACAGTACTGTGACCTGCCCTAAAACCAGATTGGAATGGGCTCAAAATGGAAGCACTAGTTAGAAATGTTTTTAACTGATTATTAATAAGTGATTCTAGAATTTTTGCGAGGCATGGGAGTTTGGAAATTGGCCTGTAGTTATTAAGATTATTTTTGTCACCACCTTTATGTAAAGGAATTACATGAGCTTTTTCCAAATGTTAGGAACTATTCCAGAGGAGATGGAAAGATTAAAAATATGGGTAATTTGTTTTGATATTATATGTGTAGAAAGCTTGATTGAAAACGGGTCCAAATTGTCCTCTCCTATGTACTTCTTGGGGTTGATGGCGAGGAGTGCATCTACAACAACACTTGTGGGAAGAAGATCAAGGCTGAAAATAGGAGTTTGAGAGACAGGCGGTACGTTACTACTGGTGGTAGAAGGCGTATATCCTCCATTCTGAAAGAGTTGACCAGCAGCTACAAAATGAATGAATGAAATAAATATAAGCTATACCTTTCTGTTAAAAAATACTACTATTTTGCTTATCATTCTTCAAAGTAAAAAAAAACATGGTGTATATGCCTAGTGTTTTCAGGTTCTGATATGATACACATTAGGTTGGTTTGCTGACAAATCAGTTCCCCACCACGTGCTTTTATTGTGAAAACTAATCCCGGATACTCTGAGAAGCCGATGTAAATAAAGATGTCGCTGGTCTCTAAGATATAACCTCTTCATAATATTAGGTCCATGTTTTGAACTACATTATGTCAAACAGACAGGCGAACTCACCTCGTCGGCCTCTGCCAAACGAGTGTCTTTTCTGTGCTTGACAAAGTCGTGGAGCCAGGCCAGCTGCTGGTACAGCGTCGGGACGGGCCTCTCCGTCGCGTTCTCGTCTTCTACCGGCTGAGTGACGTTTCGCATGGCCATTCGCTTCATCGCTTTGCAGAATTTGTCGCGCAGGTTTTTCCATTTGTGCTTCAACTCGTCTTCCGGCTTTTCCATACTGTCTGCAATAGCCAGCCACGATAAATGTGTCTTCAGGTTGTCCTTGTAATCCTGCCGGGACTGGTCGTACAGATTCGGGTGTTCGCGTATCAAGTCCGCGAGCTTCTGTTCCTCAGCGTTCATTTTGTTTTCGCTTTATTTAGGCCTACCTACCTCACCGCGAAGTTCTTTTGTCGGACAACAGACCATGAGCGAGGTTCGTCTTCTTCGACTGGTTCAAGCTTGCCGAAGGAAGTACAAAGCTCCGTTCATTCAAAATAAAAGTTTTGCCTTTTTTCAATATTAATACATTTTTGTAGGCTTATTAAAGTAGGGGTTTAATAAAATAACTATATATTTTTTAGATTGAACATATTCCACATTTTCTATTCACATCTTATATTACATTTACATAGAAAATACTTTCATTACAGCACATTATGGCACATTTAAATTGAATTAGGGCCTGCAATTATACTAAAACATGGTGACCGTGACACTATGCCACAGTTAAACTAATGGACTTTCCTTTTGGTCACAGAAAGGAGTAATCAGACACAGAAACTACCTGAAAGAAGGCCTTACTTCAGGATTTAATCCTGTGTGTGAAAGCAAAATGTTAAATTTGAAATACTATCTGAATCTTATCACTTTTGAGTTGTTCAGCAATGTCATGCACCTCCTGTCTGCCTCCTCTAGATGGCAGACTTGTCTTTATCTATTTACTCTTATTGTTTCATTATCTTTGTACAGTTGAGAAGGTTCAATAAAACACGATCCCTTGGTTTTGTGGAAGCTTTAGGACACACAAAGCTTTCCTGGACATAGAACTAATTTAAAGACACAGTAAATGGACTAGAAACAACTGATGTGACGGAGTCTTGTCATTGCCCATAATGTTTTTTATTCTTTCTTTTAATCCCTTTGAGTATCTTTCAGGTTTAGAATATGTGTACCGTGTAGGCCTACCTATGCAAAAAAAAAAAAAAAAAAAGTAGGCATAGTTGTAAACACACCAGAAGTCCTGGTTATGATGCAATCCTCATAATAAAAATGATTGCTATCAGGTGGTGGATGGCTTTTCATACATAAAACATATAGCATTGTGAAATTTAATTGTTTGCCAAAACATAATAATACGTCATTACAGTGTAGATGTATGGTTATTATGTTAACTTGCTATGAATTGACTAGATTTGATGTCATTACTTATTTATTGCAGACTTATAAACGTTTAGCCTTATGAAATAAATCATGTTAAAACTCTCTTCACTAACCAGTAGTTCTATTTATAAGTTTGCAGTCTGTTGCACTGAGGTTCGGAGCTTTCGGTTTGGGAAAACAAATGATTATCAAAGAGCAGAATTTAAATGAAGGCTACTTTGAATAGTTTTTAAATGGTAACCACATGAAGACTCAAGGCAGGTGTGATGAGTACTTACATCCCTGCATCCAATTGAATTAGCATGTGAAGGCCTGGATGCTGAGTTGTGACAGATCAAACGTCCTCTCTGTTGGAGGCAGTCTACAGTATAGTGTCACCAAGTTCCCTCGAGTGGGACAGTATGAAATACAGCGACAGCACAATGTATAACACCAATTATGAGGACATCAGTTATTAATTTAGAGATGCCACAGGTGGAAATTACAGTATAACTGACTAGACTGCTTACAAGGATCTGAAATATGTCTGATCCCTGTTATTTTAGGGATCGAGCCCAGTCAACACAACTTCATTACAACCGAAAACACAAATTATATTGACAGCACAAGTGATAGTTAGCAGTTGTGACTGATAAACATGGGGAGTTATCACCCTTGTTGTTGAAAGAAAAACAACTCGATAAGCAGTCGCAGCCAACCAAAAAATTGTCCTATAGTGGCTGCTGGTCAAACACACGTCAATGGGTTAGGGTTATGCCTTACTTTTGGTGTTTTATTTGCAGATGGGGTGAGAGATGAGACTATATAGATTATTTGAGGCTCATTATTTATAAGTTCATTTGACAAGATGACAGCAACAATAATAAAAATGTTTTTGATTGGATGACTTAATGAAACTCTGTAATAAAACCTACCAAATGGAACATTCTCCAAAAGGGAAGAGTAAGAATGAAACTAAAACATCATGCTACCTTGCTTCCAGTAAGACGAAAAACTCAAATGTGTCCAGTTAAGCCTAAACAAAATGCTCTCAGCTATTACATTAAAACATGCACACAGAGGGAGAGAATAGCCATGCTCCGAGGGAACATAGCGTCTGCTTTTCTTCTTTAAGTTAGAATTTTGGCATAGGCAACCAAACCCCCTAATACGTGTGCTTTTTCAGCAGACCAGCATGTTGCTCCTGCAGTGATTGTGGCAGACTGCCTGTCAGCAGACAGAAGGGAACCACAAGAGAGCAGCGGAGCCTTTATCTTCACTCATGCGCTGCAGCAACAGCAAGTTTTCCACTTTATGTGACTCCAGAGCTTGTCAGAAAAGCCATTTGGTGGGGTCACCAAAGGAAACATGCATAATTTATGTTTTTCATATGCATATGAACAAATCAGATAAAATACCAGTTTTTGGAAAACTTATAATGTGGTCCAGTCTTTTAGAAATAACGTCTGCATGCAGTGATGGAATGCACAAGCAAAATACATGGTGCACTGCAGAAAGTCAAGAAGGCCCAGACTCTGAACATGTGCATATAACTGACCAGAGAGAGCCCCCAGGACTCAACCAGACACGCTGGGCTCAGCAAAACAATGAGAAGAAATCCTCAGCAACCAGTAGAGCTATTGAAGTGTGAGATGTAGCACAAACACACTTAATGGTGGAGTCAGCAATTGTGGAGAATGCTTGTTGTCACTTTTTTGTCTTAAGTGAATATCTCCTGATGATCCGCTACCTGTCTTTTCTGTGTGTACTCTGAAAAAAAGGTGCTAATTATCAAGTAAACAGGCATGTAAACAAAGGGTTTGTTAACAAAGGGGGCCCACTTTAGCTAGCAAGATGCGAGTAGCACAGGTAGCGGAGGAGATATTCACTGATTTTGACCAAAAGTGATTTTGACATCAAGCGTCCAGAATTGCTCACTGCACCTTTTAAATCTCTCTGTAGCCTCATAGGATGTATCAGCTGCCAGGTTGGCTTACAGTGTAAACTATACAGGGACTTAGTTTTGGCTATACCTTTCAGTCTCAATGGCAGTTGTTGAGTGTCTCAGCCACTTTCCCTGCAAGGCAGTCCAGGAATTTGAACCACTGACTCACTGGTCACGAGGTCACTTCTGTAACCATTTGGCTTACTGTCCTCTACAAATGTTTACGATCTGTGCTACATGTTTGTCCTGTCAAAGTATTTATGCTGTGTGGTGAACCCCGAACAACAACAAAAACATAGATTGAGTTCACAATCAATGAGGTATAGTGTGGATTCATGATGTCCGCCATACATTTAACAAAAATGAATATCCTGGGGGTTCTTATGTAATGCTGATGTGCTTGCTTGTCTGTCTGCTTTGCTATCTCCCCTTTGTGGATGACTCAACATCCCAAACCGTCTCCTCACACACACACCCACACACACACACACACACACACACTCTCTCTCTCTCTCTCTCTCTCTCTCTCTCTCTCTCTCTCTCTCTCTCTCTCTGCAGTGAGAGTGACATATTTATCTTCAAAGGAAAGGAGGAGGGAGAACAGAGACAGATATACAGCCTAAAAACAGACACCAGGCAGGTAGACATAGATAAATCTGTGAGAGTGAATGAGCGTGTCGGTGTCCAACAAGCTGAGCCTGATAATGTGGACTAGTAGTACTAGTAGTAGGCCATACACACTTTGAAAGGGCAGCTGTAATAAACAGAGGTGAGGCAGACAGAGAAACTAGCGTTGCTCTCGTGTTCTTTTTACCGGTTTTGTCTATACCAGATAATCTATAGACTTTAATATCTAGTGTGAGAAGAAGAGACTTTTTCCAAGCCAAGCTATAATGTGGTATCTTGAGTGTCTTGTCTCTTGTGTTGTTGCAGAGCAGCTCTTTCCCAGATCAGTGATAAGTGTCACCTCAGTGGGGGGTTTGACACCTGGCCTAGTGTAAAGGTGGGGTGCGGGACGTGAGAAGTCTGTGGTTCACACTTCATTGACAGTAGGAGATGATCCTGTAACTAACCTTCTAATACACACACTCACTCATTCATGTAAACTTTACAACTGCTCACTATTTTTCCAGAGTGTATCATGATATATGTTTTTTCTTTTCCTTTTTCTTAATGAAAAAAAAAACATCTGCAGAAACTAGTTTCCATTCGCTGGTCCTCTAGTGATATGTAATCACTATTACAGAAAACGCTTGATTAAATGAACTTTCACTGGGTTAAAATAGACACAATGTTTTGAGTAGGTTTTTACTCTTTGGTGAAGCCTAAATTAAAGCTCTACCGACATACATTGATTTGTTTTTGATGTTTTTTTCTTAAAGGAAAATTGTAAACCCTTTGACGCATTAAAGGTTTTATTTTGACAGCACATTCACCTATATCAGTTCCTGCTTGTATCTGCATCACCACGCCATGATGATGTACAAAGAAAATAAATAGGGGAAGGTGGGGTGATTTGTGCAACTTTTTACTCAAAGTGATTTTAAAGTGAGGCCTTGACAGTTATGTCTCCAACTCAAATATGTACATATATTTCAGGATGTTGTGCATCCCTGGCAATAAAAACTTTGGATCTGGAATAAACTGTTTAAGAAATATAGCTTTCGGAAAAAAAGTTGTCTTGTCTTGATGATGGTGACTTTGTCATTGTGTCACAATGACAAAGTCACCATCATCATCTTTCTGGCCATCTGAACTCTCATCAGTGGTGTCGTTAAGTGGAATTGAGATGTCACTCTCTCCTGAGCTACTGTAGACTATCACTTTCTTTTGGTGACCAGCGTATACAGCCATGCCACTGGCACAACTCTCAGAAATGTACTTTGCACTAGTTGCTCCGTGCTTGTGGAACCAACTGCCACCTGACAAATGTGATTCCCCCTACATTTCTGCCTTTAAATCAAGGCTCAAAACCCATATGTACACCCTGGTGTTTCCTCCCCATTAACCTCTGCACTACTTACTTACCTCTGCACTACTATCTGTGTTTATGTGGATGTATGGGCTTTACGTCTTTTATTTTGGTTATTGTTATTTTACCTTCATTGTTTACCTACTGAATGCACTATGTACAGCACTTTGGACAGTGCAAACTGTCATAAATGTGCTTTTATAAATACATTTTACTTACTTACTTACTTATAACTCACCCGGGCCCTTGCGCACAAATCACCCCATCCCCAGAATTTTGGATAATAGGCATGATGCAGCAATTTAGGGTTGACATTGTGCTAACTATATAGACTCAAAGTGTAGCATACCAAAGCACTAAAACATGTGTCAAATGTTTTCAAACGTGTCTATAATTGTTCAGACACAATAATCAAAAAACCTTGATCATGGAAATTTTACTTTGAAAGGCAAAACACAGTTTTTTGAGCTTAAATGTGCTTATATCTTATTCCTTGTGTCTCCCTTCTTTACAGGATGAGTCAAATGGATGGCTCTTCTTAAATATGTGGTCACATTTCCAATTTCTTCCACGGTTTTCTAGAAACAAGGGGTTTTGCAACTTCCAAAATGCACAAATCACCCCACCTTCCCCTACAATGAATAAATGGGACATAGTACTTTCTGTGATGGTCGATTCACGTCGAGCCAGTTTCAAATATCTTCATTTATCTTGATTTTCTGTGTGTGTGTGTGTGTGTGTGTGTGTGTGTGTGTGTGTGTGTGTGTGTGTGTGTGTGTGTGTGTGTGTGTGTGTGTGTGTGTATGGAGACAATGGAAACTAATGCCAGACTGGAGGGTAAGAAATCAGACTGAAACTTATGGTTGGTATGCCTTGGAAAATGTCATGCAAATTTCATGAGATTCATTGTGGGCCAAAACATTAAAAAGCCACAGGAATGATCCGTTCCCTGTCATGACAGCCATTATTCTGTCAAACTGCTGTGGAGATGTGACCTTTTCTCACAAAACATAACCAAACGTTAAAAATGTTTATTCTACAGCCGCGGTCTATTGTCACATTGTTTTTATTAGGCTGGTGACATCTTTCCAACCCAATGAAGAATCCTTTTTTTCTGTGAAACCCATTCAATCATACAACATAATGCAAATGCACACAAAGGCTGCTTAAGAGAACAGGACGTGCCCCAGGAGTTTAGAGAACTGGCCCTGCATTCCAAATGGCATACGTTTTTTATTTTTTTATTCTACATACATCTGACCATACTGACTTTATAAGGCAATTTTGCACGATCTGCCTCCTTATTTGTATTCTCTAATGGTTCCTAAAAACAGTGCTCGTATCACTCGGTCTAGCATTTTGATTATGTATAACGTTCCTCGGACTCGCACTACGTTTGGTGAAAGTGCCTTTAAATCTTTTGCCCCCTCATCATGGTCTAAGCTACAGGAACACCTTAAACTTGAATCCTTTATCACCATGAACAATTACAAAAGCAGGATTAAGGACTATTTAACCGCAAACTGTACATGCCCGGTTACTGAACACTGACTTACTGCCAATGAGATTGATGCTTTGTGACTTTTTATTTTATTTTTTATTGTGTTTTGTGTCTTGTTTTAAGTGTGAAATTTTGTTTTTTTAATGTGAAACTTTTATGTTTTTATGCTGCCTTCTTGGCCAGGACTCTCTTGAAAAAGAGATTTTGAATCTCAATGAGTATATTCCTGGAAAAATAAAGGTTAATAAATAAATAAAATAATAAATTCTATTTAGCATGAAGTAGGCATACAATTGGGACACATACTTTTACTCATTTTTCATCACGACATTGCACCTTGATCTTGCCTCTTGCTTTTATATCTGTTGCATTCCGAGTTGTTTTCATACAGAGTCTCCGTCGGTGTGACGTCAATTCTGGTGCGCACTGGATTGTGGGTAAGAATCGCCCAAGTAGCATGCTGATTTCAACCTAATAGGTCCATGATTTCAACACAAAAAACCTAGGCCAGATGTATTAGACAAGGTATTTTTAAAGAGGACCTATGATGCTTTTTGACTTTTATGACCTATAAACGTTGTTATGATGATTCATAGTCATGCTTAACCATACTAAATTATCAAATAATGACTTACATGCATTTCGACATATTCCCTGCTGACCGTCTGGGGTGTCTGTGCAGAGCACTAAACACTATTCTAGCCAGTCGAGAAGTCACGTCTTCAAAGCGGTCTACCCTTTCATAATTTGTGACGTCGCATAAAACTTTGTGACGTCTCCACGCGGATGTTTCCATGTATGGTAATGCTGTCACTTCCCTGTTCGCGTCTGCCTCGCGCCCTTATAGGTCCATGCTCGCGCTTCCCGCCACTGAAAGTGTTCCGGAAGGAAGGTAACCAATCACAACGGAGTGGGGTTTGCAGGAGGGGGGGGGGAGGGGAGCGGAGATGGCCGAAGCACAGGCGGAGGGGGCCGAAGCACACACACTCAAGTGTTGACAGGATGTGCTGGATCGCCAAAATAAGAGAAAGAGCTTCCCGAAAATCTACATAGTTTTTTGTGATGTGATTCGTGTCAGGTTGCTCTATAGCAGTGTAAAACAAGAAATTAAGACCAGAAAAGTAGCATAATAGGTCCTCTTTAAGCATACTAAATCTGACCACAAGAATTGGGACATCTTAAATCTTTTTTCTACCATACTAAATAGCAGAAAGTATGGGAATTGGAACGCAGCCTAAATGTCCATTGGTTTTTCTAAAGAGATGTGCACCGTTTTTTCAAAAGCTAAATGGACACTGGACAATGCTATGTCGTAGGAGATCTCATATTACCCCGACATACGTTGGCTTTGTTTTAACACTGATACTGACAGCACTGCAAATTATTGTATGCTTTGGTGTGATGTGCCATCTTTAAAGAGGTCAGAAGCTCAGCAGGAGGTTGCTTGAACTGCAAACTCTTCCACAGTAGGTACAGTACATGACAAGGCTCCATGGCGCCACTGTGACAATCCTGTAAACTCACTAACCCTCTCTCTCACACACACACACACACACACACACACACACACACACACACACACACACACACACACACACACACACACACACACACACACACACACACACACACACACACACACACACACACACACACACACACACACACACACACACACAGACATCCTGTTCCTTTTGACAGAGACATGCTAAAGAGCGACTGCGACTCATTTATACTATTTGAGGCTTCTGTGAGACTTCTTTCTTCCTTTCTTGTGCCTTTCTCAGCATCTTCCTCATCTTTGGGGTGTGAGTATAGTGTGTTGTTTTCCCTCCCTCATTACTGTTACGCTAGATCTCTTTTCTCCCTGCACACATGCTTGATCAGATAAAGGAGTGATGTGGGCTATGCTCCACTGAGGCGGATAGATTGTTGTTACCATGTGAATATGACTTTCATCCACATTAATATGTTGTGCCTTGTTTCAAAAGTGCCACACTGAGGCATCTTGAACAGTAAAACATCTAAATCCCCTCGTCTTTCAGTCAGCAAACAGCGTCTTTATTGGCAAATGCTACACTTTGTATGTGAAACAGCAGTCAAATGTGGACTAAAGACCAAAATGATGGATTTTTTGCAAGTTTGGCTTATACGCAGCAACACAGCTGACTGTGTGACAGGACAAAAGAAAGGTTGTGTGTGTGTGTGTGTGTGTGTGTGTGTGTGAGTTTGCGTTTATCATTCCCGTGTTAAAGGGAAGTGTCTGTGCTTATCAAAGAGCAGAATGAGGTGGCATGTACCTGCTGAGGAGCTATCAGCTTGTTTTACTGTGCTGTTTTCCCCAACCACACAGAGACATTGTGTGGTGATGTGTGTGTGTGTGTGTGTGTGTGTGTGTGTGTGTGTTTGTTTGTTTGTGTGCGTTGAAGCAGATCATCGGACGCTGTAGAATTATTATTATAAATAAAAACATGTATACAAAAACAGTAGCTTTGCAACGGAAAAGAGGCTCTTCTTTGGTATTTGTCCATAGGTTACTATTTAAACAAAATGACACAACATACTCTTGACAGGAGTTTGCAGTGGCATAGGGCTGATTTGCTGTATTTTTTAAATATTTTTTTTTAAATATATGTTCACATTGAGTTCAGTAAGTGCACAATATATGTTGTCCTCTATATCCCCCTGAAGGTGCCCATGTGTTCAGTTGGAAAAAGATGACCTGACAACACCTGGTGCTCCTCGACAGTTTACACATCCTCTCACTCCCTCTTTCTCTTTTTCTCATTTTTGTTCCACTGTGATCAAAGAGTTTCCAGTCAGGCATTTACAGCCATGACTGTGATTTACACAGAGGAAGACGCCACCGTGGTGTGACAAACTTTAAAAAGGTCAGTAAAAGTGCTGCGTTCTCCAATGTCTTCTTGTTTTCGATGACACATTCCATGGCTTGTTTCATTGAGTACTTGTGTTCACTTGACAACCCAGCTACATTGAACTGCTGCCACCAGGGCACACAGCACTGTTATCAAATGACGGATTGTCTTTGGAATGATAAGCATTTAACTTTTTCTTCTTTGAAAACATGCAAAATTGAGAACCACACAGACAGCCAAACTATGAGAAAGCCACATTGTCTGTTTCCCCCAGGAGAGAGTTCTTTCTCGAGTTGTTTAGGTTGTAGGACTATAGACTAGAAAAACCACCTGTTGCTCACATTATGGCATGAACAGGATGGAAACAAACATGCTGTGTGTCTTAATTCAAATGGAAATATCAAGGGATGGAAATAGACAAGAGAATATATAGCAGCAGAAGTCCTTTTTCACCTGTCCAAGAAGAAGTAGTGTGGACGAGCCTCAGATCAAAGCAGATTCCTGGAGTGATCGTCCCACAGGAGGTTGAGCGGCCCTGCATTGAGCTCAGGGATTTCCCTGTTATCCTGGCCTTTGACCAGGAGCCCCTACCGGCCCCTACCCCCCTCTACCTCCCAAAACCTGCCTGCTAGTTAACCTGCTCGTCATGCATGTGACCCATCAGCACTTCAGAGGAAGTCCCAGTGCATAGTCATCTGTGGAGAGTTAAACCGTTACCGGGAGTAGAGAGAGAGAGAGGGAGGGAAAGAGAGAGAGAGAGAGAGAGAGAGAGAGAGAGAGGGAGAGGGAGAGAGAGAGAGAGAGAGGGGGAGAGCGATATGAATGAGAGTGAAGAAAAAGGAAGAAAGAGAAGAGCATAGTCAAAGTTAAGTCATGATTCATGCATTAACACAGGAATGCCATTGAGCGGTGGAACAGGCACAGTAGTTTCCAGCAGCAGCAGGAGGTGGACAGCATGAGCATGCTACCCATCATCTAGTTAAAGGGAGAATCCGCAGCAAAACAAAATCCATGTGTGCTGCAGTGCCTCTTGATCTTGAAGGGCAAAAATGAATTCAACCATATACCGCAGCACTGTATTCATTGACCAGAAGCTAAATGAAGCCATTTCCTGTCAGCAGTCACTATTGTTACAGTTCAAACTGCTGGACATGCAGTACATGGCTTTAATACATTCTTATAAAGGTGAACACCTTTATAAGTACCAATGATTTACATTAAACTTGTCTGTGCCCCCTTTTGAATTAACAGTGCTTTGACTCATTGTTTGTATACACATATTGGTAATAGCACCTTTAACCCATTCTTCCTTTTGATAAACTTATCCTGTTAATACTATACTCACTACTGTAATGTCACTAATTGTTACTGTCATTAAAATGCTAAATTCAGGACCTGATATTAGAATTGTATTCACAGACTAAAGTTATTTTCCCACCATTGTCAAAAGATAGTACCCACGAAACTTATGGTCTCCCTCACTTATATTGTGGATTATAATTTAGTGCCAAAGAAACCCACAGACATATGTGAGGATGACTGTCTCATAGCAAGAGTCAAAACAATGGCTGTTTCTTTTTCATCATTAGGAGGAACACAAAATAGCTGCAGATGGAGGCAGTCAGTATGTCAACGCAAACTGTACGCACACTGTGGCTCACTGTTTGAAGCATGTCACAAAAACATAGTCAACGCAGGTAGAAGTGGAGTAGAAGGGTTAGGATCAGACTGCAGTGTGTGTGTGGCGTGCAGTGTTAGAAATGTCATAACATGTGTGTCCAACCAATAACATAGTAAGAGACAGACAGGTACACATAGTCAAGCATTCCTCTCTTGACCCAGTGAGAATAGATTATCTAAAACCTAAGCAGAACTAAAGGCTTATATTTATAGTTGCACGGAGGGATAAAAAATGTCTTTGCACCGTTGTCAGGATGACTTTACAACCGCACACCCGACACAGATCTGTCTAATAAAGACAGATGAGAAAAAAATGATAAAAAAGATGAGAAGATTCATATAGAGAAAGTGGTGAGAGTGATCTCAGGGAAAAAGTAAAACAAAGACCTCAAAAAAAAAAAAAGAAAAAAGCAACAACAAAGTTGGAAAGTGGTCTGAGGCTAACAGAGTTTGCATCTGAAACATTCACGAACACACACACAACCAGATGTGCTACGCAGCTATAGTTCGCATGCTCACATACAAAATGCGGAGAGACGTCTCGGTTAACCGTAACTGGCTGATGCTACTGTGGTCAGTAATGCTGTGTTTGCCGAATATTTTCTATTATTCAATTGTTGTTGCACTATATATTACACCCCCCCCCCCTCCCGCATACAAGGAGATATATTGTGTTCATCATCGTCATCTGTCAAACAAGATAACTTCACAACTGCCTGAGACAGATGCTGGTAACAAAGCAGAAGCTTCACAATCAAAAATCAATCTGTTCTCACTCAGACTGCGGAGAGTCAGGGGTCAGACCCATGGACATATAGGTCAGACCATCTGACTGGGGCTGTCACATGTTTCATTGGCAATTGAAACTTTCTTTTGAACATGGAAAAAAAAATTAAATATAGGAACGGTTTGAATTCAGAATATACAGTGTGTAACCACAAGAGACCATTTGAGGTACTTTGCCTCTGTGGTCTAGCAGCCTGGCCTATTAGCCTGTCAGTAAGCTAAGCTAAAGGCTGATAAATGGAGGAGGACACCAGTGAACAAAGTTGTGCTGATTAGATAGTCATGACACAGAAGCATCGTCTGAAAGGCAGTGTGTGGAAGGATGTTGGACTCTACAGAAAATAGATAAGGCGGTTTGCTGAATTTATGAACAATATGAAGCTCCCAAGAAAAATAGTGCAGTTGCATGACATCGCATAATACAAATATACAGACAAAACTGACAGGTTAGACACTGTCACTGGACATTGCTGGTCACACATGTTTATGAGACAGCAATGTATCTCAGACTTACACATTACGAGTACTGTATTTGGGTACGTATTTGAATTCAAACACGGCTTTTTGAAAATATTTCCGACCATAACAAAACAACAGCTAGACAGAGTATCTAAACCACATTAATATTCTGATGTAAAACCAAAAGACAGCACCTCATTGCATAGGCAATTGCCAATATGTGTGTTTGCCACTACTGTGAGTATGGTAGGTCAAAGATGAACCAGAAAGTGGGGCTGGGAATTGTAATCTTTACACTTTTACACTGTGGCAAATACAATGTTATTCTACTCTACATTCTATTCTAGTCAGGCTTCTTTGGAGATGTTCCCCCTTGTTTCCCAATTTCAACAATGAACTTATGACCTAGAAGATGGATCAGAATGGATCCCAAAACCATGAAAATAAAACCAACATTGTAATAATTCAGAGATTTTTACTTTGCCCATGCAGGTGTAGTACACCTTTACCTGAAAAAACAAGTCCTGAGAAATGAGCCCAGTGGTTGAATTGAGGTGTTTTACCATCAATCTAGTTAAAAGTTTGGATTCTGAAGGGAAGGAAACTGCACAACTGGAGGCTCGTTCATCCACTGACACACAGTTAACTGTCACATAACCACAAAACAGAGACACAACTCAAGCAGACTGACTGTAAAACTCACAATGTTGCTCTTCTGTGTCGTTGATGTACGGAACAAGACAGTAAATACAGTCTTTTCACAAAGTATTCGGTGTCATAAATCAGGGAACAATTGTCTTGCGGGATGAGCAGTACACACCATGTCTCCTCTCTATGACAACCGACCGGCATTAACACTAATAACAACAAAATGATTACTTATGGAAAAAGTAATTATATATTTATTACTATATATTTCAAGCCCGTCTCATAGTGGAGACAGTGGTGAGAGACCAACAAAATGGGAAAGAATTTAGGTGGTTGACATTAAACCACGGTCATAATTAGGGCTCAAACACAAAACACCACAACATGAAATGAGTCTCAGCTGCCAACAACCGGGGCGCTTCAGTTAGCCCCACTGTTATAAGAGAGAGGGGGATCCCTGTGTGTTCTTCAAAATGCCTTCTGATGTCTTTACACACACTGTTTTCATGCTCTTATATGTCTGTAAAAAAAACCTGACAGCATTAAAAATAAATTAAAAACATGTTTGAAGGGGGCGCCCTTAGCTCAGTTGGTAGGGCGTCTCCCCCCCCCCATGGGCCTCGGCCAGTTCTCTGCATGTCACTCCCCTCTCTGCCCCATTTCAACTCTGTCTCTACACTATCAATAAAGCATAAAAATACCCAAAAAATATCTAAAAAAAAAAAAAAAACATGTTTAAAATGAGCTTGTAATGTCTAAACAAGACCTGAAGCTGCTTCATAATATCCCACCGCGATCATTAAACATCAGTTATGCCCATTGTTAATACTCAACAAGATATTGTGCGTAATATCATCAATCCGTCCGTTTACCGCATGGTTCTTACCACCCGGATCTGGGTCACAGGGGGCAGCAGGCTAACCACGGTAGCCCAGATGGCCTTTATCTTTAGCCACATTCTGTAGCGCTTTGTAAAGGATGCAGAGGAGTTCCCAGGCCAGATGGGATGTGTAATTCCTCTAGTGTGTTCTGTCCCCACACACAAGGAATACCTTCACATGGAGACTTCTCACTCAGATGATCCAAACCATCGCATCAACTGACTATGAAGAAGAAGAGAATAGCACTGTAATTATTTGTTTTAATGAACCTTAAGCGTTTGGAACTTTAAACAGTGTCAGATCCAGAGGAAAACTGTCCTCCATATTTCAGCATAGATTATTTGGGACTGGGCCGCATTGCTTTAAAATAGTGACTGTTGGTGGAAATATTGCATTAATCCTTTGTTGTTTCTGAGTTACTGCGGTCACATTAA
The DNA here is from genome assembly GCA_026929865.2 of Hyperoplus lanceolatus. Classification (NCBI taxonomy): domain Eukaryota; kingdom Metazoa; phylum Chordata; class Actinopteri; order Uranoscopiformes; family Ammodytidae; genus Hyperoplus; species Hyperoplus lanceolatus. The sequence goes on from CM049395.1 coordinate 13,857,233, forward strand.
TGTGTCTAAAGTCAGACAGACAGACAGACAGACAGACAGAGAGACAGACAGACAGACAGACAGACAGACAGACAGACGCCACTAAATTCGGAGTTTGCCGCCATTTCTCAGGAAATCAATCAATCAAAAGAGCTACAAGAGGCCCCCACTGGTTTCAGCAGTAAACACATTCACTTTTTTCACTCCACTAAACTCACAGTAGGAAATAGTTGTAGGCCTAATAGTAGTAACTGTTGAAGACATCATTTAGCCTGGTTACTTTGGTTACTTTTGAGGAGTTTTTTTTGTGAATGAAATGACTGTTTATTTTGCAAACCTGTTTGTTTGGGATTAAAAGTATGTGATGAGTGAGTAGATCCAAATGTCAGCTGGAAGGAGCCACCAAGCATTGTCTTTGTAGGTTGTAGTGGTTGATCTCAACAGGAGACCTAGTTTGTTGTTTTTGCTACAGTTCCATTTAGTTTTGGTGGAATCAGTATACCCATTATACCAGTATCCGTTTGAGAATTAGGGTTGAAAGCCCCAAAATAAAGTAATCTGGTGGAATTTGATAATTGACCAATACAGTATTAGCATTGAAGAAGTTGTTGACATTCAAACGCTACCTAAATGTTGTGTGTCTTGTTTGCGACGTGGCAGCTGGGTTACAGTTTTGGTAGTGAGCGCTATACGGCTCATGCTTTGGTTTTGTTTGTGCGAGCTTTGTTGTAGCTAGGCTTCCTCTTTTCATCTTAGCTTATGTTTAGAGGAACCCTGTTGGTGTTCCACTTTGTTTAGGCGCTTATGTGGTTATTGTAGTTTTTGTCATTATTTGGTTGCTAGAAGTGCTGGGTGCAGAGTGGGGGATTGGATCTGATGAATTGGACGGCACAAATTGGAGGTTAATAGGTCATGGTTTATATTGTAGTATATCTTTGCATCACAGCTATTTTAGTGTAATGGCAACTTTTGATAAGACTCCTTGTCTTCTTGTGTTCTTGGTCCAGTTAGTGACAAGAAAGACAAGGAGAGATATCACACACACACACTCTCTCACACACACTTACACACACTTACACACACACACACACACACACACACACACACACACATACACACGTAAAAGAAGTGGGGGTCCCAGGAGAGGTGTCTCAGTGGAGATGGGCTGACATATGGCCAGCAGGCCACTATACTGGGTGGAGCAGGGTGTATGTGTGATAGTGCTTGTGTAGTGGGTAAGTGGGCCAGACCAGTGTGTGTGTGTGAGGGTGGGGCTGCTGAGTGGCCTGACTAAGGGTGTGGATGAATAGACCAGTGGTTAGAGACAGTTGAAACTCAACTCATTTTCACCGTCGCCCTGCTGCTGCTGCTGCTGCTGCTGTTGTGTGTGTGTGTGTGTGTGTGTGTGTGTGTGTGTGTGTGTTTGCGTAAGAAAACCCGAAACACTAAACTTGTTTTAGGGCTAAAGGAATCATGTTTCGTACAGCGGATGTGGAACTTTAACTGGCAAATGTTTTTAGATCAAACAAAAAACTACTTTCTTACTTCTTATTTTAATAGAGTTCAAAGGGACTCTGATCTAAATAAACAGGGCACAATTTAAAGTTTTAAGTCACAATGTTACCCTTTATCTCCTCACTTCTCTCCGCCAAACCTTAAAAAAACAACTTATTTATTTCCATCTTTGTCAATCGACGATGGTAGGTCTCTTGCGGACTATGTCCTCAGCCACAGTATGAAAAAAAATCAGTTTGAATGTTGAGACCAAAGGAGGAATGCAATAACGTCGGAGCAGGTCCTTTTGGAGGGTCAACCTCATTTCATCAACATGTGGGAATTCCTCCGCTCTGACAGTCAATTCCTAAACATAAACACATAAAACACACACACACACATACACATACGAACACACAGCCAGGGGTTGTTTGACGGGCTATTTGACTGAATGGCCTATCGCCATGGTTACAGCAGCACTCCATCAGTCCATTCAAGGAACAGATGGCCGATGTGCAACAGGAGGCATATGTTTCAATGAACACACACACACACACACACACACACACACACACACACACACACACACACACACACACACACACACACACACACACACACACACACACACACATATGTATTCACGCAAGGACAGACACACACACACACACACAACACTCTGTTGCATTCTAACACACACACACACACACACACACACATGGATGCGCCCCCGCTCAGAGGGAGGGTATTGAACAACCAGCAGCATATGTTCCAGTAGTCAGAGAGCATTCATTCACGGACAGACAGACAGAGGAGAGGAGGGGGGGGGGGATTGGGTAAGGCAGAGGAGGGGAGAGATGGAGATAGGGGGAAGGCAAAAGAGCAAAGGAGGGATGGGTGGAGGTGCAAAGAGATAGAGGAGGATGAGAGAAGGGAGGGAGTGACAGAGAGCTTGGAGCCAACACATTGACTCTAGAGCTGCAATGATTAATCGACGAATCGATTATTAATCGATTATTAAAATAATCGCCAACTATTTTGATAATCGTTAATCGTTTCAAGTAATTTTTGAATAAAAGATGTCCAAATTCTCTGATTTCAGCTTCTCAAATGTGAATATTTTCTGGTTTCTTTAATCCTAATATGACAGTAAACTGAAATATCTTTGTATTTTGGACATTTGTATCTTTGTATTTGGACATTTTTTGAGGAAGTCAACATGGGCTTTGGAAAATGTATCAACATTTTTCACTATTTTCTGACATTTTACGGACCAAAACACTAATCGATTAATAATCGATTAATCGAGAAAATAATCGATAAATCGAGAAAATAATCGACAGATTAATCGATTATCAAAATAATCGTTAGTTGCAGCCCTAATTGACTCTGTGTGCTGATGTTGTCGTGTTTTTTTAAAACAACTTTAAAGAGTGATCTCTAGAGGTGCACATATATGTGGATTCTGTCTAACTTTGGACAGAGTCGGGCTAGATGATTGCCCCACATTCCATTACTTTCCTGCTATTTAGTATGACCGAAAAAGATTTAGGATGGCCCAATACATGATGTCAATATAAAGTATTCCGAAAAATACCCGGATGTCCCACTACATCCGTTCACAATTTTTTGTCTAGAAACCAGCATGCGTTTTTTGGTGATGACCCACAGTCCTCTGCAATACCGAAATATAAAAAGTATAAGTATGTCCGAAATTGTATGCATACTGCATACAAACTACTTTTTATGGACATCTGCAATATGTAATGCATTAAAAAAGAAGAAAAAGTAAGGTGATTTGGAACGCATGGTTTATACTAAGCAAAGCTACTCGCCTGCTGACTCCATTAATTGGTATCATTCATCTTGTGGAAACATTTTTTTTAGCATATTTTTCCAAATGTCAAACTATTTGTTTTAATACTCACATGCCATCTATGCACTTCATTTGAAAAATGAATGGCCACTGATATTTTCCTCTTTTCCATAAGGTTAGCCCAAGCAATTTTTTTTTTATTGTTAGCATGAAATCCATTCTTTTTCTTTATACAGACAGGGGGGTATATACTTCCTGGTTTTCGCATATGTTTTATGTTGCTGTAACAAAACACCTGTGGATCTAGGACTATAGCACTGGAAGGGAGCAGTTTCACAGACAATATGAAGAGGATGATGTACATAATAATTCTTCCTCAGAGTAGACATGACATGCTAGTATTATTTACACTCAGGGTGCACTGTGATCGGTTGCTCTCTGTCTCTCTCTCTCACTCTCTCTCTCTCTCTCACACACACACACACACATGCACGCACGCACACACACACACACACACACACACACACACACACACACACACACTCACACACACACACACACACATTCACAGTCACACACAGTACACACACACACACATTCACAGTCACACACGCTCACGCACTCACTCACTCACTCACGCACACACACACACAGACACACACACACACACACACACACTCACAGTCACACACGCTCACACTCACACGCAATACACACACACACACACACACACACACACACACACACACACACACACACACACACACACACACACACACACACACACACACACACACACACACACACACACACACACACACACACACAGTCTGGGAGTTGTTCCCTCTGTGTTTTGGCCCCAGCTAAAGAAAGCCGTTTGTATTTATAGACTCTTCTGGAAATACACAAGGGTTATATTTGGACACTATGGCTCTGTGTATTTTCGGACGCCTGTGTCACTTTGGTGCGTGCCTCTGCAAAGTCCACTAAAACAACAACAAAATAACAGAGCTGTTACTGTCGCCAACATTTATTCTTTGTGTGTACACGCACAGGCGCGCACACAAATACACACACTTTGAGGCCTTTATACACATGCACACACACACACACACACACACACACACACACACACACACACACACACACACACACACAGAAACGAGAAAACAAACAGGCTTTCTGAGTGCAATAACAGTTTACATGAATAAAGACGCCTCGTTGCATAAATACAGCCGTTTATTTAGACAAAAGCTCCTCCTGCCATGATTTGCAATAGCCTTTACAACTGTACTTGTAAATGAAATGTGTTTAAATGGTTTTCTTCTGCGACATTGAAACTCACCCTGTAATCTATGTAATAAAGTGAAAACACCAATTGGGAGGTTTTTACACAACAGCACTTGAACCTGAAGGTACTAGTTAACTTGTTGTTAACACCTGTAATTCACCATATAATAATATCAATTACCCTCTATAACCACTGGTTTGTTGGCATTCCTCTCATCTGTAAGCAAATTGTGGCGATATGGTTGTAGTGAATTGATGTCTCCTCTCACATTTTCTACCAAACTGCTGTAATTGCTAATATGCTACATCCTAAGGTCAGCATGCAAACACTGACAATGCTGAGATGCAAATGACTTTATGTTCACCATGTTCTCCAGTTTGGTGTTTAAGAAGGCTAACATTAGCTTATTAGCACAAAACCCAAAACACATCTGAAGCAGATGGGAGTGGCAGAACAAGAATGGCTCAAATTTAATGGAAAATGATGGAATAGTTCTTGAGACATTTGTTAATGAGAGGACAGTTAGATGATATTCAGTTCCATGTGTTTAAAGCCACTACGAGTAACATTGCACGTTGGCGGCCCCTTTGGACAAAATCGGTAGTATTTCTACGACACCCGCTGTCGCAAAGCTGTTTTCTAGCTCGTGCCAGGTGTGCGAGTGTGAACTGAGAAGGGCGCAATATAGTGCATGTCCGTGTGTTGAAAGTGTGAGGACTCTTTTCGGCTCCGTGAGAGTGGTTTTGACACTGCATCAAATAATGCCAGTCAGTGCTACACACACCTGATTGCAATGAGTTGATGCAGCAGTGTCACCTAACTACTCTCTCTCATGGAGCTGAAAGATTACGTGTCCTCACAGAAAGCGAATGAACGAGAGACGGCAGTTAGTATGGATCACGATGAGGTAATGTGTTTGTGTTGTTGATGTAAATAATTACTATTTCAGATAATTGTTATCTGATGATGGTGAAGCAAAGCAAACTTTGTGTTAGTACCAACCGCTCATTCATTTAGGAGTAACCACTGCAGTCTAGTTTGCTCTCGTGAAATTGTATACACGTTGCTTGGCAACGCCCTCGTCCCGCCCGTAGCCTATATCACTCTCCCTTTTAGCTTTTCTTTTTTTTCTTTGATGGTTCAGCCCCGTTATCAGTCATTATGACGACAAACAACTGTCTCAAACAAGGCTCCCGCTCCCCTTCCCTCACCTGGAGGAATGGGCTTCTCAAATTGCGTTGCTGCGCCTCACTGGAATCTGCGACCAATACGGATATGTGACCATAGAGCATGCACGCGTGAACTGAAAATCGGACTGGGTGTGCGACCAGACCAAACGCAGTAATAAAAACTGTATAAAAATGTCTTTCTTTGCACTGATGGTTTGCTGTTAAAGGTAATTTATGATTATGTGAGGAAACATGAGGCTGTTTAAAAGATATTTAAATGTTACTCGTTTAATGTTGACTCATTTCAGCAGCATACAGCTAAAGTCTGTTCAGTCAGTGTATATATTGGCTGTTCATATTAAATACACACTCTCCGCCTTCCAGTGGTGAAATCCACATGAACAATGCAAAGCAGAACATTATCTTGAATACAATCAGTATGTGTTCTGATTGAAGTCAAGTTGTGGGAAGAATCAAATTGAGGCTGGAGAAAAACCATGGCATCCGTAACACCTGTGAGTGAGAGACGTGATACAGTATAACTACAGTTTCACCTTATCTGTGTGGAGGTAAATGTAGTAATGTGACAGCCTTGTTCTGCTATTTGCTCTGGGTGAGGTTTGTTCAAGGGGTTTTGCGTTCACAATGCGATCCATTTAGGTGCCACCCGTTGGGGCCAGCACTGGATAGCGCCAGGGTTGAAAAACAATTCGCCTTCGTCTGCCAAATGCGTGCCTATTCTGCGTCTTTGTGAGGAAGAAAGCTTCAGTAAGTTTAGATAAGATTGAGAAAAAGTGTAAAAGAAAATAGAGCGCCTGTTGAATGACACTGGAGAGGAAAGAGGCCAGAGCCAATCCCAGGGAGGAGGCTTTCTAAAGGGGGTTCAACTGTTTGTCTCACTGCTGCTGGAGGGACCACGCCCAGACCTCCACCACACACACACACTCACAATCACACACACACACACACACACACACACACACACACACACACACACACACACACACACACACACACACACACACACACACTCACACTCACACTCACACACACACAGGAACCTGATCTGTCACGCGGCCAACAGGGTTTCCTGTGGTTGAGGCAAGACTATCGAGTACCGACCCAAATTTTTGTTTCAGGGGAGGGGGATTTGTTTACATTTCTAGAGCCTGCAGTTAGTTTACAAAAGACGATTACTCTATATGTAATTCTTACTATTGAATTATTCTATAATCATAAATCAAAATCAAATCCTTTTGAGGCGCCGGGAACCAAATGTAAGACTAGAATACACACTATCTGTAAACAAAACTGTGGACCCTGCCCATGTAAACAACAACAGTTAAACATTAAAGGTGAAGTAAGCGGTTTAATTATGTTAGTATAAGTGTTAAATCCCTCTTTATTCATACAGTGATTACTTACATAATGTGCGCGTTTCATAAAGCCGATCTCTCATTCAGCTGCTCTGCATGTAATCGGCAAATAAACATATTGAAATGTTTATCCAATCACAAGAGAGAACGCTAAACCGACACCTGTCTCATTCATGGTCTCACTGCTGGTGCACGCCAGAGCAACAGATGTGTGAATGTTTATGCGCCTACAATGGCGGAGCAGGTAAAAATCCTTCCCAATGTCTGTTTAGATGGTTTTTATCATGTTTTATCACACTTATGGATCTGAGATGATGCTAGATAACTCGCTGCTTGAAGACCGCAGTGCATTAATGTGGTGACGTAGGGACGAGCGAGGGGACTGCTAACTGCAGTAACTGACAGGAAGTTAGCTAAAAGAACCATTCCGCTTACAGCACCTTTAACTTGTCAGATATAGCTTTTTAACTCCATACAGTGTTCCAGGGACCCAATTTTCCTGTGAGGAGAGTTTGTTTATTCAGATATATACTTTATACATTTTTCATTACTTTGACACACCCAAAGTTACATAGTGCACCTTTAAGCTCACCTCATCTCTTTTCTCCCCTCTCATCCCGTTTTCTCTATTCTTAGTCTTGCACCTCTCCATTGCCTGCTCCTCTGTTCTCCCTTCACTCTTCATCTTCTCCATGTTGACTCATCCCCCTCTCCCTTGAACTCCTTCACTTCCGTCTCCTATTTTGTTTTTATCCCCCTCTTCCTCCCTTTTTAACTTCCTATCCCTCGCCTCCCTCTTGCCACAGAAAACATCCCTCCTCCTGTTATTGTTATGATGTAGAAGGGGCAACTGGACCCAAGTCCTTTATGTGTGTTGCGTGCCCCACCCTTGTCGCCCCTCCTCACACACACACACCCACAACCACTCCACTCACCGCAGTTACTAACCCAACACTCTATCTCACACACACACACACACACACACACACACACACAGACGCATGCTCTGTTGTTTCTTCTTAGGATCTGGACTGAAGGGGAAGAAGAAAGGGAGTGGATGCTTTCGCCACATCTCTTTAGAGGAGTTTTGCACATGATTCTTATAATCACTGGATTCTAAGGACTTCAGCATGGAGATCGGTTACACTTTACAATAAGGGTACATTAATTAACTGTTAGTTACTGCTTAGTGAAATCATACTAAACATTAACTCATCATAAACTAACCATTAATAAATGCTTAGGTAAAGCTTAATAAGCATACGCTAACTGTTGTGTTTAGTTAATGAGTAACCAAGCATTACTTAACCAAGCACAGTTAATGCCTAACCAATCATTAACTAACCATTAATAACTAAGCAATAATAGTTCGCATTAAATAATGTACCCTTATTGTAAAGTGTTTTCTGGAGATCAGAAGGTTAAATCTTTCCAAAGGCAATAACAATGTTTTGCTTGTAGTAGTAGCCTGTTTCTGTCCCTATGTGACAAGTTGTTGGTCATTGAACTACAAGGAATGAAGAATGAACTGATGCAACTCTTAGTTCTGCCACACCAAACAGCAGTCTCCCCATCACTGTATCAACACTCTGATTTCCCCTCATTTGTTTCCTTCCATTTGTTGAGAAATGTAGTCTCTGCTTACAGACACACACACACACACACACACACGGGAATGAGAGCACTCATGCTGTGGAACTTTCTCTGCATCCTTTTCCTCTCTGTCAGGGTTTAACGACGCTCATGGTGCTACAGGAAGACTGACTGACCGTACACGTTATACATTCCTCATCAACCCAACAAACAGACATACATTCAGACGCCACACCGCAGTTTGATCCTCACACACTCAATCCTATATCAATGTCAACGTCACAGAGTGGGACTTGGGAAAATTATTTTAAGCCACAAATGACAAGCAGTAGTAAAGAGAGAGAGCAGTGGATGATGTTTTAAAATGAGTTGTACAAATTTGGGATTTTTTAGGACAAGAATATCGGTCATGTTTAGGTCTACTTTACTTCAAAGATAGTTGAGGAGTAAACTACAGTATAGGCAAGGTTGCTCAAAAAAGAAAAGATGTGTTGGCATTAAGATAAAATGTTCCTATTACTAGAGAATTCCCACAAGAATTAGAATTATTGGATATTATTATAATTATACCATTTATGCAGACTTTTCCTGTGTTGTAATGAATGGACAAGGCTTTTCACATTTTAGATTTAATCCAGAAGGACAATTTATCTGTAGACAAACACTTTTAGATACAAACCATTTTTCTGTCCATCACAGACTATTTTTGAATCCCAGACAGATTCAAAAATAGAGAAACTCAACCCTCCACGATGCCCCTGGAAGATCAGCCGATATTGGATACCGGCATTACTGTTCCTCTAGTTAAAACCATTCCTGTGAAATAATTTTGCCACTGGATACACAGCTTTTAAGATCTTTTCTCCTTGTATTGTTAAAAGATAAGAGGTAAAAACAGGCTTGAGGATTAATCATTAATCAGCCTCTCAGTGCATGTTTGAAGTGGCTCCTTTCTGTGTTTGTTTGCTCAGTGGTCACAGTAGGACATATGAGTGGCCTGAAGATAAAGGAGAGGCTTTAAGATGATTGACTTTAAAGGAATGACAACATGATTATTTTAGACACAACAATACATATTCTGGGGTTTAACTGCCAAATCAAATGATGTATTCCTCATCTCTTCATTGTGCCTCTGCCTCTTGATCCCACATTTCTCCACCTACCACAACCTTTACACAAACATTCCTGACGGGCAATTGACGAATCAGTTTGTTGAGAGAAATTTGATTCCTTGACTTCTTTCATCACGTCCTTTCCCATCCTCTCAACTCCTCTAATCCTTCTCTCCTCTCTGTCCAGGCTGAAGTTATGCTACATTCGGTTTACCTTTTCAAATCGGAGGTTGGAAACTGGGAGTGACGTCACATCTGAGTTGACTGCGTTCCATAGTACAAGTGGAAATTACAAGAAAGCATTTAGCAATCGCCTCGCTAACGTTAGCCTTTAGGAATTACTATTGACCATTATCATTGTTAGCAATACAAGTTAACAAACGCTTTTTGTTGTATTTTGTGCACACAAATACGGTAGCAAGCAACACAGCTACATAGACAAAATGAGCAGTGCCATGTGTACAGGTGATTTAATGTGACACAAATAATACAGAAGAGCTCAAAATGTTATATTATTAAAGTGTTGACTGTTGTCAATGTGCTGAGCTGAGCCAGTGTTGAATGATGAACTCTGGGTTGGAGAGTTTTCTCCCTGAGTTTCCAAGTAGGAAATCCCGACTTGAGGGAGGTGTTCCAGTTGAAATTTTCCGACTGGGAAGTGGGAAACTTGAACGCGGCCTTATGTTCCTGGTGCAGGAGGCTGTGTCCATCTGAGAGGAGATGGTGAAACGCCACGTTATAGACCAGATAGGGGCAGATGTTACAATAAGAGTACAAAAGGAACATCCATATAGTGAGTGTTTCAGTGCTATACCTTGGAGCCAGCCGGTGTCTCCCTCTGCTGCGGTAACGTCCACCTCTGGGCAGTGTTTGATGACAGCTTGTATTCGGTGGTCCAGCATCAGGCCAGTTAGGACGAGAATGGCCTCCTCTCATCCCACCTTCTCTCCCCCACGCTCTGTTTTCATGTTCTTCTCTTTCCCCCCATTCTCCTCCTGCTGCCTCCCCTCTCTCCCTCCAGCTCTCACGACCTGCTGCAAGTGAGAAATGTAATATGTAAAGGAAACAATTGGGGAGAAATGTCTATCTGTGTGTGTGAAAACAATGTTCAAATTAGCGCTGGGTGATAAAACAATAATTGAAAGTATCTCGATATCATTTTCCTTGAATCCCCACAGATAGGTGAAACATGGTTATGCTGTTGTATAATTTTCCTGTTTGAATATTGGCTTGATATTGGTGATATCATACACTGGGAGAAGGCTAGTAAACATCTGCCATTAAACAGAAAAAAGAAGACTGATTCTGTTGTATGAATAGAGGTAGGCTAGGTTGATGGGCTTGTGGTTGGAGCGGAATAAAAATAGCGGCAAACTGAGCGACAATCCCTAAGAAAGAAAAGGAAAAACACAGTGCCAATTAGCAGCAGCAAGCAGGACAAAGCCAGTGTCCACAAAAAGAAATGAAGGTGGCTCAATTTCAGTAGTTTGGAGAGATTTTGGCTTTTTACAATCCGACAAGAAACAGAGCAGCGTCTACTGTGAATTGTGCCTAAGACACATGTCAGTTTAGAAGGGCAACACCACAAACCTGTTTCATCCTCTCTACCAACTCCTGAAGGCGATATCTTACTTTTTAGCTGCTAAATGCTCCACTATGTCTGCTGCTGGTGGTGTACAGTGGGCTTATAAGGGATTGTTTGCTATAAACAGCTGCTGCAGCCATAAGTGATTCTGATATGAACAGTGACAGTGAACTGAAACAGTGGCTATCACACACACATAGATTTGAGCTGTTTTCATTCCTTTGCGCATCTGGAAATAGAAGAGTGATATGTTGAGTTTGACTTTGTTCATACTTCAGCACCAACTTGAATTCTACAATCTTATTAAACCTTGGTCAAAGGCCCCTTATTGTATGATAATAACACACACAAACACACAATTTGCATTTAAAGTCTGTCCACAATTATTTCAAGGCTACCCACAGAACAGAAGAAAATGCATACACACTCACGGATTCTGACATATGCCACCAGTTTTGAAAGCCAAAATATTCCAAAAAAAGAAAAACATTCCTTGAGGCTGAATACTACAGATCTCCATGTCAACTGTCATCTAACAAATAAAAAACCCAACTAAGATGAAACATTGTTTTCTCTTCATGTTAGTCTGTGACCTTTGCTCTTCTGTTGGTTATGAAACAGATTAACTGACAGAAAAGGCAACATGTTTCTCTACCCCATAATCTATGTTTCAAAAGAGCTTGTGACATATTTTGCACTTAAGAAGCTCTGACAGATGTGGCAGAACTTTAAGCCAATTACAAAGTGACTGAAATGAAACACCAAGTCCAACTTCAGACCTTGCCAAAGAGAGAGCCGAAAGCCTGCTAGGGCCAAATCAGGCCGCCATCCTACCATCAATCCACTCACTGGGTGTCAACATGGGGAAAAAAGGAGCATGAAAGCAAGCCATGCATAAGTGGATGTGTCAGTCAGGCCTCAAGCACCAAATCCTTTTCAAAGTTGATTTCTGTGGTCGGCATTTCTTTTGAAAAAGGTTCAGTTTCACAGAGTGAGTCAGGCCAAAACCAAAAAAAAGGGGAGACAAAAAAGGTTAGAGATTGGAGATAAGTGTAGATATTCCTATGTGAGAGGAGAGTTAAATGTGTGTTAAAGAGCAGAGGTACATCTCCACTCTCACCCAGAGCAAGAAAACAAGGTCGTTTCCATTAACTTTCTTTTTGTCTTTTTGGACAGAAGTAAACTGAAGAAACGTGGGAGAGCAGCTTTTGCTGGATTGACTGTCAGAGTGTAATTGCAAGGGCAGGCGGGCAGAGGAGATATTTGCTGAGGAGACTAAACATCAGGCCCGATTCCAAACAAAAACCAAACCAGGCCCTCAACGATACCACATAGCGCCACCACTACTCTCACGCACACACACACTCACTCCGTATCCCCACAGTTCTGTAGTAATGATCAGTGTCTGCGTCTGGCAGGAATGAAACACTGAGGTATAAAGAGTGTGTAGCCTTCCATCTATAAAACCAGAAACATCCTCATGAGACCCACAAGGGTTGACTTGGGCAAAAGGCAGACAGTTTGGCGCAATTTGTAGACCTTGCGCCAACGCGACGGCGCGCAGACAAACGCTCTCGAAAGGTTTATAAGTCAGAGGGTTGAATAGAAACTACAGGTTCACATTTCATAAGCTACTGCTGAGCTGTCTGCTGAGTCTTATACCAACAGGGAGCTCCAATAAAAGTCTGCTTACAGCAAAGAGCATCACTCACAGACAAGCCACAGACCAGTCACTTGGAGCTAGAGAGGTGCCAGTTTATCTCCTGGGCACTACCTCCTAACTGCTATGCTATCTGGCATCGCTCTATTATCCATTGATCTGTGTATGTATTAAAAGTAGCAATAGAGTGAATTAAACTGAATTTCCCCATGGGGATGAATAAAGCAATTGTTCTTTTTCTTCTTCTTCCAGCACAAAACAAAGCATGATGGGTGTAATAGAGTCAATGTGTGTATAATAGGCTGGATAGGCTGTGAAGGCTTTACATACAGCAGAAAGCTGAGAAATAAGTAAAGGAAACAAGGACCGGGTAAAGAAAAATAAAAAGATGGAGAGTTGGACAGAGGGGAATGACTGAGGGGAAGGGGAACAAAAAGAGGGGGAGACAGAAGAGTGAAGTCTGTAATCAGTTAGACTTGTTGTGTGTCTTAAAATAGAGCTCTCTCAGCCTATAAACAGTAACCTACCATTACTCGCTCACTGACAAAGCAAGTCTCGGATCCAAGCGTGCCCGTGTGCCTGTGTGTGTGTGCACGCACATGGTGGTATGCATTAAGGCCACAGGCACACATGGAGCTCGTTATAACACGGCCCTCTGGGTAATGTGGTTCTTTGAAGGGCACCAAAGAACTACAACCACAGATGAACTGTCAGATTAATATGCTGTTTGGCTCCAGGAGTATTTCAGACAGCGTGTTTCTTATATCACGAAAGTTGAACTCTTGAGTTCTTTGTTGGAGAGACAAAGACTCCCTCCAAAACATAAGAACTGAACTGCTGGAGCTTTAAAAAATAATACACACATCATGACATCAATTCTTAAATGTTTGTTACAGAGTATTTTCGACCATTTTTTTGGAAAGAAAGGAAACGTAAGAGAAAGAGGGACGTGACAAAGGTCCCCAGCCATTATGGTTGCATGGCATGCAAGGGCGCCTTTGAGACACTTCAACATTGCTCAGTTCAGGTCAAAATGTTTTTTTCTAACTGACCTTTATTTAACCAGGATAGTCTCAAGAATAAAAATTGTTTTTTTGTTTTGCCAAAGAGTCCTGGCCAGAATGGCAGCATCATTTTGTTTCATCAAATCAAAACTCAACTAACATTCACAGGCAGAATTGAAAAAAAACTATAAACAAGGTGTTAAATATCTTTTATAAATTCAGAAACTCTGTCTCATTTGATTGCTTGAGAATATTCCTTGTTTGTGTTTAAAAATCCTTGAAGATGGATCTGAAATGTAGGTGTAGTGTGTATCTCTAAATACATGTCAGTCAGCGATATGTCCCACCTATGTGTCTGGATCCTGGTGAGCTTCTATGACTATGTTGTGGTGCATTGGGTCTGGACTGCAGGACTCTGCCTCGCCTCCCGCAGGCTTCAGTGAGTGTGTCTCGCAGACGGAGAAAGAGAGACAAACAGGACGACTGGAGAGAGAGGCAGGCAATAATACACTTTGAATTTAACATGAATTAAACGTTGCAGAAGAAGAAATCTTTTTCTTCTCCTTAAAGGGATAGTTCAGTATTTTTGAAGTGGGACTGTATGGGGAACTTAAGCATATTAAATGTGTTACCGTATGGAGATGGGGGTCAGTGCAGTATATTTTTAAGAAGTTTGAGGGAGGCGTCACTGTAGTAGGAGCCAGCCTTGTATTGTTGCAGAGGTGCCGGAATAAAAACACGTTTTTCTTCACATATATGAATGCTAACCTAAATCTCAATATCCGTTCAAGTGTACGCTAAATTGACATTTGTGATACAAAAATAAAGGGCTTTCTGGGGGTAAATTAAAGTTGTGGAAAAAAATCTCAGTTTAGCATACAATTCAAGGGATATTTAGGATTGAGGTTAGCGTTTATTTCATTTCATTTCATTTCATTTAACTTTTATTTATCCTCGAGAGACCAATTGAGGGGTGACCCTCATTTCCAATGACGTCGAGTCAAAACAAATTCAAAACAACAATACAAACAAAACATTCAATGCAAATACGTCAAATACACAACAAGTGAAGAGAAGAGAAAACAAAACGATTCAAACAAGTACAGAGTGGGGAGGAGTGGCAGCAACCAAAAGGCATAAAGTACAATATAGCCTAATTAAAACAGTTACAGGTAGAGTTTGGCAGATCCAAGATAGTCTGTTTAAATTGGCCAAAGGATATGAATGTATTTAGTTTAATTTTTAGCTGTAAGTTGTTCCAGGAGTCAGGTGCACTGAAGCTAAAAGCTGTCTTTCCCAGCTCAGACCGGGCTTGTGGGACATAAAGCATAAGCATGTCAGTGGAGCGGGTCTGATAAAGCCCATCTGAAACAAGCAGCATTTCTGTTAAATAACGAGGAAGCTTCCCGGTCAAGGCTTTGTAAATAAAAATATGCCAATGTGCGTCACGTCTCTCTTTAAGGGAGGACCACCCAACCTTTTCATATAAGAGACAATGGTGTGTGTCATAAGCATCTCCTGTGATGAACCTTAAAGCAGAGTGAAAAACTGAGTCTAGGAGTTTAAGACATGAATGTGATGCATGCCGGTAGACCACATCACCGTAATCAAGGACAGACATAAAAACTGCCTCAATAATCCTTTTCCTACTGAACAACGGGAAGGTGGCTTTGTTCCTATAAAAATATCCAATCTTTTGTCGCAGACGACAGACAAGATTTTTTATGTGAAATGTAAAAGAGAGTTTTTCATCTATCCAGATGCCAAGATATTTATATTCAGTGACTCTTTCAATATGAGATCCATTATTTGTGTGAATAATAAGATCATTAAAATGTGTAGTTTTTGCTCTGGAGAAACACATATATTTGGTTTTGTCTGTATTAAGAACAAGCCTGAGGTCCACTAGACAGTCCTGCAGGGTGTTAAAAGAGCTTTGTAGGTTCTCAATAGATTGGTGCACCGAATCGGAAATGCAATACAGTACTGTGTCGTCAGCGTATAGATGGGCGTGACAGTTTTTTAGCGATGAAACAATGTTATTTACTGTATATAAATTGTGAAAAGAACTGGACCTAAAATTGAGCCCTGTGGGACACCATTTGTAACAGTTAAAAACTCAGACTGGTATCTTCCCAGTTTAACTGACTGCTGTCTATCAGAGAGATAATCCCTAAACCAGCTACATGCAGACTGATCAAAGCCCATGTCATGCAGCCTCTGTAAAAGCAAATGGTGGTCAACAGTATCAAAGGCCTTTGAAAGATCAATAAAAAGTGCTGCACAGTGCTTTTTCTTGTCTAATGCTGTAACAATGTTGTCTACAACCAAAGTCACAGCAGAGACAGTACTGTGGACTGCCCTAAAACCAGATTGGAATGGGCTCAAAATGGAAGCACTAGTTAGAAATGTTTTTAACTGATTATTAATAAGTGATTCTAGAATTTTTGCGAGGCATGGGAGTTTGGAAATTGGCCTGTAGTTATTAAGATTATTTTTGTCACCACCTTTATGTAAAGGAATTACATGAGCTTTTTTCCAAATTTTAGGAACTATTCCAGAGGAGATGGAAAGATTAAAAATATGGGTAATTTGTTTTGATATTATATGTGTAGAGAGCTTGATTGAAAACGGGTCCAAATTGTCCTCTCCCATGTACTTCTTGGGGTTGATGGCGAGGAGCGCATCTACAACAACACTTGTGGGAAGAAGATCAAGGCTGAAAAGAGGAGTTTGAGAGACAGGCGGTACGTTACTACTGGTGGTAGAAGGCCTATATCCTCCATTCTGAAAGAGTTGACCAGCAGCTACAAAATGTTTATTAAAAGCTAAGCCAATCTCTTTTTGATCATTGAGTGTGACCATTTAATTTGATCTGAGTGGGAACTGTGCTAGAATTGTTTTTATTATAGTTCACAGCTTTCCAAAATAGTGCAGGGTTAGAGTAGCAGTTTGAGATTAATTCAAGGTAGTATTCAGATTTGGCTTTCCTGACCATGGCTGTGCATTTATTCCTAAGGTGTCTAAAAATTGTCCAATTGGTATTATCTCCAGAGCGTCTAGCTACAGACCATGCTTTATTTCTCTCGGAAAATAAATCAGACAGTTCACTTGTAAACCAGAGGTTTGATCTATTTTTTACTCTATGTTTTTTTAGGGGCGCATGCTTGTTTATAATTGAGGTGAAAGTATTGATGAAATGGTCTAAGGCTAACTCAACATCCGAAATTTGCGTAGTCAGTTGAATGTCACTATGATGGAGATCACTTAAAAAGGCTTGCTCATTAAAACCTTTAAAATTACGCTTAATTATGATTTTGGGTTGAGATCTTTTTAAATGAATACTTCTGATACAGGCCACTGGGCAGTGATCACTAATCCCAAGCTCAAAGACACCAGCTGAGGCTATTTTATTTATTTTATTTGATAAGATTAAATCGATTAAAGTTGATTTTGCTGGATTTTTTAGATTGGGTCTTGTGGGCTCAGTTATTAATTGTGTAAGATTAACGTTGCTACAGATTTCTTTGAAAGATTCAGAGGCACCAGAAAGCCAGTCAACGTTAAAATCACCCATCACAATTACCTCTCTATTTACATAACTGGAGAGCATATGTGCTAGATCATTTAAGGAGCTAGTTACAGCTGAAGGGGGCCTTTACACACCAATTACAACAAAACAATCATTTGACGATAAAGATAATTCTAGCGCAAGAAATTCAAAGCCATTTGGAACAGAGACAGCATGTAAAAGTGTTACAGAATAACAGGATTTAACATATACAGCCACTCCCCCACCCCTTGTGTTTCTGTCTATTCTGAATAAGTTATAATCATTTATTGCCACAATAGAGTCATCTGTACTCTTCTTTAACCAGGATTCAGTCAGAATCAAAACATCTGGATCTGCTTGGGACACTAAAATCTTTACGTGGTCTAATTTATCATGCTGCAATAAACTTCTAATATTTAAATGTAGAAAACCCAAGCCATTTCTTGATTTAAGAATTTGTGGTGAATTTAGCTTACAGCTAGGAAGCATTGCTTGTTTTTCAGGGTCATACAAAACAGGTTTGTGCCTGTAGAGGGAGCCAACGTTAGAAGCAGCAGGTGGATGGGCCGTTGGAGGTGAGGGAGGACAGTCAGGTGTGATGTCCAGAGCTGGAGGAAGGTTTGCAGCACAAATGGAAGGGGAGTATAATTCATGTTGAGCAGGACTTCCGGGGGGGTCTTTTTTAGTGGAGGTTCTTCTAATGGGGTCATGCTGTGGTGAATATCAGTCCAAATGTGCTGAATGAAGTTATTTGTTAGTTCTCTTACACCTTTGGTGTTGGGATGGAGGCCGTCAGATTTAAAGAGCTCGTGTCTGGTCCAAAAAGAGTCAAAGTTGCTGATGAAGCCCAATGTGTTTGAAGAGCAGAAGGACTTCAGCCAGTCATGAAGACTCAGGAGGCGACTGAAGCGCTCTGGGCTTTTAGACAGAGTGGGGGTGGGACCGGAAAAAATGCAAGTTTTCCCCAAACTCTGCAGGGTGATGAACAAACTCTCTAATTGGGCATAGAGTGTGCACGATTGTTTGTTCATAACATCGTTTGTCCCAATATGAAAAATGACAGTGTGGGCTGTAGGGTGGCGGTCGATGAGGGCAGGTGAGAGCTCTAGCATGTCACACACCTTTCCTCCAGAAAGGCAATAAGTGAAGGCACCAGGAAGTTGCAGGTATCTGATGATGGAATCCCCTATTATCAGAATCTCTGGCTCCTCATTCAAACAGCTCCCTCTGTAAAGTGACAGCTTGGATGTGAGTGACAGCTTGGATTTGAGGGGCGGGGCATAGCTGCGAGAGTGAGCAGCACCTGTACAGGATACGTCATCGCCAGCTGCGGCGACCTCGGGGACATCATTTTGTTGAGGCACTGATGGACGTTCTGGTCTGAATGGAGCTGGAGGACAGCGGCGATCCTGGCGTCCGCCTTGGGGAGTGGACTGGGAACTTGAACGCCTCTGAATAAGTATGGAGCGGGTTGGGACTGGCGACTCAGAACGGGAGAATGCAGCGCCAGCCGCAGGCTCAGTAGCCCCATCTAGCTCTTCCAGCGGAGCAAACGAATTGTGCAACAGCACAGGACCAGGCGAGAGAAGAGGGGGAATTGGTCTGCCCTTCTTGACGACAGACGACCAAGAAGCGTTGGTAGTTGGAGTTGAGACCGGAGCAAAAGAAGCGCCACTAGCCGGCAGCTGAGAGCTTCGGAGCGGAAAATGCTCCAAATATATTTTAAATATAAATATATATAAATATATTATATTTTGGGGGAGTAAAGCATTTTTCTTCTGGCCCCCTCTGCAACAATACAAGGCTGAATTCTACTACTCCTTATAGTGACTGCACACCCTTTTTATTTCTTTACTCACATTGCTCTCCAGTAACACAGTTTCTTCTGCGCCACTATGTGCCAGCAGGTACTTGGAGTGGAACAGCCTTCCATCAAAGCTGTGCCAGGGCATCAGGGCAGCGCTGGGCAGCGGGCAGCCACTGGCACAGTTAGCACCCAGCAGGTGGCTCAGCCCTCGCACGTACAGGGATCCCAGCTGCACTGCACGACTGCAAAGGAAAGGTAGCTGAAAGTGAAGGGGAACAATATGTTTACTAGGGGTGGGAAAAATAATCGATTCTCTGATGCATCACGATTCTCTCTCGAATGATTCCGAATCGATTCCGAAAAGTTAATAATCGATTTATAAGAAAAATAAAAAAAATGTGCATGCACACCACAAGTGCGAGTTGTTAAAAGTGGTGACAAAAGGGCAGAGAGCAGTAAACCCATATGACCTGCACTGGCGTTGTGTCTGTTTACGTTTGTGTATGAGAGCTGAATTACAAGTCATACTTTTTGCACAATGGGATGAAAGGACATAGAAAATAATAGAATAGAAATCCTATAGAAACATGATTTACAAGAGTAGAATGAAAATAAAACTGAATCGGTTTAGTTTTTACACACTTCCATATTGTGTTGAAATGCAAGCTGCATTGATTATTGCACTGTTCATAGAAAGTCATATTTGTGACAAGAAAAGCTTTTTCTCTAATACAATATTAGAGAAGGCAATTCATCTGTTGATTGTATTTA
Organism: Hyperoplus lanceolatus; assembly: GCA_026929865.2. NCBI lineage: Eukaryota > Metazoa > Chordata > Actinopteri > Uranoscopiformes > Ammodytidae > Hyperoplus > Hyperoplus lanceolatus. The sequence continues at coordinate 13,877,443 of CM049395.1, forward strand.
ATGATCATCACAAAAGTAGGAAGTGATTAGCAAACTCTGAGTAGCAAACTCAGATGTGCATATAAATATATTTTTGAAAATCACACAAGGGTATGTACGTAAAAAAAATGCATCGGGATGCATTGATAATCAATTTTGAATCGAATCGTTGACCTCTGAATCGGAATCGAATCGTGAGGTGCCAAGAGCTTCCCACCCCTAATGTTTACATTCTGTTGTTAGTACCTTCAGCATTATGATTCACTTTAAATCAATCTTGATCATTGTAACTAAATTGAGAAACAGAGGTTGAGGTTTCCATAACAACTTTAGTGTTGATCAACACAACACAAAAGTCTTCCTGTACTGTAGCGTCATGGAGCCCGCCTGCAGTAAAGAGACATCTGTTTCTTCAGTAAGCTTTAGTGTCACCGCCCGGAACAAATTACTTAAAATTGTGCTCACAGCTGCTAAAATAATTTCTGTTCCCCAACTGCTCAATCCTGACACATAAATCAACCAATTATATACAACTGAGACCACCCACTCTATCTATCCATCCATCCATCCATCCATCCATCCATCCATCCATCCATCCATCCATCCATCCATCCATCTATCAATCTATCTACCTATGTGAGGACATGAAATATTTCAGCCCGGTGATGACTGATTCTCTCACTGCAATCAGGTGTGGGTGGCACTGATTGGCTGATTGAACTCAGGTGTGAAGAGGTTATATATGGGTGGACCACAGTGCTCTGTGCTGCTCATTGTCTCACCTTCAGAGGTAGTGAGAGGTTGTCTCTGTGTGCGCTCTGTGTTAAGTGTTGTTAAGCAAACTGTTTTACTTGTGTATGCTTTCAGCTGCTTGGCAGTGGTGGTTTAGTTGTTGCTTTAGTTTGTTATATTAAAAGGTAGCCTGTGTGGCCCCTTCACAACAATGTGCTTAGGTGTGAAAGTGTGATTATTTTAAAGGAGCATGGAAGGGTTAAAAGGTAGCCTGTGTGGCCCTTTACAGCTCTGTGCATTTTTGTTTTCTCCCCTTCCCTGTAGTCGCTTTTGCGATTTAGTGTTTATCCCTCCAGGGATAACTTTCAGACACCCCTGGGTCCGCACCTGTGTCCCAAACCCCCCCAGTTATTATTACTATCTATCGATCGATCGATAGACCACCATCCATCCATCTATCTATGTTTGTCCCTATGAAGGGGAGTTAACTGATTGGGTTTTGCTGCCACACTTGTCAATCAACTCAATCTTTATAACACAACTCAACACAGATCCACAAATGGCCCTCCTCTCTGAATGAATTCTTTACTAATGCGCTGGAGCAGGTATGAAACCCGCTTTGTAACAAGTCCTACTGCAGAGCAGGCCTAATATGCAGAGCTCTAATGTGTATAACACTGAATGTTCTGGACTAAAAACCAAGGCAATTCCATCACTGTGCAATTTTAAGAAAACATAATCTACTGAGCTGGTAAAACATGATTAAGCACAAATGCATGTCTCTTCTACAAAATCATACATGGCATGGCCCCTCCTCCACTTAGAGAATTTGTAACTATTAGAACAAACCAACATCGGATCACAAGAGGAGTCACGAAAGGGGACTGCATTATTCCATTTAGGAAAAGTGCCTATAGTCAGTCAGCCCAACATGTATCAGAGACCTAAACACATATCAGTCATTTAGTTCTAATCTGAAACAGTGGCTCATTGACAATATGTCCAGCCAGCACTAAACTTGACCCGCCTGCTCATGCCTCCTTGTATCAACGTGTCTGTGAATTGGTCCTGCGTCTTGCAACTTACTTTGCTTGCTTGTTTGTATGCTTTTGTGTAGCTCGTTCTATGTCACTCTTGTGTTGCTTCATGTACTATTGTCATGTCGCCTTTTTGTTTGTGTGTTGTGCATGTACTGTCTGCTTTGGTGGGCTACTGCCTCGATGTCTAACACAGTCCTAGTTTACCTTTTTAATTTGTGTTTGTCCTGCATGCTTTATGTATTTTAAAGCTTGAACTACTGAATACTTGTATGTGGTTATAATTAATGTTTTATCTGTTGCTTTTATATATATATTTTTTTTAATTCTTTCTGTTATTTGCTTATTTGCTTTTTAGGGAGCCTATTGTTACATCTGGCCAAGGACTGGCATATTTACAGAATCTATCCAGCCAACAAAATCTCGCACTAATATTAAATTAAAATAGTGCAGTACCTACATGACACATTTTGATGCATTGATATATTAAAAAGTGTTTTGATTAAATATTTATATGAAGTTCCACAACTTAAAGGCAAAAAAGGTGTTAGCAAGTCATTAATAATACAATTATACAATTAATTCGCATAGAGCACAATTTGATAAAGAAGTCTATAAAGATGACATCTAATCTCTCATCTCATTTGGATTAGAGGCTAAAAGAAAAACCAATACAATCCACAGATCATTTCAACAGATGTTTTAGTTGTGTCTATGTTTGAGTTAACAGACTGCGGGTGAAAACAGATGGAAGGTTATGTTGTTCGCTGACAGAGACCATACAAGTCAGAACCAGATAGAGGAGCGAAAGAAGAAACCGAAGGGGGGGCAATAAAGGAGAAGGAGATGAAGAAGTTGAGAGTAAGCTGACTGGAACGACAGCAGGCAGATGTTCTGTGTGTGTGTGTGTGTGTGTGTGTGTGTGTGTGTGTGTGTGTGTGTGTGTGTGTTTGTGTGTCTGCTCTCACCTGTCCCCTGATAACAGTGATTACGTACAGACACACACACACGCACACACACACACACACACGCACACACACACACGCACACACACGCACTCGCACACACACACACACACACACACAGCCCTGCCTGCCACCTGCTTCCAGTCAAACACAGCTTCACCTTCTGAACACAATGAACCACTGGACTGAGACACAAAAGCCTGAAGGCGCACACAAAGAGAGAGAGAAACAAACTTCATGTTCCCCTTAAGATAAAGGGGAACATGAAGAGAAGCAGAAAAAGAGAAAGTGTTCGAGTGTAAAAAGAAGAAATAGAAGAATATGAGAACACACAGAGTGAGTGAAGGACAAAGACTGAAACTGTTGTGTGTGTGTGTGTGTGTGTGTGTGTGTGTGTGTCTGCGTGTGTCCAGCGGGGCGGAGTGTGCTTGGTGTAAATAGCTCCATGTGGTGAGCATCAGCAAGGACAGACAGGCGGCTGTCGCCAGCACACGTTCTCTTTCTCACACACACACACACACACACACACACACACACACACACACACACACACACACACACACACACACACACACACACACACACACACACACACACACACACACACACACACCACAATCATCCATGGGGAGGAATGTTGCAATGAAACCGACGCATCTAAAAACCGACCCACAACCCCACAACCCCTTTCCCCTAAACACATACTCACAAAAGATATGATTTATTTTCAAACACACTCATGCACACACAATATTCCCATAATATTTCCCATATAATACATACCTTAAAGGGCACACGCAAATGCAAAGACAATCAAATATCTGCAGGTGATCCCACTTCTTTGTGTTTACGAGAGTACTTTCTATATATTTTGTTTTAGTTTGTTGTTAATCCATACAGTAGTCACTCCGTTAAACCCCTTCCAGCAGATCTGAACTTCTCCCAGACAGCATATTTAAATCAACGCCCAGCCTTAATTATTGTGTAGAAAACAGACGAGCAGCAAAAATACAAATTACTAGACACAAGTACGGTAATTAAGCAGTAAAAATAAATGGGGCTACAACAAGGCAGCAAACAGCACTGCCATTTCCCCAGAGAATGAAAAAAGCCCAACTGTTTCTTGTGATCTGAGAGAACTCTAGAGTCGGATCCACAAAGCTCACTAAACTCTGTGAGAGGCACATCGCAAGTTGCTCAAGCCTAAGGTGACGTCTTCAAATGAACTGTTTTGTCCGCTCAACAGTTCATTTAAAAAATATATTAAATTATTGGAGATAATAAGCAAATCCTCACATTTAAGAAACTGGAAATGGAGTGTTCAGCACTTTTACTTGATAGACAAAACAGGTATTAATTCCTTTTTATGTCTTAACAAATTCTGATCGCTGGGCATCGAAACTGCTGCTGTGCTCAGTCAGACTTTCATGTTTCTGCCAACATCTGTAGGCACTGGCAATGTGTGCTCTAATACAGCACCAGTAATCATTTAAAAGACTATGATAACAGTGACGTTTTTTTATACAAGCTGTAAGTCATTGTTTGGCTCTAGTTTCCCCCATAAAGAAGAAAGGGCTGGAAGTGGATTTCCCATCATTCTAACGTCAGCCATAACAAGTGGAAAACAGTTCGTAGATTTCCACTTTTAACAACAGTTAGTAGAGCTCTGACAGCGATAATATCATTAACCATCGACAACTATAGGTGTATTCATTATGTTAGTTTTTTATTGTTCAAAAAAATAAATGAATAAAGTATGGAAATGTTGGGGTGGGGTGGGGGGGATTCTGGTCTTCACCTTCTACGACTGTAAACATTTTCTAAGCTGTGTTTGCCACAAAAGATCCTTGTTTACTGTAAGCTGCAGGGACATTGTCTTCTTTTTATTTATTTTATTTTATTTAACCTTTATTTCACCAGGAAGGTCCCATTGAGTTACAGTAAATCTTCTCACAGGGAGTCCTGGCCAAGACAGGCAGCAGAAAAAAAGTACTGTTCTTGTACTAGGAAAAGTCACTTTAGGGTGCATGGGAATAAAATCAAAAACAATGATAAAAACGTGACAATTTTTAATACACAGCATATGTGTGTGTTGTGCTTGTAACTGACCTTGATCTGTTGAAGCTCCCGAGGGCATTTTAGTCTCAGACACACAGCCTGACTCAGGTAAGCATCCACGTCCTCTTGAGACAAGGTTTGTACCTGAATACAAAGACAAAGACACACACACACACACACACACACACACACACACACACACACACACACACACACACACACACACACACACACACACACACACACACACACACACACACACACACACACACACACACACACACACACACACACACACACACACACACACGTCCGTACAGAGGGTTAAATATATGGTTGGCCAATTCAATCACATCCCAGTATGTCTTCTTTGTGGGTCAGTTTGTTTTTTTCTGCTCTCTGTGCAACAACTCAACAAGAGAAAGAAACAATGCTGAATGCAGAAAATGAGGAGGCCCAATTGTGTGTACAAAACAAACAAACCCTGAAGCTATTTAAATAGATGAGTGACAAGAGAATGTGAATGCAGCGGTGATCAGACAACGGCTACTGTTGTCTGTCAGCCTGTCTACTCAACTTGTCTAGCCATCTAACAAGCTACTCTTCAGTCTCTGTGAGTTAGACATCCATTTCAAATGGTTGGCTCCAAGTGTCTGTTGTCCCAAAAATCTGTCTGTGTATGGACGGCTGCCAGTTGATCTTTATATATTTAAGTAACAGGAGGAAACTGATTAATTAAAGGCCAAATTGATGTATATATCTTACAAAAAGACAATAAGAGATGATGAACTGTATTTAGCCGGGACAGGCACCAGGTTTTGGAGAGGAAAAAAAGTGAGGAATTTAAAAGATTCTGCTGCAATTATTTTTTCGTACTGCCAACCGTAGGTTCGACAATGTAATAGCACTACAAAATGATAAGATAACACTCTATTTTAAGAAAAAATACACATGTTTCACATATGTTTCTTGCTGATGAATACTGTGCAGAAACTGTTTAATACATTGTGACAAAAAAAGATGTTTAAATCTTAGCAATATTTTGAAATAAGCAAGCAGGCATTTGAGATTAATTTCACTGAAGACACTTGTTATGAACGCATTAAAGAGCGAGTTAAAGCCGATTTAAAGCACAAAGGCCTTCAGTTGATAGGTGAATCTGCAGTATAATTTGTGTTTAGCTTCTGCAAAATGACGCATGCACATTCATCCAGGTGATGGGATCTTACAACCTCTTTTGAGTTAAGGCTATATCAGATGATGTCAATGAGAAATGCACAAAACCAAAAACACAAATGAGAGAAAAGCGATCACAGTGTTTGGAGTAATTCAAATTGAAAAACAAAGCATTACAACAGGATTATAAACAGCACAAATGTTTGCAGTTTAAGAATTCACAACCAAAATAAGAGCACAATTGTGGTCAGTTGATTTAAGAAAAAGGCTCTTAAGATATTCAAAGCCCCTGGGTGGTTATCAGAGCAGTTGTTGACGCAAGAGATGGAGTTACAAAGACCAGTGTCTGTGGCTAAACTGGGCACTCAGTGTGTGATCGCAACAGCCATCAAGCCATGGCAAAACAACACAACACAGACCATCAACACACAATGATTGACTTCAAATCACAAGCCGACAAGAGAGCAGAATAACTGCTGTATATGTTATTGATGTAAATCCCAAGTGAAAAGATGACTTGCGTCATCAAATGTATTTGTTCTTTCATTTTCTGTTGACCTAAATCACCAATTGTTGCTTCATCACTCATACACATTATATGATTATTTGTATACATATAATTACTGATACAGTCACACAATTTATAAGATACTGTATGAGAGTAGATAAGTCAAATGAAATCATTTGATTGCAAGCACAAGTCTTTGATTGGGATTTTCAGTTTCCCTTTTGAATACATAGACAAAGTGTTTCCACTTTTTCCTGTTTACTGAATTGGACTTGTGTTCAATAGACACAGACATTATTTTATTTGGAGCACTTTTTTCTTTGTCACGGCTGTGTTGTCTTAACCGACTGAACACTATCAAAGAAACAAGAGACAATTGATGCATACCTGTAGGGCTATGTATGTGACCAGGCAGAGAGCAGCCAGGAGAGAGTCCTCAATAGCTCCGTACAACTCTGACAACTCCTGGCAGACAAAGATTGAAAAGAAGGAGGCCAGGCGCAGAGCCGACACTTCAGGACCGCTGCCGAACCATAACAAGTCCAGACTGGGCTGACCACCTGCACATTCGGACAGAGAAAATAATTAAGTAAAGTAGCTACAAGGAACAATTCGTTTTTGTTGATTCTTTTTGGGCAAAAGTGGTAGTATTTTAAAGAAACCAGCACCTAAGCGTGTGCCGTTGGTGCGTGCATTTGTTTAGAAAGGGAGGGAAAGAGAGAGAGAGAGCGAGAGAGAAAGAGAAAGACTGCAGGATGCATCCAATGAGACAATGTCTTTAATATGTGACTATGTAGATTAATAAGGGTAACATGATGATGGTGAAGCAAAGCAAACTTTGATTTAGAACTGTTCATAAACACAGGATGTACCAGTGTCCCTGTCGTAAATCATTTTGTCTAAGTTCCCGGGGAAAATCGGACCCGTGCAAAGAAATAGAGTTGTTTTCACTGATGGTCTCATTTGTTGTTACAGTTAATTTACCGCAATCGGAGGAAAAATAAGATTGTTTCATTAACAACATTTAAAAAAATCCTCGTAGGAGGTTTAACTTGCACTGGTAACATTGAAATCAGATTATGCCTTAAACCGAGAATACAGAAATCAATATATAAAGAGAAGCAGCAGCTGCAGTACTTGGGAGGCTGACTGGGTGGACCATGTCGGGTTCCTGTAGAGGGTTTCCAGGATAGACAAACCATTCCCTGATTGCTGGAAGGTCGACAGCGCTGCCTTGGGAAAAACACACAAATAAGCCAAAGTTAGAGCTATACTGTATCTATATTTTATTAAGGAATACATTTACACACTCCACTGCTGAGGATGTCTTTCTCCTGATGTGTTTTTACATGATGTGTCTATCCATGTGTCTATGCACAGTCCGCATTGTTGGTGTACAATGGCCTCTCCTCTGAAAGTTGCGGGTGTCTAACTTTACATGTGCATTTGTTCTTGCTGATGTGTGACTGCAGGCTTGGGTATGGGCTTTTCTGACCTTACCTACATTACTTATGTCTCTTCTTCCCCCGTGGGAAATAAGGCCTTACCTACATGTGTAACCTTAAATGACCCAAAAAGCCAGTTGACTGTCCTACCCACTTGGCCGTGGAGAAGAAGAAGCCCATAGATGTGTTGTCTACAGGGCTTGTAGACAAGGGCCTGAGGCAGTAATTGGAAGTCCTCCTCATCCTCCAGAGTGTTGCTACATTCAATGACCCCCTCACACACGACACCGTAAACCATGTATCCTTCTGCTGTTACGTGCTTCTCTCTGCAGGCCTGGGGGGAAACACAGAAAATTTTCATTTTCATTTTTTCATTTAACTTTTATTTATCCTCGAGAGACCAATTGAGGGGTGACCCTCATTTACAATGCTGTAGAGTTCAAATAAATTCCAAGGAAAAACAACAATACATACACAATATTCAATGCAAATACATCAAATACACAACAACAGGTGAAGAGAGAAAAAAACAATTGAAACTTTTACATAGTGGTGAAGAGTGGCAGCAATTAAAATGAAATGGGTGAAAGTACAATATAGCCTAATTAAAACAGTTACAGGTAGAGTTTGGCAGATTCAAGATAGTTTGTTTAAATTGATTAAAGGATATGAAGGTATTTAGTTTAATTTGTTGCTGTAAGTTGTTCCAGGAGTCGGGGCACTTAAGCTAAAAGCTGTCTTTCCCAGCTCAGACCGGGCTTGTGGGACATAAAGCATGAGCATGTCAGTGGAGCGGGTCTGATAAAGCCCATCTGAAATTTGCAACATTTCTGTTAAATAACGAGGAAGCTTCCCGGTCAAGGCTTTGTAAATAAAAATATGCCAATGTGCATCACGTCTCTCTTTAAGGGAGTACCACCCAACCTTTTCATATAAAAGACAATGGTGTGTGTCATAAGCATCTCCTGTGATGAACCTTAAAGCAGAGTGAAAAACAGAGTCTAGGAGTTTAAGACATGAATGAGATGCATGTCGGTAAACCACATCACCGTAATCAAGGACAGACATAAAAACTGCCTCAATAATCCTTTTCCTACTAAATAAAGGGAAGGTGGTTTTGTTCCTATAAAAATAGCCAAATTTTTTGTCGTAGTCGACAAACAAGATTTTTTATACGGAAATTAAAAGTGAGTTTATCATCTAACCAGATGCCGAGATATTTGTACTCTGTGACTCTTTCAATTAAAAATCCATTCTTTGTAAAAATATTAAAATCATTAAGAGTTGTAGTTCTTGCTCTGGAGAAACACATATATTTGGTTTTGTCTGTATTTAGAACCAGTCTGAGGTTTACTAGACAGTCCTGCAGGGTGTTAAAAGAGCTTTGTAGGTTCTGAATAGATTGGTGCACCGAATCGGAAATGCAATACAGTACTGTGTCGTCAGCGTATAGATGGGCATGACAGTTTTTTAGCGATGAAACAATGTTATTTATATAAATTGTGAAAAGAACTGGACCTAAAATTGAGCCCTGTGGGACACCATTTGTAACAGTTAAAAACTCAGACTGGTATCTTCCGAAATAAAACTTAATAATAAGCAAATGTGGCTTTTGGTGCTTTCATGAAAAAAACTGAATGAAATGCAGAACATACCTTTAGTATGTCTGAGCTAACACGTTTCTCAAAGGCAGGGGAAGAGGGAAGTGCAGAGATGTCACCCCACTGAAGAGCTTCCTGTCCAGGCAGTAAGTAGGCGCTTACTCCCCTCTTCAGAAGCTCTCTTTGAGGAGCCGACAGATTCAGAGACTGAGGGATGAGCCCAGTCTTCTCCTTCTCTCCGCCCCACAATGAGCTCACAAGGTGGGATACAGCCAGCACCTTTTCCTCCTGAGGAGCACCAGAGTGTGCTGCTGGATGGTTCATCCTGGGAAAAAAATAACATTTTTGTCATGTAACAGTAATATCCTTAACTTAACTTTAACTGAATTGTATCACCGTCATAAACATGAATGATAGAATCCCCTATTCATGTTCTTAGAACTAAATGTAGTCAAAACGAAAGGGGACAATTAATTGGAAAGGGATAAGAACATGCCGTTTTAATATTTACATCAATATAGAGCACAAGCCCAAAATACAACCCCGGACAGGACACCTGTATGCTGCCATGGCGTTGTTCCTGATGTGCTGCATGTGTTCCTCTGACACCACATCGTTACCCAGGAGACAGGCCAGCAGTGGCAGCTGGGTAACGGCCAATCCAATGCTCCTGCAGAGCCTCTGTCGGTCGTACAGGACTGTGGTGAGCCTGTCTACCCGCAGCTTTGCCACAGACAAGTAGGGGGCACTTTGTAAAAGACAAAACTGCATTGTTCAGATCAGTTTAGCCATGTTTTCAATCAAATTAACTTTGACAGCAAATTTTGAAAATGCAATTTTTTAAAATACAACAGATTCCAAATGAATAACAACATATGTCTAACAAAACCTGTCGTATATAATGAAATCCGTGTCCTGTCCCAGAATGCCCATACTGCTATGCTGACGAGCATAGCTGGCAATCTCATAGTCGGCCTCCTGCACTGAGCAAAACACTTCCTGACCCAATGACCTGCAAGCAACAGAAACAATAATTCGACCATACACCCAAATAACAAGTCTCATCATCAGATATCAGACCTTCCCTGATGCAGTCTTTTTCAATACTTTATTAACTTAACTATCACAGCGTATATATACAGTATTATCTACAAGAGGGCTAGTGCATCGTTACCAGCCTGGTAAATGCCGACCTGAGAGCAAAGCGTGTGAATGTTGCCAGACCAGAAGGCAGACAAAAGAGGTTTCTTCCAGGCTGCTCTCCACGTGCCTTTATGTGACGAAACATTTTAGAAACGTCCCCGTTCACTCTGCGTCTTCTCCTCACCTGAAGACAAGAGAGATTTGAAGACAAGAGGTTTGAAAACTATCTACATCAGTTGAGTTCAATATCAGAGCTTTCAAATACATCACATCAGGCTTATGTGTTTTAAATACTATGTCATTATCAACATTCTACACTATAGTGCTAGAGAAAACAATCAGTGAATAAACTGGAACAAAAGAACAGAAGTAGATTGACAGTCTTTAAAACATCATTTCTAAGAGAAAATATTTCACCAGTGTTTTTTTCTCACCCACTCTTGTCTCTTCTTCTCTTCCACCACCCCGTCAAAGAAGAAGACCAGTCTGATGCCCGCTGAGGTGAAAGCCTCCACCCAGCATTTCAACACATCCATGTACTCCCTCCACTGCCCCCCACACACCCAGTCCTTACATGAATACCAATGGCGCAGGCAGGCCATACCATCCACAATGAGTGTGGGGCCTAAATGAGAGTGATACAAACACAAATGTAATAGCGAGCAGATCTGCACGCTAAACACCCTCCCACCCCCACCCCCCGAGAAAAGATGCACTCTAGATAATCATAATTTTCAGCTTTTGTTTTTTAAATGTACAATAGAACTCCATTAACCACACTGTTGTGCTCCACTGAAATCACCTTATGTATTACTTTAAAACTCCTATGAGGAACCTTGAAATGTTTCTGAAATAGTCACATTTTTCCTCTGATGATCATAAATGGCCCGTACAGCAAACGAGACAATCACCGAAAATGATCCTATTTTTATATACCACAACTGTTATTAATGTTTCAATCAATTACTAATACCACAAGTAACGGAACGCTTAGTAATCATGTAAGTGGAGGTATGGTTGCAACCACCCACAGTGACATTGTTATTACATGACCTGAAACTACTGTGGACAGGTGTGTACTGTATACTTACCCTGATGTAGCAGAAAACTTTCCTCCAGTCCTCACTGATTTTATGTTTCTATACTTGGACACATTTGTTGTTCTTCATGGGGTAGTATTCTATGTGAACCTTTGTAACTTTGGTATAAAAGTTGCTGCAGTAATACATTTTAAATACTTACTTCTGCACTTACTGTATATCCCCATCAACTCCCCTTACTAAATCGATTTCAAGAACACCCCCTATACTGTCAAACGTGTTGACATAAACTCAACTGTTAGTGTCAGCTGCGGTCGTGCAGCCTTGCTGGGCTTTGGCAACATGTTGTGTGGCCATGTCTCTCAGGTTCACAGTCACACAGGTTTCTGGACAGCAGAGCTCCATAAAAGACTGAAGACCTTTCACGCCCATTCCTACAGAGAAGGAACAGAGACACAGAGTGGCATCATTGGATGGGCTACTTTCGAAGTGCCAGTGGTGCTAGTTTATTGGGTGACACTATTATGTCACGTGCTCGAAACATCTTATACTCGAAGTGTTTAAGTGTGTGAGGCAGTTTTGGCTCCACTTCAACAAACACAGTGTGACCACTCGCCAGGGTTATTCAATTCAAAGATCAATGGGCTTGCTTGAATGCTAACATTTAGCTTAGCTTCCAGTCGCTAAATTAATTTATTCCAATGCTGCCACGTTCCCTGCCCTCAAAACCCGACTCGCCTTGTACTAAAGTATGCATGTGAAGCCGTTTACCGCCTTATTTTACTTCGCATAACACAAACTTACTGCAAAAATATTGGTGCACACGAGCGGCATGTCCGTGTTGTGTTTACTTTGTGTAAATGCAAATGACTTCCTATGAGCTACGCGTGGCGTCATCACGTTGCAAAACAAAGCCCACGTGCTCGGCGCGAGGTCCACGGCTCACCAGGAGAAACAATGTAGCGGTAGCCATGTAGTGTGTTGTCTGTCTAGGTCTAGGCCTAAGTAATGATTTAAAATAAATAAGATATAGAATAGGCCTATGTATGCCTATAGATATAAATAAAACGTATCACAGAAACACAGATTGCAAGGCTGATGTAGGTTCTTCATTGTTCTGATGCTGTGATGAAAAAATAAACATCTTGATGTGGCATGAATGACAATGGACCATTGAGGTTTTTGTGGGCTTAGTCCTCCCATAATAACTCCCCAGGCTAGGATCAGAGACAGGCTAATTGCTCTCCAGGCTCTCCTGGAGAATGGGGGATCTATTCTGGAGTCACAACCTATTAGGTCCACCTTCTCAACTCAAAGTACCCCCGTCCCTTCTCTACTCCAGCCTATTGTTGTGAGTGAAGCAGGAATAAAGACAGGGGCATATGCTGGATGTCTGTCCAGCTGTCAGCATCTGTCGTTCCTCAGCCAGATGCTCAGTGGACTGGGAGGAGAATCCACCCCTCCCACTCAACTGATCTTGAAAGTAGGGTGGTGCTGTGCTGTAAATCTGCCCACCCTGGACTCACGAGGACCACTATAGGCATTTTTAGTTTTAGACCCAACATATCTGATGGTTTGTGCCTTGTTTGTGCATTCTTAATGACCCTTGTTTACATTACAAGTCTATAGGGCCATATGTAAAACACAATTCATCTATGCAGGTGTTGAATTAACAGCTGCCATATCTCTTATTCTCTCACCTGAAGTTACATATTCATGTCCTCTTCAACTATTGAGCTGAAGAGCTTCATGGAATTTCATCATCCACAAGATAAAACTGAGGATTTGGAGGAGAAAACAGATGACAAAAGTTCTATAACATACACAAGCACATTGAGTTATTGTTGGTGTTACATGCTGAAGAACATTGTTGCATGACTGGAGTGATCTGTCAACACATTGAGCAAGTGCTAAATGGATAACAGATATTTACCTTTCCAATTGGGCAACTTTATGTTCTTATCCACCGTTAATGCTGTTGACAATGGTTTAGTCTAAAATGAAGTGCAGACAAGAGGGTCACTCAGCAGTTATTTGGACAAAGCCTGCTCAGAAGGACTGAACAGTTGCACAGAGACAGGTTACTCTTTACTTTCCCAGGGTATACTGGGTTTTACACAATCTGCACATGTTCGTTTCAGCCCATGAAAAAACATGCACAGCACCATGCATACATATACACAAACACACATACACGCGTGCTTTATATTCATGTGCCTGCACATATCCTCTATATTTGAACACAAAGGACCAGAGGTGGGAAGGGGTTTATATAATCCTGCATCCCATTTCAGCAGGCTAGTGTTTGGGTTTTGTTGTTGCCTATTCACGTTGGATCCTTTCAACTTCCTCCTCCGCCTACACTGACTCTTCCTTCTCCTCATCGATCTCCTCCCCCATTGAGCCCCCCCCCCCCTCTCTCTGCTCCTCCCAACTCCTGACCAAAGCTTGACTCAGGAGAAACAGAGGCAGATGTTCCAGGAGCACACAACTTCCCTCAGCCCTACCCCCCCAACACCTCCCATTTGTACTGGATCAGCAGTTAACCCCCGGAAAGAATTGACCACGCACACACACGCACAAAGAACACCGCTGCACAAATCTGTACTGGCTCAACAGTTGTCCAACTGCTGAATCAAAACCACACACACACACACACACACACACACACACACACACACACACACACACACACACACACACACACGCACACACACACACACACACGCACACACACGCACACACACAAACACACACAGTAAGTGCTGTCCAAATCCCCTCAGTGTCCCTGATAGTAACTACCCTGGGGTCAGGCCTGGTGTCAGCGTCCAGGGTCCAGGGTCTCTGTGGGCAGCTGGCCTGGCTAATCCTGCTGCTGGAGGCCACTGCTGCTCAAACTAAAGGCCGAGGACCCCTGTGGGGGAGCCACAGGGCAGGGATCTCAGGGAGCAGGGAGTGTGCGATGTGTTCAAAATGCAGTGATTTGTTTGTTTGCTTGTTTTAAGTTCATTAAACATCAAACAAAGACATTAGTGGTGAAGCATGCCTTGAAAGCCGGGTCCTCGTCATCACAAATATGATACATCAACAGAATTAGTTTAGTCATTTAAAGCTCATGTTTTAGAACCAAGCACTTTTCAACACTACACAGGCTAATTTAAAGTCTTATCCAAAACTCTAGGTTTTTGACCATAAATTACAGGTTAATATGTAAAACAATGTCGACGAACATCTGTAAATGTTACATTCAGTGTACAGATAATAGCCATACAACTAAGTATCTTCAATTAGTATCAGGACTGCAACAAAATAAATCTATAAGTAGATCGCTTTCTCAACAAAATGACGAATTGTTCATTTCAGACATGCAAAAACAAATCTATTTAATATCACAAAAAGACAAAGAAAAACACCAAATCCATGATTTAGAGATAGTGAAACGAAGTGGCGTCTAGAAGTTATGCTATATGCATCTAAATATCTTAGATGATTATCAAAACAGTTGTTAATTGATTGATCGACCAATTGTTTCAGCTCCAAATTTGATCAAAGTTAAGGATCGAGCAGTGTTAAGGATCAAGCACATAATGTGATGTCGAAGTGATGGAAAAAATGCTGAACTTATGGAAGTTGAAAAGGTAAAATTGAACAACGTTAAGAATCGATAGACTCATATACATACCTGTATATTTGAGTAACACAGGTGGGTGTGTGGCACTTTACAGCACTAACACCACTAACAGGTGGTGTGAGTTGCTACATTCCTGACTGGGACGGTAGGTAGGCGTCCTCAGGTCTTTGTCTCTTCGATGGGGAGGGGACCCACAAGGCTCTCAGGTTTCAGACATCACACTGTGGCTGTGGCTGGGGGAGTCTTATCCATCAAGGTTGCAGCCTGGCCACACCGCTGTCTACCTTTATCATTGAAATCAGAACTGGAAAGAGCATCGCCACACCACAGCACCTGTCTGACTGACTATCTATCTATCTATCTATCTATCTATCTATCTATCTATCTATCTATCTATCTATCTATCTATCTATCTATCTATCTATCTATCTATCTATACACATTCCAACACAATGTGATGGAACACACATGCATAATCAAATGCATTGAGTCAGACTAATGAAATAACATAGCAGCACGGGAATTTGTCCAATTGAATACTGGTCTCTATTCAGCCGTCCTTAAACCCTTTCAGCCAGGGCGCAAATTAAATATCTCAGTCAGCGCCAGTACACGTGGGAAGCAGGCATCGAAGGAGTAACATTTGTTCTGGCTCAAATTGAATGACGCAGGGTCCCTGTGCAGGCTGTGATTTCTATAACTGACCAGACCAAAGGCTGCCAAGCTATGTGCAATGGTGTGTGTGTGTGTGCGGGTGCGGGTGTGATGGCAATTGGTGTGATGGCAATATTGTGGAGGTTCCCACGATGGCCATCCATCCAAGTCTTGGCACGCACACACACACACACACACACACACACACACACACACACACAGGCCATATGGCCACCTCATACCCCTTGCATGCCTCCACTGATTTGGCCCAGGAACCCATCAAGCAACTAGTATTTTCACCTACAAAGGCATTTGGCCTGTTAACCAGAGGCCAGAGGAATAAATAAAGAAGGAAGAGATTGAGTAAGTGAAATGATAGATGGGGGAAACAGATAGGCACAGTTCTGAAGGAAATCAGTTGATATAAAAGACGAAATGAACAGAGTATATAGTAAGGTGGAGATGAGGGAAGCCATTTGGTAGTTGAGTTGGTGTTGTGGTGTTTGGTGAGCAGATGGCCGGGATCGAGGAGGGGCGTGTCTTGTCCTCGCGACCCTTCACAAATCACACGGTTTCTCCCCCGAGGGGCTCGCGACTCGCCGTTCAATAAGAATCAATGGGAATTACTTCGCGAGAGAAAGGGATGAATGGGCGGCGGGGCGCGAGACCTCTTCCTTTGTTGTCCCCCTGCGTGTCACAGAGCTCCTGGTCTCTCAGTCTCTCTCTCTCTCTCACACGCACACGCGTGGAACCACTCACGCGCGCACACGCGGTTACACGTACACGCATAGACAATAGGGAAGCACTCCACTTAAACAATCGACCTCCAGTTAAACAATTTTTTGAACCTCACACACACACACACACACACACACACACACACACACACACACACACACACACACACACACACACACACACACAAACAAACACAAACAGAGGAATCAGATGGTGGGTTTTTTTTACTTTCTGCTGTTTCCTTATAAGACACAATTAAGAGTCTCCTGGCATGAATTAGGCTAGGTGAAAAAGGGGGTGGGGTAACTTCTCACCATCTCACCAGTCATGCTTTGCTTGCATAATCGGAAAATGTGTGCCAAGTCATGGTGATGATTGACTGATAGTATAGTGGCCTAATACTGAGAGGTATATAGAGAGAGTTAGAGCACCGGGGACCTCTGAAAGTCGAGATGAGTGTAAATAAAAGGCTTCAAGAGAGGGATTTTACGCCACGCCACATAGGAGCATTGTATGCCATTGAGGAGGGGGCTGAAATCAACTGGTTAAATAAAATGAGCAGCTCGGAGCAGCGTCCCATAGCTAAACACACATACGGGTATCTGGAAAGGCTGTGGCAGGCAAGGATAATAGTGTTAAAGCTTAAGGTTAAAGGCCCTTCAATCAGCCTCAAAGGGTGTAAGGAGCACATCAGGGACACACAACCACATTAGACATAGGCTTCTTCTCACTTAGGCTATCCATACACAGCCCCAGAGGGAATTATAGCCGAACAGGGTCATCTGACTTATGCAACGGTGATACAAGACACACAGCCATGCATCAGCACTCAATGCGCTGTCATGAGAAGCAGCAGGAGTCCATTGGGATGAGTTAGTTGCAGATTGTGTTTTGGGGACAACAGCCGAGCAAAGAAGTAGTGATTCTGTGCTGTAGCTTCAATTAGAGATGTTAATTAAAGCTATAGTGCGTAACTTTGCGTATAAATACATTTTGGTTACATTCAAGCCATGGTCAAATGAGTTGACACAAAATTGATAAGTCCTATCTGCTCCACAAAACTCCCTCTTTTTTTCTCAGTGTAGCAGTGTTCACAAACTGGTGTCGCCCCCTGACACTGGCGCAAGAGCTCAGGAAGCGCCCACAAAATATTTCAGTTGTTGATTCTATTGCTATGAAAATACCTGGACATACAGCCGAAGGAATAGACATCCATGCGTGATCACCGAAGGCCCACCTTCGCCAACAGTGTTTTTGTCATTACTCAGCATTTCTCATGGAGGCAACAGAAGATACGCTCTACAGCTTTACAGTTTTTTCCGATTGCTAAAGCACAGTGGGCACAACTAAAACCACATGTGCAAAACTCTTAACACAGTGTGCACTACAGAAGTCCATGTTTTCCAAACTGTTTCATTTTTCATTCATTTCACACAAAATGCATTCAGAAACCACATTGACCAAAACTCAAGAGCTCTTCTACCATTCATAGACAACAACCTGCAAAACACTGTGTATTTCTGGCAAAATGTTCAATTGCTAAGACACTGTTTTCAAAACTCTTAGGAACTCATTCAAAACAAAATATTGGATTCTACATTTACCTTATTGAAATTGAGGAAGAATATTACCAATAATATAGTCTGGCTTGACCACTCCCGCCAGCGTCTATTAAGCGCTGGCGTCGGCAAACAACGCTACGCCTCCATTGGCTGCTTCCCGGGGTTAGCCCCGCCGTAGATGATTGTGATTGGTTTAAATAAATAAAAACAGGCCAGCCCAGTTTCCCCCCGAATAGACGGCTCTAAACGGAGTGCTTCCAGACCATACTACTTGCTGTAGTTTGGTCTGGCTTTGCGAGACTACCAATAATATGACTACTATGTAAAATAAATTGCTTATTGAATTTCAGCTAAAAGCACGAAACTTGAAAATAAAATATTACAATTATTTTTTACGTAATTGTTCCGCCAGGATAGAAATCGAAGGGCAAGAAACTCTCCTGTTTTTGTAGTTGTCAGGGATAATGTGGCTTTCCACTGAATCTCAGACTGGTTTGCTGCATACCTCCATACAGAGAAAAATCAAATACACGTACAATACGATGTTTATCACTGTACAATTTGAGGCTCAATGCTGAAGATAGGGAGGAACCTAACAGGTCTCACCCACTCTGCATGAGAGATTATACTCTGTTAATTTTTTATTTTTTATGTATTACAGCCCTGGAAAAAGTAAACTCTTGAAACTAAACCTAACAATCCTTTTTCATAACTGTTTTTAGCATCAAGATGATACACACATGCACCATTTGAATTACTCTTTCAAAGCAGCAACAGCACGTGGATGTGCTTTATGCAAAACGCAGATGTTTTTAGAACTTTGTAAGGTTTTTGAATTTAAAAATATCATACAGACTTTTTGAAATATTGATATACTGTAAAGTTCATCTAGACACATACATATAAAAATAGAAAAGCTTCAAAAAGCACATTGCCTTATCCACATTACATGCAATGCCATCCTCTGACTAGCAAGTGGAAAAATATTGCCTGTTATCCAGTCCAAATGTCCTAGTTATGGAGCTACTGAGTAGCAAGTCAAGTTAGACTCACTCAGGCCATGAGATACTGAATCAAATTGCTCTGTTTTTATTCACTCTTGTTTCACCTAAACAATATGGTACGGTCATTACAGTATTTTCTAATGAAAGTGTTTTATTTGAAATCCCTCAGATCATTTATACTTCAAAGATTTTAAATATCAAAAGTTCATCTTTTATGTTTTGCTGCTTGTTGTTAGTGTTTTGTAGGTCTGTGTGTTGTGTGTGTCAAAGTGTGTTTTTCATTGTAACATGTTGCCAGTGTTTGAACCAGTGAGCTTGTTTTGAGACATGTATGAAGAGTTTTGTTGCTGTGAGTGACTTTTGGAGGCAAAATTAACTGAATTGCACAGGTGCATTTTAGTCATGCACACTGTGTTAAGAGTTTTGCACATGTGGTTTCAGTTGTGCCCACTGTGCTTTAGCAATCGAAAAAAAACTGTAGTTCAACCTCCGCAACATTTAGTCATTTGAGCACGTCATAGTAGCAATTTCTCCTTCCTCTGAACAAATTGCAAATACTTTTGGACACGTTTCAGTTGCTTTCATACAATTCTCTGCTGTTTTATAACATTGTCATTTGCTTATGTCATGTCAGTCAAAATAATAATAATAATAATAATTAATAATTGCTTGGATTTATATAGCGCCTTTCATGATACTCAAAGCGCTTTACAGGGTTCCAGACAATTCGTTCACACACAGTCATACCGGTGGTGGTAAACTACCATAGTAGCCACAGCAGCCCTGGGGCAGACTGACAGAAAATGAACTATACTTATGGATGCTGAATAGTCGTTCCCAATAAAACTAATAGTCTTCATTTCATTGCTTGAGTCATTACATACAAAATTGATGAACTAGTTATCAAATTCTGTCAAGCAAATTTTATACCTTTTCTTAGATACTTTCCTCGCTGCATTGCAAGGGATAATATCCATTGTGATTTAGATGAAAATATGTGGCCAGACAGACAGGAACGTCTGGATGTGCCAGAATGATTTACCTATATATGTTCAATTACAATATGTCCTGTTATATTGTTCACATTTGTGCACAGCTCTACCAAAAGGGTGTTTTTTATGTTTGTTCTAAATAAGTGACTGAAGTCTATTTATCTTTTGTACAAAGCTGTAGAATTGCAAAGAGCATATACAGTAAAAATGTGAAACATACGTATTCAGTCTCTTGTACTCCCCGCTATGGATATAGCTCCACTGCATTGTGGGTCAGCCTCTTTAGGCAAATGCTAAGGGAGCAAACCCTGACAGAAAAGCAGTGTGTTGGCGGTGCACAATAGGCGGGCCTTAACATATCAAGGACCTGGCAGCCTCCTGCAGTCAGGATGGGGACTGGTTGTCTTGGGACCACCCATGCCACTAGGTTTACCTCTTCCTGGCGAAGATAGTGCTACTTGTGTGAATGTGTATGATTGCTGTATGTTTGAGGTGGTGGTCGGAGGGGCCGTTGGCGCTGAATGGCAGCCACGCTTCCGTCAGTCTGCCCCAGGGCAGCTGTGACTACTCTCGTAGTTTACCACCACCGGTATGACTGTGTGTGAACGAATTGAACCAGGAACCCTGTAAAGCGTCTTTGAGTGCCTAGGCAATAAAGCGCTATATAAAACCTATCAATTATTATAAATTAATTATTGTAATTAAATGTTTTATAATGTGTTGTATGTATTCTAATCTTGCCCCTGTAAAGCACTTTGAGTGGCCTTGTGTCTGAATTGTGCTATATAAATAAACTTGCCTTGCCTTACTCACTTACTCCCCTAACTACAGCAATGTGTAACTTTACTGTAGTTTTCAAATGGCTGTACAAGTAGTGTATAGTGCTGTCTTGAGCATTTTCAGGTAGTGTCACTGAGTTCTGACCTTTTTTTGCATTGGAAAACACTGAGAGAATAAACTGTCATAATGAAAACATGACAAAGCCATTTGACTATCTTGTTCATAAACAATGGTGTCAAGACTTCTCATTTTGATGACACTGGCAGTTTCATTGACATGAATACTTGCTTTTGAGGAATAGACTATCCATTTTGAGCAAATGACGTACTTTTGCAGGTTATCCACTAGGTTTTGCAGTTTGCACTAATTGTTTTGAGAATTGCACTAACTGCTGTGCAAATGTTAATAGTGATGTGAGAAAAGCACCAAAGCGACTGAGAAAAACTGTAACTCCCCTCCCACCCATTTCCTTTTTGTGAAGATAAATAAATAGATAGATAGATAGATAGATAGATAGATAGATAGATAGATAGATAGATAGATAGATAGATAGATAGATAGATAGATAGATAGATAGATAGATAGATAGATAGATAGATAGATAGATAGATAGATAGATAGATAGAACAAATCAAATAAAAGTTCAAGTGCAGCATTCT
Source organism: Hyperoplus lanceolatus (assembly GCA_026929865.2). Classification (NCBI taxonomy): domain Eukaryota; kingdom Metazoa; phylum Chordata; class Actinopteri; order Uranoscopiformes; family Ammodytidae; genus Hyperoplus; species Hyperoplus lanceolatus. Next base: position 13,899,147 of record CM049395.1, read on the forward strand.
TTTAAAGTATAAAAAAAAATCCGGAGCAAACAACCAAGGTCTTCAATATATAAAATACTACTGCAACTTCTGCGGTCAAAACAAGCCTGTACATATGGCCTATTTATGTCATATTGACCCTATTTACTCCATAATTAGATATTGTGGTACGGTATGGTTAGGTACGAATACGTGTAATTTGTTACACCCCTAATAGGTAGATAAATAGATAACGTTATTCCAATGGGGACATTCCCAGTTGCATGATTACATATCACACAACACAGGTGTATTCAGTGGTTAATTCATCATTTACAGCATCATAGAAAGTTCACCTATACGCATTGACGGTGGAGACAGCAATTCTGGAGAATGTTTGTAGTCAATGTTTGTAGTAGTACAGTAAGTACAGGATACAAACAATGATTTTAAGAAAAAGTGATTTTGACAATACGCGTTCTCCAAAATCACTGACAACACCTTCAATGAATCACTGGCAAACAGGGGGGCACATTGAAGTATTTAATTCTGGCATCTGTTTAAGATTGGTGAAAGGTTGGACAACATTCATGGCATTTTACTAGAATCTTCGGTTACTTCACAGCCAAAGGATAAGCTTAGCTCATAAAAACATCCTGGCAACAAGTGTGAATTCTTCCCCACATTTTTGTGGAGATACAGAAATGCAAATGAGACAGTGGGTCCATGTGAAGAGAGTCAGTGTTCCCATTCAAGCTTATATTGAGAACGCCAGGATGGATGTGTGTAGTCTATGGACTTCTATCTCTTGCTATTGTAAGATTCGAGATATATTATTATCGAACATATAAAACTACTGTTAAAGCTACCAGCCATGCTCTCTCTCTCTCTCTCTCTCTCTCTCTCTCTCTCTCTCTCTCTCTCTCTCTCTCTCTCTCTCTCTGGTGTTGTATTATTGTGGGAGAGCAGGTGCTGCTGCCCCAATTACCATACAGCTGAAAGCACAAAGAAAAAAACTTTACTCCCTCCATGCCACCCCTCCTCCTCCTCCTCATCCTCCTCCCCCCTCCCTCTCCGCACAAAGTCCCTTAATGACAGCCACGCGAGTGACACACCACCAAGTCTTTTTTTTCTTTTTTTTACTGCCTCTACCAAAAAGCAAGTAAGGGGAAATACGGATGGCTGCAGTGGAAAAGGTTTAGGTGTGTGTTGGCCTGGGGCCAGGGTGCGCCCGTTTTGGTGCGTCTTTGCGCACTTGGCTTAGATTTTCCTTCGGCTAATATTTAACCTGCAATAACATACTGCTTCTCTTTATCCATTTAAAGTGTTTCAAAAATATAAAATAAAGACAGTCAATGAAACTTAGGGAAATTATGGTGTAGTGTAAAAACAGTATGAGCCCATTTTCGTTGTCCAAGTGATGTGAGAGTGTATTTGTATGCTATTGATTGAAGGAAACAGCACAAATGGACCGATATGTCTTATTCATTTACCAGCAGTACATCAGTAGATGCACAGCAATGACACGTTATGCTTATTAGCCTATACATAAATATATAATGAGTGCGCAGCCGGACATGGAGAGCTATGGTGCGTAAACATTTATTTTATCAAGAAATAAAGATAAGGTAATAGGAACAGATCGACTTGTTTTGGGGGGTGTGAACATGTGAAAACCACGGCAGGGGTAACACCATAGGAATGTGTCAGAGCAGATGGTCGTTGTAACGCAGTTGGGACGGCTGGCTGCCGGCTGGCAATGCAAGGGAACGGGCCAGTCAGCCAGCCAGCCAGCCAGCCAGCCAGCCAGCCAGGGCTTTACCATAATAACTCCCCAATATGAGAAGCCACCGTCGAACTGGCTGCCTCCACCTATATATAAATCACTTGATGATGCTGCGATGTGGAGGATTTCGTTCAGAGGTTAAAGAATTTGTCGGAATGTAAATGGGCCCTGTGTGCTGTGTTGTTTTGTGTTGTGTGTAGGAGGGAGGGAGGCATCATCGGGGAAGCAAGGGGTTGTTGCACATTTAACAGCTCACTAGCCATTTGGTCTGTCCCTTTGAGAGAGAAAGAGAGGAGGGGGTGGGGGCCGGGTTTAGAAAAGTTGTGCGCCCCCCCCTCTCCTCTTTCTTTGTGATGGCCCCGGGGCGGACTTGTGGTGGTGGTGGAGGGAGGGGAAGAAGAGGAGCAGAGGGACTCATTTGCATCTTATTACCCTTCGCCTGCTGGCCCCGTATAAAACCCATGCGCAGGGCAGGAGACCCATCAGACACACGCACTGTTACACAGAGACAGGCAGAGAGCGAGAGAGAGTCGGAGACTTTGGGATCAGCATATCATTATCAATCAAGTGGGAAAATAAACAAGGCCATCGAGAGCTGCTTCTTTCTCCTGATACGATTGACTGGAATTAACTCTCTTCTATATATTTCCATCGGGGATTTCATCCACGCTTCTCCAAAGGGAAACCTTTCTGCTTCAGGATTACTTTTCACTGTAAAACTTTTTTTTTCTTCTGTCAAAAACTCGTGCCTCGCGTATGGGGAAATAGAATATCAGGAGACAGACGCACTAAAGGGGAAACGTTTCACTTCACCTTCCCGAATTCCTGCTGCGCGTCAAGAGTTCACCTTGACTGTGACACATAACGGAAAAGCTTTTTTACAACTTTCTCCATGATTGTTTGAGCTGCTGGGCTACACGGACCCGTGGAGCTTTCACTGCTTGTTGAAGGGGGCTGTCAACACAATGGGACGCCTGTTTCTGCCACTCCTGGTTGTCACTTTCTCCCTGCTCACCAGCCAGGTAGGTCCAATGATGGCACAGAATCAGATTCTAATGATGCTAAAACGCGCGCAGTGTGTTTGCGCAAGCTTTAGGCCTACCAGCTGTTAAAAAAGTTTTAAAGTTGCCTATAGTTACAGACTGTGCTCGTCCCAAGCACATCCTCAAGTTAGGCTGATAGACAGTTTGTGTGTGTGTGTGTTGTTTGTTATAGGTCTTGTGCTCTGGAGTGTTTGAGCTGAAGCTGCAGGAGTTTCTCAACAAGAAAGGGTTAGCGGGGAACGCCAACTGCTGTCCCGGAGGCTCTGCTCATCACCCGCAGGGCCCACACCAGCAGTGCGAGTGCAAGACCTTCTTTCGTGTGTGTCTGAAACACTATCAGACCAACGTCTCCCCCGAGCCTCCCTGCACATACGGCGGGGCCGTGACTCCCGTCCTCGGCTCTAACTCCTTCCAGGTCCCGGAGACCAACGCGGACAGCTTCACCAACCCAATCCGATTCCCCTTTGCCTTCACATGGCCGGTGAGTTTCCATATAGGCATCTTATATGATTAATAGTATTTGATAACCATTAAAAAGTCAATCCTACCAAAACATTTTCCCCCGAAAAAATAAATGTCGGATATTAACCCGCCTTGCATTTGATTTACAGTAGGCCTATGGTGTGATATTTGTGTCGTGTGTTCTATATTACGATTAATGTCTTATTTTAAAGAGTAATGGAAACCAAACAGTGGCAGACAGGCTGTGCAGTTATTATAGTCCTATTCCACCGGGACATATGAGCTTTGAAGAGTGCAAAACGCAACAGATGCTCCCCAACTCAACACTTGTGAGGGTCTTTGTCAGCACTGTGTGAGAGGGGCTATTGTAGTATTTCTGTGCTCTTTGGTGGGATAAAACGGGGGGGGGGGGGCGCGTGTGTGTGCGTGCGTGCGTGTGCGTATGGAGAGAGGAGAGAGAGAGTGGGGGGTGTTCTCACCAAACGTTCCTCTCCTCCGACCAGGCGTGCATGGTGGGAAATTTAACATCCTCTGAGTTGGCACATCATTGGTAGCACAGCGTGAAATTCCGCCTGGTTCGGTTTTTTACGGCGGTGTCAGAGTGTGATAGTAGCAGGGGTGTGAAAAGGGGAGCAGGTAGTAGCCCTTATTAGGCCCCTAATCAACACGGGAATTAGGCTGTGAAGTTTATTGGGAGGCCTCCTAATGGCCCTCCTCTCTGCTGCTCTGCGTGTGGAGGGAGGGAAGCCTCTAGGCCCAGCAGCTGTTGACTCTCTCTCTCTGTTTCTCCTCAGGGGACGTTTTCACTGATCGTTGAAGCTCTGCACACTGACTCCCTGGACGACCTGGCAACAGGTGGGTGACAGCCACTGAAGGGCGGCAGTGTAACTCAAACACAGGCCAGCAGGCTAATAGTGGCCTCGTTTTCACTCAGTATAGCACAAAGCCCATTGCCATTATCATGATGACATTCAAAAAAACAAATTACATAAACACCTCTATCCTACACACAGAGCTTCCATCTCAAATAGATGAGCTTCTATTGGATTCATTTGGTCTTCTATGTCATGACATTAAACTGAAGTGTCAGTGTTACATTCATGTATGCAGTAAACTAAAAGGCATAAAAACAAACATTTGCTGATAGGTAACTTGACTGTACGTGTCACTCTCCTAAGAGATATCCTCTCCACAGCTGGAGGTTTATTTAACATCCCACAAAGGGAAAAAGGGCCACCCACATCTTTTGTAGGTTCCGGTTGAGATTTTGTCCCCCCTGTAGTGGGACAGTGGCTGTTGTTATCTTTATGTCCCGCTCTTATCACTGCACTAACGATGACTAACTGACCACAGAACCAGAGTGTGAGTCTCTAGTGGTGGTGGAGATAATAAAAAAAAGCTTGCAGTCAGCAGGTGTAACCAATGCTATGTTTCTCTCTTTAAAACAAAGTTTTTATTTACGCAGCAGCAGCTACAACTTTAATGTCTTGGAATGATATATCATTTTAAAAAGTCTAAAATATGTTTGCATGTGTGACTGCGATTCTTGAGAGTGAAACAAAATAATTTTCATTATGAAAACAATACAACCATCTAAACTTTAGTAAACAATTGACAATAAAACACAACTTGACAATCACAGGGTGTGACACCCCTTCTCATCTGGCCCTCTTGGCAACCCTTGTGCACATTTACCCAAACTGACAATACTCTTCAATCACAACACTGACATTAATGAACATCATCCATTGGCTTTTGCAGACAACCTGGAGCGCCTGATTGGCCGGATCACCACTCAGCGTCACCTCACTGTGGGAGACGAGTGGTTTAAGGACATCCAGTCGTCTGGGAGAACAGAGCTGCGTTACTCATACCGCTTCCTGTGTGATGAGCACTACTATGGAGAAGGCTGCTCGGTCTTCTGCCGGCCCAGAGACGATGCCTTCGGGCACTTCTCCTGCGGCGAGCGCGGCGAGATCATCTGCAACTCTGGCTGGAAGGGACAGTACTGCACTGAACGTGAGTGGATTTGCTTATGGCTCAAACACTATATATCATCCAGGCAGTGTAGAGCAACACAAGGAAATGCCATAGGCCTATACATACAAGGGATACAAGAGATAGAGAAAACTGTGGTTCACCTCAGTGGTATTGCACTAGTTAATCCTTTTTATTTCCCTGACAAGCTGCATGTGGGGTACATGCGCTGAAGAAGAAGTTCAGCAATTAACAGTAGGTGCTCGTGTTTATATAGTGTCTCTACCAAAATATTGTCTCAATAAATGGTAAATAATAACGCACACTTTGCAATAGTTTTGGCTCAGATAGGAATCACTGTCAGCTTATACAGTACAGGGTTTAACTGTCAAAAATAAGGAGCTATAAACTATAAACATTGAGAATTCCTGAAAGTTTATAAGTTATTTTTCACCTGCCTATTTGTATTGTTTCGGGGACTGTATTCCACCTCCTAGTGTGGGCCCGTGTGCAACAGGCGTCAGTTAGTTATCCCATGGCACCGGAGGCCTCCATTCTAATGAGCCGCGGTGGCTCCTCAGTAATTCACACGCCGCGTGCCTTCCATTAGACCACTGGGGCCTCCTCGGCCCCCGAACCTCCTCCCCGATTGGCCAAGTGGGGGTCCTGTATTGTTGCGGCCCGGGCCGGCGATTGGCCCGGCGCGGTTGTGTATTGTTGTGGAGGGGGCAGCTGCTCGGTGAGAGGAGACAATGGAGCAGCTGTCTGGTGGTTAGCTCCACACAGACCAGCTGGCCCCGGGGGGAGGGAGGAGGGGAGCGAGGGAAAGGGAGACTGTTGGAAGAGGAGAGGAAGAAGAGAGGAGGAGAGGGGATAGGTGGATGGAAGAAGAAGGGAGGAGAGTGGGATCAGAAGCAGGAGGGGAGGTGTGGGGGGGGGAGAGAGGGGCCAAGGGTGAGAAAAAGGGACTTCTGACCCACAGTCAAGGGGAGAAAGGAGGCTTTGTGTGGGACGCTTTTGTGTTGGGAGAGCAACCACGTTAAAGGAGAGGGCCTGTTGGCTGGTTCCCCCGATTTGGTGACTAAAAGCTGGAACAGTAACATTATGGTAACTTTCCATAGTATGGAAGAGACCAACGCATCTTAGCCAGTGGTCAGGAGTTACCTCTGACCGCTGATTCCCCTCAAAGATTTGATCAGAGCGTCTTATACCGCCAAACACGAGCCAAGGCGGGTCACTGTCTGGTTTTCCAGACTTAAATGACAGAAACTATAAAGGGAGAATAAAAGAGAGTGTATATACACACAGGCAGGTGAAGGCAGGTAAACAAATAGGAAGGCAAGCAGCAGTTTGAAAAAAAGCCCTCCGTGAATGGGAGGGCACATGTTCGCCAACACTGGATTTCCCATGATTCACCTGTCGCTATTTGTCTCCTCCCTTACAGCACTCTGTCTTCCTGGCTGTGACGAGGAACATGGCTTCTGCGAGAAACCTGGAGAGTGCAAGTAAGTCTTGAAAATACTGAAATAAGAATGATTATCGTCTCATAAGCTTTTGTTTGCGATCAGTCTATTAATGAATGTTGTGTTCCCAGGTGTCGTGTGGGCTTCAGTGGGCGTTACTGTGACGACTGTATCCGTTACCCAGGCTGCCTCCATGGTACCTGCCAACAGCCCTGGCAATGTAACTGCCAGGAGGGCTGGGGTGGGCTCTTCTGCAACCAGGGTGAGTTTACGGAGAGATTTACTACTTTGTTGGGACCCTTTTGGACTCAATCAGACCCTTTTTGTTTCATATGTAAACTGAATTGTTTCTAAATGTTGTGCCTTGTTGATGCCTACAGACCTGAACTACTGTACGCACCATAAGCCCTGTCTCAATGGAGCCACCTGTACCAACACTGGCCAGGGCAGCTACACTTGCTCCTGTCTGCCCGGATACGCAAGTGCCAACTGTGAGATTGAGGTCAACGAATGCTCCGGAAACCCCTGTCGCAATGGAGGCAGCTGCACTGTGAGTATGAATCAAGAGAAGGCATCTGTTACAAAAAAACAAGTGTAATCGTAGCAACAAGCCTGTGTGTGACCACTGTTTATTATTTCCAATACAGGACAACGAAAACGGCTACAAGTGTACCTGCCCGCCTGGCTTCTATGGCAACAACTGCGAATTAAGTGCCAACACTTGTGCAGACGGGCCTTGCTTCAATGGCGGACGATGTGCTGACAACCCTGAAGGTGGCTACTTCTGCCAGTGTCCAATGGGGCACGCTGGCTTCAACTGCGAGAAGAAAATTGACCACTGCTTGTCCAATCCTTGTTTAAATGGTAAGTTTGTTCTCTGTGTTTTTTAGGTCTAAGTACACCTACAATTAAACCTGAACCTAGAATTATAATATCTGGAGACTAATCCTTAGGCTTTTTCCTCAATCCCTCTCCTATCTACAGGTGCAGAATGTGTGGACCTGGTGAACTCCTACCTCTGTCAATGTCTTGAGGGATTTTCAGGTCCCAACTGTGAGGACAGCAGCAGCGTCTCTGGATACTGTCTGTCCTTCCCCTGTCAAAACGGTGGGACATGTCAGGAGGGGGTGAACGGCTACACCTGTACCTGCCCTCCAGGTATGACATCACTGCCATTGCTCAATCTCCTCTTATTAGTCTCTATCTGAAACCTCCATTTTAAAGCCTGTCCCTTTAAAAGAATCTGCCTTCCAAAAAACCCAGTCTGCTCTCATTGAATTAACTGCCGGTTTGAATCTAACTGCCAGCAAGGGTATCTGGGGGTGTGCTTATCACAGTTGGAGTCAGTGCTAAGTTAGGTTGGTAATGAGGAGGCTAGCTACTCCCTTTATGATGTCATAAGGGGAGAGAATTCTGACTGGGGTTTTTGAACACAGGTTTTTAGAAAGGTGGAGAAATATGCATTTTGCAGTTTTAGTTAGTTTTGTTTGAGACTCTAAAACCCTACTTCTTTTTCGCAGGATATACCGGCGGAAACTGCAGCTCCCCCGTCTCCCGCTGCCATCATGACCCGTGCCACAATGGAGCCACGTGTCACGAGCGCGGCGGTCGCTACGTGTGCGCCTGCGTGCCCGGCTACGGCGGTCACAACTGCCAATTCCTCTTGCCCGAGGTACCCAAGGGTCAGCCAGTGGTGGACGGACCAGACCGGCGTTACTCTTTCCCGGCGAGTGGAGACGCTGAAGACGAGGAGGAGGACGACGAAGGCAGATTCCCCTGGACGGCCGTGTGCGCCGGAGTCTTCCTCGTTCTGGTGATCCTCATCGGCTGCTCGGTGCTGGTGGTCTTTGTCCGGGTCAAGCTGCAGGAGCGCCACAGTCACCACGATCACACTGTCCACAGCGACAGCCGCGAGACCATGAACAACCTGACCACCACCAACAACTGTCTGCGCAGCGACAAGGAACTGCCCCCTCTGCTGACCACGTCCGTCAAGAACACTAACAAGAAAGTGGATTACCATTCAGACCTCAGTGGGTCTCTGGGAGGTCTGAGCGGAATCGGCGGAATCGGCGGACTCAACGGCTTCAAGACCCGCTACCCGAGCGTAGAGTACAACATGGTGCACGAGCTCCGGGCCGAGGAGCGCTCGCTGTGTAAAGAAGAGGAGCACGATGAGCCGGAGGTTAAATGTGAAATGATGGACGAATCGGACTCAGAGGAAGGATACAGAAAGAGAATCAACAGGTACATAGATGTCAATATACTGAGATACACACTGATTGTAAATGTTGTTTTTCATGTTAGCCAAAATCCAATTAGAGCATGTGTTTTGTTAAGGGCAGCATTTCTGAATCTGTTTCGTGTTCTTTTCTGTTCCCCACAGTGACACATCAGAAAAAAAACAAGTAGAAGAGTCGGCGAGCTGCAGCGAAGCGAAATATCAGTCATCCAGCGAGTTGAACTATCACCCGTCGAGTGATCTTAAATATCAGTCGACCAGCGATGTTGAATACCACAGTCCCAGTGACAGCAGGTACCAGTGTACCAACAACGACACCAAATACCAGTCCGTTTACGTCATGTCGGACCAGAAGGATGAATGTATCATCGCTACAGAGGTGAGCACTCGAAAAGAATAGAAATATATACCAGGCAAATATTCAGAGGAACTGCAACTTTCCCCCTGCAGAAACACACAAAATACTGACTTTTTTTAATTTTTATATTACAGGTATGATACCAGTCCAGACCACATCAGATTGGACCAGTCTCCTCTGGCTGATGATGGCGGTCCGCACACACCAGCCCCTGAGCAGTAGAGCTCAGCTAGTCTCCGGGAGGTTTTACTCCTGCTGTTTTGCTGCTGTTCCCTGGGATTTACTGGAGGGACTTTGACAGAGTCAGCACTGAATTGGCAAAAGACTTACTACAGTACTACAGTAGTACTACGGGTAAATACTGGAACATTTTGACCTCCGGTGGATGTAGGTCTAACGCTCAGTGCTCGGGATGAAGCACCAGAAGACAGCGCGAGCACTAGTACACACTTTGTACTGAAACAGTGCAGAATGAGTCGAAACAGTGGCTGCTGAAGAACCGCTAGAAGAGCTTGTTTGGTGTCTGCTCCAGTAGCTGAACATTTGAACTGCTCGTACAAGGATGAACTCTTTTCGCCTGATAAACGACGGAGTATTGACTTGGATGTCGACCGATGATATTGTAGTACCTTTGGAGTACTGATTGAAGGAACAGTGTAGTACCATTGGAGTACTGAGAACTTTTGAAGTACTGTTGTAGTACTGTTATGTGCTGTTGTTTTACAACGCAGTGTAAAAGCTGTCGTAAAATGTATTGGAAAGTTCTCGTTCTGTGCAGTGCTACACAGTAAAAGGATGAAGTATTAAAAAACAGTCAATGTCCCTGTCCCTGTAGTTCGTACTCCGGCTGCTGCTGTAGTCTATTTATTTTTAAGAATTTGTTTAAAATAATCTCAATTGGAGCCTTCCTGAAAAAGGTATTCTAAACAAAAAAAAAAACAGTGGGACTTCCAGCAGCTGTTCACCTTTATCCGTGCAGCACTGACAGAAACGGTGTTGGCTGAGCTGGTTCTCAGCAGAACATACAGAACTAAAGACTCCAGTAGTGACTGCAGATCGATCCAACATGGATCCTGTTGGGCCATACTGGCCCCCTGACCCCTGAAGCTTGTAATAAACACAGGGCAATGTTTTGGGCAGGGCAACTTAGGAAACATAGCAATCAGCATAAGAGAGCAAAAAAAGGCAGGGACAGTGAAACAAATCAGACAAAACAAAATGTATTTAGCATACTTTTCCCCCAGATTTGTTTTTGAATTCTTTTATTTGATCACAATTTATTGACACAATGACCCTGAAAAAAGTTGATCACCTCTGATGATGCTGTTGTGTGTCCCAGTTAGCCAAGCTATACAGAAATAGTCTTAACTGCCAAGACCTCATTGCACTATGGAGGAGTGTGTGTCTGTGTGCGTGTGCGTGTGTGTATGAGTGTGTCTGTACCACAGAGGTGATGTCAGATGTATGCACTGCCCACTCCCGCTTCCTTCACTCCTAGACTTCCACTATTATCCAATTGAAGGACACCATCACTCTGCCTGTCGTTGGTTAGGATAATTATTTTT